>CM030364.1:5438915-5772120 GCA_017893485.1 Hemerocallis citrina | reverse complement strand
TTTCGTGGAGTACACTGTTTTTGATCACTTACGTGAGATTTCATATTTGACTGTTTCGGCCTCATTTTATGGGTTATAGTCCGTAGTTTCTGGCTGTTTTCGTGAAATTTTGTATTTGACTGTTTTAGCCTCATTTGTGGGCTATAGTCCACAGTTTTCGGTGACTTTCATGAGATTTTTTATTTTTCTCATTTTGTGGGCTATAGTACACTGTTTTCGATCACTTTCATAAGATTTTGTATTTTACTGTTTAGGCCTCATGTTATGGGTTATAGTCCACAGTTTCCGGCCGTTTTCGTGAAATTTTGTATTTGACTGTTTTAGCCAAATTTGTGGCTTATAGTCCACAGTTTTCAGCCACTTTCATGAGATTTTTTATTTCCCTCAATTTTTAGCTATAGTACACTGTTTTCGTTCTCTTTCAAGAGATTTCGTGTTTTACTATTTTGGACTTATTTTGTGGGTTATAGTCCACATTTTCTACCCATTTTCGCGGAATTTGGTATTTGACTGTTTTAGCCTCATTTGTGGCCTGTTGTTCACAGTTTTCGGACACTTTCGTGAGAATTTTTATTTTCCTCATTTTGAAGGCTATAGTACACTGTTTTGGATCACTTTAATGAGATTTCGTATTTTATTGTTTTAGCCTCATTTTCTGGGTTATAGTCCACAGTTTTCGGTTGTTTTGGTTAAATTTTGTATTTGACTGTTTTAGCCTCATTTGTGGGCTATAAAGTCCACAGTTTTCGGTGACTTTCGTGAGATTTTTTATTTCTCTCGTTTTGTGGGCTATTGTACACTATTTTCTATCACTTTCATGAGATTTTGAATTTAAATGTTTCAGCCTCATTTTATGGGTTATAGTCTACAGTTTCCGGCCGTTTTCATGAAATTTTGTATTTGACTTTTTAAGCCAAATTTGTGGCTTTTAGTCCACAGTTTTCGGCCACTTTCGTGAGATTTTTTATTTCCCTCATTTTTTTAGCTATAGTACTCTGTTTTCGTTCTCTTTCAAGAGATTTCGTGTTGTACTGTTTTGGACTTATTTTGTGGGTTATAGTCCACATTTTCTACCCATTTTCGCGGAATTTGGTATTTGACTGTTTTAGCCACATTTGTGGCCTATAGTTCACAGTTTTCGGGCACTTTCGTAAGAATTTTTATTTTTCTCATTTTGTAGGCTATAGTACACTATTTTGGATCACTTCAATGAGATTTCGTATTTTATTTTGGCCTCATTTTCAGGGTTATAGTCCACAGTTTTCGGCTGTTTTGGTTAAATTTTGTATTTGACTGTTTTAGCCTCATTTGTGGGCTATATAGTCCACAGTTTTCGGCCACTTTCGTGCAATTTTTTATTTTCCTAATTTTGTGGGCAATAGTACAATGTTTTCGATCACTTTCTTGAGATTTCGTATTTTAATGTTTTGGCCATGTTTTATGGGTTTCTTGAGATTTCATATTGTAATGTTTTTTCCATGTTTTATGGGTTATAATCTACAGTTTCCAGTCGTTTTCGTGAAATTTTGTAATTGACTTTTTAAGCATCATTTGTGGGCTATCGTCCACATTTTTCAGTCACTTTCGTGAGAATTTTTATTTCCCTCATTTTGAGGGCTATAGTACACTGTTTTCGATCACTTTCATGTGATTTTGTATTTTACTTTTTTGACTTATTTTGTGGGTTATCATCCACAGTTTCCGGCCGTTTTCATGAAATTTTGTATTTGACTGTTTCAGCCTCATGTTTGGGCTATAGTCCACAGTTTTCGGCGACTTTCATGATATTTTTTATTTTCCTCATTTTGTGGGCTATAGTACATTGTTTTCGATCACTTTCATGAGATTTTGTATTTTACTGTTTTGGCCTCATTTTATAGGTTATAGTCCACAGTTTCTGGCCGTTTTCGTGAAATTTTGTATTTGACTGTTTTAGCCAAATTTGTGGCTTATAGTCCATAGTTTTCGGCCACTTTTGTAATATTTTTTATTTCCCTCATTTTTTTGGCTATTGTACACTGTTTTTGGTCTCTTTCATGAGATTTCATATTTTACTGTTTTGGACTTATTTTGTGGGTACAGTCCCCATTTTCTGGCCGTTTTCAACGAATTTTGTATTTGACTGTTTTAGCCTCATTTATGGCCTATAGTCCACAGTTTTCGGACACTTTCGTAAGAATTTCTATTTTTCTCATTTTGTGGGCTATAGTACACTGTTTTCGATCACTTTAATGAGATTTCGTATTTTATTGTTTTGACCTCATTTTGTGGGTTATAGTCCACAGTTTCCGGTTGTTTTGGTTAAATTGTGTATTTGACTGTTTTAACCTCATTTGTAGCTATGGTCCACAGTTTTCGGCCACTTTCGTGCAATTTTTTATTTTCCTAATTTTGTGGGCAATAGTACACTATTTTCGATCACTTTCTTGAGATTTCGTATTTTAATGTTTTGGCCATGTTTTATGGGTTTCTTGAGATTTCGTATTGTAATGTTTTTGCCCTGTTTTATGGGTTATAATCCATAGTTTCCAGTCGTTTTCGTGAAGTTTTGTAATTGACTTTTTTAGCATTATTTGTGGGCTATCGTCCACAGTTTTCAGGCATTTTCGTGAGAATTTTTATTTCCCTCATTTTGTAGGCGATAGTACACTGTTTTCGATCACTTTCATGTGATTTTGTATTTTACTTTCTTGACTTATTTTGTGGGTTATAATTCACTGTTTCCGGCCGTTTTCGTGAAATTTTGTATTTGACTCTTTTAGCTTCATGTGTGAGCTATAGTCAACAGTTTTCGGGCACTTTTGTGAGAATTTTTATTCCCCTCATTTTGTGGGCGATAGTACACTGTTTTCGATCACTTTCGTGACATTTCGTATTTGACTGTTTCAGCCACATTTTATGAGTTATAGTCCACAGTTTTTGGGTGTTTTCGTGAAATTTTGTATTTGACTGTTTTAGCCTCATTTGTGGGATATAGTCCACAGTTTTTGGCAACTTTCGTGAGTTTTTTTATTTCCCTCATTTTGTGGGCTATAGTACACTGTTTTCGATCACTTTCATGAGATTTCGTATTTTACCGTTTTGGCATCATTTTATGGGTTATAGTACACAGTTTCTGGCCGTTTTCATGAAATTTTGTATTTGACTATTTTGGCCAATTTGTGAATTATTCGGACAATTTCATGAGATTTTTTATTTCCCTCATTTTGTGGGCTATTGTACACTATTTTCGATTACTTTCATGAGATTTCGTATTTTAATATTTCGGCCTCATTTTGTGTGTTATAGTCCACAGTTTTCGGGCATTTTCACAGAATTTTGTATTTGACTGTTTTAGCCTCATTTGTGGCCTATAGTCCACAGTTTTTGGGCAATTTCGTGAGAATTTTTATTTTTCTCATTTTGTGGGCTATAGTACACTGTTTTTTATCACTTTAATGAGATTTTGAATTTTACTATTTTGGCCTCATTTTTTGGGTTATAGTCTACATTTTCCGGCCGTTTTGGTTAAATTTTGTATTTTAACTGTTTTAGCCTCTTTTGTAGGCTATAGTCCACAGTTTTCGGCCACTTTCGTGCAATTTTTTATTTTCTAATTTTGTGGGCCTATGTCTTTTGTAGGCTATAATCCACAGTTTCCAGTTGTTTCCGTGAAATTTTGTAATTGACAGTTTTAGCCTCATTTGTGGGCTATCGTCCACAGTTTCTGGGCACGTTCGTGAGATTTTTTATTTCCCTCATTTTGTGGGCTATAGTACACTGTTTTTGATCACTTTCAAGAGATTTCGTATTTTATTGTTTTGACCTCATTTTGTGGGTTATCCACAGTTTTCGGCCGTTTTCGTGAAATTTTGTATTTAACTGTTTTAGCCTCATTTGTGGGCTATAGACCACACTTTTCGGCGACTTCATGAGAATTTTTATTTTCCTCGTTTTGTGGGCTATAGTACATTGTTTTCGATCACTTTCATGAGATTTTGTATTTTACTATTTTGCCTTCATTTTATAGGTTTAGTCCACAGTTTCCAGTCGTTTTCGTGAAATTTTGTCTTTGATTGTTTTAGCCAAATTTGTGGCTTATAGTCCACAGTTTTCGGCCACTTTCGTGATATTTTTTATTTCCCCCATTTTTTGGCTATATTACACTGTTTTCGGTCGCTTTCATGAGATTTCGTATTTTACAGTTTTGGCCTTATTTTGTAGGTTATAGTCCACGTTTCTGGCCGTTTTCGCGGAATTTAGTATTCGACTGTTTTAGCCTCATTAGTGGCCTATAGTCCACAGTTTCCGGGCACTTTCGTGAGAATTTTTATTTTCCTCATTTTGTGGGCAATAGTACACTGTTTTCGATTACTTTAATGAGATTTCGTATTTTACTGTTTTGGCCTTATTTTCTGGCTTATAGTCCACAGTTTCCGGCTGTTTTGGTTAAATTTTGTATTTGACTGTTTTAGCCTCATTTATGGGTTGTCCACAGTTTTCGGCCACTTTCGTGCAATTTTTTATTTTCCTAATTTTGTTGGCAATAGTACACTGTTTTCGATCACTTTCTTAAGATTTCGTATTTTAATGTTTTGGCCATGTTTTTTGGGTTTCTTAAGATTTCGTATTGTAATGTTTTGGCCATGTTTTATAGGTTATAATCCACAGTTTCCAGTCGTCTTCGTGAAATTTTGTAATTGACTTTTTTAGCATCGTTTGTGGGTTATCATCCACAGTTTTCAGGCACTTTCGTGAGAATTTTTATTTCCCTCATTTTGTGGGCTATAGTACACTGTTTTCGATCACTTTCATGTGATTTCGTATTTTACTTTTTCGACTTATTTTGTGGGTTATAATTCACAGTTTCCGGCCATTTTCTTGAAATTTTGTATTTGACTGTTTTAACCTCATGTGTGGGCTATAGTCAACAGTAGGGGTGGACAACTATTATCCGAACCGACCAATCCGAACCAATCCAACCCGAATCGATCTGTTTTTAACCGAACCAATTGGGGGTTTGGATTGGCCCGGTTCTTGATCTTCAATAACCAACTGGATCGGTTCTGCTGTTGGATGGGGCTTTCAAATAACCGACAAAACCGAACCCACCGTACCTCTATGCATAAGTTCATAAAAAGTCTAGTTCTCCTTTAATTTCTTGAATATACAAATAATCATTTCTTATTTTCTTGGAGATACAAACAGTCTTCTTTAATTTATTTAATACAACCGAGCAATTGTTCTACCTATGTTTTGATTCTCCATAATCCTATATCTTATGTTGTTGAGAAATACTTGATTTACAATGTGGCCCAGTTTAATAAAATCATGAAGTTGATGTAACATTTAATAGTTACTTTAATCAAGTCAAGCCGAAATTGTTTTATAAATCTTCTTTTATTGTACCTGAAATTCAATTAGCTATGATTATTGATGTTTCTTTTATGATAATAAACTAAGATTACAAAAGTAAGCAATTAAAAAAGCAATTTATCTCACTCATTTAAACGTCATCATCTTACAATTAGTGCAAAATTCATTAACAACTTGTGGTTTTATGAATCTTCATTTTAAATTCATTTCTGAATAACAAATAGCAGATTATTTCATAAGTTTGCTTGAAGTTGATCTTTTAAATTTCAACTAAATTGTGAATGATGTTGAAAGTGAAAAGTAGCACGCCAAACCGACCATCCAATCCAATCCAAACCGAGCTTAATCGGCTTGGATGGAAACTGATCCAATTAAGATTCGGATTGGTTGCGGATGAGAAAATTAAAAAACCGATCTTTTTTGGATCGGTGGTGGATGGTCCATATTAGGTCGGATACCGACCGATGCCCACCCCTAGTCCACAGTTTTCGAGCACTTTCGTAAGAATTTTTATTTCCCTCATTTTGTGGGCTATAGTACACTGTTTTCGATCACTTTCGTGAGATTTCGTATTTGACTGTTTCGGCCTCATTTTATGGGTTTTAGTCGACAGTTTCCAGCCATTTTCGAGAAATTTTGTATTTGACTGTTTTAGCCTCATTTGTGGGCTATAGTCCACAGTTTTCGGCGACTTTCGTGAGATTTTTTATTTTCCTCATTTTGTGGGCTATTGAACACAGTTTTTGATCACTTTCATGAGATTTCGTATTTTACCGTTTCGGCCTCATTTTAAGGGTTATAGTCCACAGTTTCCGGCCGTTTTCGTGAAATTTTGTATTTGACTGTTTTAGCCTCATTTATGGGCTATAGTCCACAGTTTTCGGCCACTTTCGTGCAATTTTTTTTTGTGCTAATTTTGTGGGCAATAATACATTGTTTTCGATCACTTTCTTGAGATTTCGTATTTTACTGTTTTGGCCGAATTTTGTTGGTTATAGTCCATGTTTCTAGCTGTTTTCGTGGAATTTAGTATTTGACTGTTTTAGCCTCATTAGTGGCCTATAGTCCACAGTTTTCAGGCACTTTCGTGAGATTTTTTATTTCCCTCATTTTGTGGGCTATTGTACACTGTTTTCGATCACATTCATGAGATTTCGTATTTTACTGTTTCTGCCTCATTTTATGGGTTATAGTCCACAATTTCGTGCCGTTTTCGTGAAATTTTGTATTTGAATGTTTTAGCCAAATTTGTGGCTTATAGTCCACAGTTTTTGGACACTTTCCTAAGATTTTTTTTTTCCCTCATTTTTTTAGCTATAGTACACTGTTTTCGATCTTTTTCATGAGATTTCGTATTTTACTGTTTTGGCCTTATTTTGTGGGTTATAGTCCATAATTTAAAACCATTTTCGCGGAATTTTGTATTTGACTGTTTTAGCTTCATTTGTGGCCTATAGTCCACAGTTTTCGGGCACGTTCGTGAGAATTTTTATTTTCTTCATTTTTTGGGCTATATTGTTTACTGTTTTCGATCACTTTAATGAGATTTCATATTTTACTGTTTTGGCCTCATTTTCTGGGTTATAGTCCACAGTTTCCAACCGTTTTCGTTAATTTTTGTATTTGACTGTTTTAGCCTCATTTGTGAGCTATAGTCCACTGTTTTCGGCTACTTTCGTGCAAATTTTTATTTTCCTAATTTTGTGGGCTACTGTTTTCGATCACTTCCTTACGATTTCGTATTTTAATATTTTGGCCATGTTTTATGGGTTATAATCCACAATTTCCAATCGTTTTCGTGAGATTTTGTAATTGACTGTTTTAGCCTTATTTGTGGGCTATCGTCCAAAGTTTTCGGGCACTTTCGTGAGATTTTTTATTTTCCTCATTTTGTCGGCTGGAGTACACTGTTTTCGATCACTTTCATGAGATTTCGTATTTTACTGTTTTGATCTCATTTTGTGGGCTATAGTCAACAGTTTCCGGCCGTTTTCGTGAATTTTTGTATTTGACTGTTTTAGCCAAATTTGTGGCTTATAGTCCACATTTTCGGCAACTTTCGTGAAATTTTTTATTTCCCTCATTTTTGGCTATAGTACACTGTTTTCGGTCTATTTCATTAAATTTCGTATTTTACTATTTTGGCCTTATTTTGTGGGTTATAGTCCACAGTTTCTGGCCGTTTTCGCGGAATTTTATATTTGACTGTTTTAGCCTCATTAGTGGCCTATAGTCCACTGTTTTCGGGCACTTTCGTGAGAATTTTTATTTTCTTCATTTTGTGGGCTATAGTACACCGTTTTCGATCACTTTAATGAGATTTCGTATGTAGCGCCTCGAATTTCTAATATAATATCTTAAAAATACGTGGCACAATTCCTAGCATCAACTTCAATGTAATAGTTCAAATAGCCCAAAAACACAGATAATTTTATTCCAAACTGTTATTACAACAATCTTTACAAACACAGCGGAATACAAAACAGCTTGAATTACAAACTTTCTTTTACAATACTTCTTTTACAAAATTTACACAAAAGCTCTATTACATCAATTTATCTCAAGCATCCAAACCCCAAGCTCTAAGCAACAACAACCTGTAAAATATGAGGCTAGAGATAATCCCTAACCCCCAAAACTAAAGGGGTCAGCCATAAAGGTGTGAGTGACATAAAAACAAAGCATATAATTATATCATAAAACATAGAGTCATCCACAACATGTATCATCGGCAAGAATAAACTAATGAGAAATAACAAATAAGTAAAGCATGAAAACATCAAGGAATATATGATAGTAGATAGTAATTCATGAAAACGTCAAGTGATTCTAGACTAAGTGTCAAGTGTAGGAAAAACAGGAAAACACAAGCATAAAACCAAGTCAAAAAAACACAAGCTCTATATGCTGACTCTCTAATATGTACTTGTCGGATTCTATGCATTCCATAGTACATAGGTCCGATGCAAGCCCTTAACGATCTCCACTTATAGGGATAACCCCTCGTTATGCAACTAATCCTACTACAGTGATGGAAAACAAGATCCAGAATACTCCGTAAATAGGCACCACAGCCCTCGACGCGCAAGCATCATGTAAGATAGCTCAAAAACAACCGAAGAATTATCTCCCAAACCCGTGTACCCCACGAATAGGCTTGCAAGGCCCTCGACGTGCAGATACACCATGTACATTCCGTGAATAGGCCTGCCGACCCTCGACACGCGAATGCACCATGCATGCTCCGTGAATAGGCCTGCAGACCCTCGACACGCGAACACACAAATGTCCTCTCGAGACAGAACAACAAACAGTCCTGGAATGCATCCGTTGGACTAACAAAACCATGAGCCTATACTTACGTTTCCCAAGTTCCATCACATTCCCACTAGTGCATGTCCTTAAGTTGATTATTATTAAACCACAAAATCTCATCTTTAGAGTTAGTGTATCCTGCCGAACTTAAATACTCAACATCAACTAAACAAAGACCCCCCAGGTCTAACTCAACAATCTCAACTGCCGGTTCACAGGACTCCCACTCAACCCTCTAGAGATCTCAACAAGACCAAAACTCACTAATCCATCGTCAAAACGATCAAAGGGAGAAACCTCTCCAACAAAACCCAAATCTTTATAAAATTCCATAATCCAAATTCAACAATGAAATATCTTAAAAACATATGTTTTGTAGAAACAATAATATTTAGATTAGTAAGTTATAGATCCATAAACATTTATAGGATAAATCATTTAAAAGAACATCAGAACAACTCAAGAAAAAGCATCAGAACCAGTCGACTGTAAAAGGTCATCAGTCGACTGTCCAGAGCGAGAAACCAACATCTTTAAAAAAATAAAATCTAAGTATTTACAGTTGACTGCAAAACTCACCAGTCGACTGTCTAGAGAGAAATCCAGTAATTTTAGGAAAATAAGTCTGAGTATAGCAGTCGACTGTAAGGGTATAGGTCGACTGCCCAGAGTGAAGAATACAATAACTTCGAGAAAATAATTCTAAGTGGCACCAGTCGACTGTTAAGGTCCTCAGTCGACTGTCCAGACAAAATTTCAAGAAAAACTAGAGAACATAGCAGCCGGGTCGTGTCAGTCGACTAAGAAGTCATACCAGTCGACTGCCGACCTACAGACTGTATACTTTGGTTGTGCACATTTCAACCGTCACGAAGATTTACTTTACAAAAACGAAATCTATTAAAGGTATATTTTTGATATGATCAAATACAACTTATAGGATATACAAAGATCCATATAAACCAATCAAAAACCACTTGAATTGATAAAAATAATTTTTTGATGAACTTCTTCAAAGTAAAACATAAATTGTGCATATAATCAAAATAGAGTTTCTAAAAATAATTATTCGTTGAAATTGCTTCGTATTCAGATCCAAACCACATCAAAACCAAATCTCAAAAGAAAATCCCAATTTGGATATATTTCCTCAAATTCAACTAAATCTCAAATTTTAGTCATCATAACTCAAATCCTCAAAACATGGTCCTCTAAACCATTATTCATTCTCAAAATTTCTCAAACTCAATCTCAACTACTCTCAATAGTTGATTCATAAACAAAACCAATTTATCATCAACATGGCCAAGTTGTTTTCATCCAACTCATCAATAGTCCCAAAAATCTCATCTTTAATTAATTAATGCATAACATCCATCATACTCATTCGAATCAATAATCCAAAAGAAAAAGTCTACTCACAATTTATATTAGGTTCTCCAACAAATCTAAAATCATCCACATGAAATTCTACTCACAAATAATTAGTTCTTCTCAAAGATCCAATTTTTCATCCATCCATCATACATATTCATACCAAACCCTAACATATTTTTTAATAGATGAAATTCAACATCCAAAATCAATCAAAACACTCATATCATTCACATACAACATATACAAATCAAAGAAAACAAACAACAAAACAATTATATCACTCACCTCAAATGAAGAAATCCAATCGAATAATCAAAATCCTTCTTTGCGAAATCCAAGATCTTCTCTTTCAATCTCCAAGAAAAATAAAAATAATAAAACTTGTGTTGTGCAGTGAAAGACGGCTGCACTCCACCTTTTATACAGGCCGGAAATGGAGAATTAGGGTTTGAAACATATTTGCAAAATAATCCTTTAACAATTATTACTTTACATATATAAACGTTTCTTACTTAAAATAAGTTAAATAAATCAAATCCTTTTACCACTGAGTTGTCCAGCAATCCAGCACATCCCAGAAATAAATAAAATTCGGATTTGCACTCAGGATGGCAATTTTGTACAAAAGTCCCTCTTTTTGTAATATTTGCAAATACATCATAAAATATTTGTAAAAATCCAAAAAATTCAGAAATAATATCTAATAATACATATTATATTTTCCAATTAAAATATCTGACTTTTACCTTCCAGGAAAATATTTGCACAAGATCCAACATAAATTCCATATTTGCAAAAACACCATATTTGTTTAAATCTTCACCAAATCGACTCTAAATAAAATTTAAATATATTTTAATTTCAATGATGACCATGAAAAGCCCAAAAATCAGTAAAAACGAATTTTCATTATTTGTTTGAGATCAAAACGGCTTTTTGCATAAAAGCCCCTCTCTTTTGAGGTATTTATAAAAATAATTTCTTTATTCAGAAAAATCCCAAAATTTAGAATATACTCTATTATAAGTAGAAAAATTTATTAAAAATATAAAATTGGATATTTTCACCAAAAATATTTGCACGTGTTTTGCACGTGTAAATGATAAATCTTTAGAAAAATATTTATTAAATCTCCCGAAAATCTTTTTTTTAATTCATTTTTGAATCTCAAAAATAGTATTTAAAAATACGGGGTACTACATCGTATTTTACTATTTTGACCTCATTTTTTGGGTTATATAGTCCACAATTTTCGGCCACTTTCGAGAAATTTTTTTTCTCCTTATTTTGTGGGCTATAGTACACTGTTTTCGATCACTTTCTTGAGAGTTCGTATTTTAATGTTTTGGCCATGTTTTAAGGGTTATAATCCATAGCTTCCAGTCGTTTTTGTGAAATTTTGTAATTGACTATTGTAGCCTCATTTGTGGGCTGTTGTCCACAGTTTTCGGGCACATTCGTTAGAATTTTTATTTCTCTCATTTTGTGGGCTATAGTACACTGTTTTCGATCACTTTCATGAGATTTCATAATTTACATTTTTGGCATATTTTGTGGGTTATAATCCACAGTTTCCGTTCGTTTTAGTGAAATTTTGTATTTGATTGTTTTAGCCTCAGGTGTGGGCAATAATCCACTATTTTCGGGCACTTTCGTCAGAATTTTTATTTTCCTCATTTTGTGGGCTATAGTACACTGTTTTCAATCATTTTCATTAGATTTCGTTTTTTACTATTTTGGCCTCATTTTCTGGGTTATAGTCTACAGTTTCCGGCCGTTTTGGTTAAATTTTGTATTTTAACTAATTTAGCCTCTTTTGTAGGCTATAGTCCACAGTTTTCGGCGACTTTCGTGGGATTTTTTATTTCCCTAATACGGGGCTATAGTGCTTTGTTTTCGATCACTTTCATTAGATTTCATATTTTAATGTTTTGGCCATGTTTTATGGGTTTCTTGAGATTTCGTATTTTAATGTTTTGGTCATGTTTTATGGGTTGTATTCCACCGTTTCCAGTCGTTTTCGTGAAATTTTGTAATTGACTGTTTTAGCCTCATGTATGGGCTATAGTCCACTATTTTCAGGCACTTCCGTGAGAATTTTTATTTCCCTCATTTTGTGGGCTATAATACACTGTTTTCGATCACTTCCAGGAGATTTCGTACTTTACTGTTTTGACCTCAATTTGTGGGTTATAGTCCACAGTTTCTGGCAGATTTCGTGAAATTTTGTATTTGACTGTTTTAGTCTAAATTGTGGGCTATAGTCCACAGTTTTTTGGCGACTTTCGTGAGATTTTTTATTTCCGCCATTTTGTGGGCTATAGTACACTGTTTTTCGATCACTTTTATGAGATTTCGTATTTTACTGTTTCGACCTCATTTTATGGGTTATAGTCCACAGTTTCTAGCCGTTTTCGTGAAATTTTGCATTTAACTATTTTAGCCAAATTTGTGGCTTATAGTCCACAGTTTTTGGACAATTTCCTGAGATTAATTATTTCCCTCATTTTGTGGGCAGTATTACACTGTTTTCGATCACTTTCATGAGATTTCGTATTTTACTGTTTCGGCCTCTTTTTATGGGTTATAGTCCACAGTTTCCGGTCGTTTTCATGAAATTTTCTATTTGACTGTTTTAGCCAAATTTGTGCCTTATAGTCCTCAGTTTTCGCCCACTTTCGTGAGATTTTTTATTTCCCTCATTTCTTTTTTGGCTATAGTACACTGTTTTATGGGTTATATTCCACAGTTTCCAGTCATATTTTACTTTTTTGGCATATTTTGTTGGTTATAGTACACTATTTTCGGGTACTTTGGTGAGAATTTTTATTTTCCTAATTTTGTGGGCTATAGTACACTGTTTTCGATCACTTTAATGAGATTTCGTATTTTACTATTTTGGCCTCATTGTCTGGGTTATAGTCCATAGTTTCCGGCCGTTTTAGTTAAATTTTGTATTTGACTGTTTTAGCCTCATTTGTGGGCTATAGTGCACAGTTTTCGGCGACTTTCGTGCGATTTTTTATTTTCCTCATTTTCTGTGCTATGGTACACTGTTTTCGATCACTTTCATGAGATTTCGTATTTTACTGTTTCGGCCTCATTTTATGAGTTATAGTCCACAGTTTCCGGCCATTTTCATGAAATTTTGTATTTGACTGTTTTAGTCAAATTTGTGGCTTATAGTCCACAGTTTTCGGACAATTTCATGAGATTTTTTATTTTCCTCATTTTGTGGGTTATAGTACACTGTTTTCGATTATTTTCATAAGATTTCATATTTTACTGTTTCGGTCTCATTTTGTGGGTTAGTCCACAGTTTCCGACCGTTTTCGTAAAATTTTGTATTTAACTGTTTTAGCCAAATTTGTGGCTTATAGTCCACAGTTTTGGCTACTTTCGTGAGGTTTTTTATTTCCCTCATTTTTTGGCTATAGGACACTGTTTTCGGTCTCTTTCATGAGATTTCGTATTTTACTGTTTTGGCCATATTTTGTGGGTCACAATCCACAGTTTTTGGCCATTTTTGTGAAATTTTGTATTTGACTGTTTTAGCCTCATTTCCTATAGTCCACAGTTTTCATGCAGTTCCGTGAGAATTTTTGTTTTCCTCATTTTGTAGGCTAGTACACTATTTTCGATCCCTTTAATGAGATTTCGTATTTTACTGTTTTGGCCTCATTTTCTAGGTATAGTCCACAGTTTCCGGTCGTTTTCGTTAAATTCTGTATTTGACTATTTTAACCTAATTTGTGGGCTATAGTCCACAGTTTACGACCACTTTCGTGCAATTTTTTATTTTCCTAATTTTGTGGGCAATAGTACACTGTTTTCGATCACTTTCTTGAGATTTCTTATTTTAATGTTTTGGCCAAGTTATGTGGGTTATAATCCACAGTTTCCAGTCGTATTCCTGAGATTTTGTTATTGACTGTTTTAGCCTCATTTGTGGGCTATCGTCCACAGTTTTCGGACACTTTCGTGAGATTTTTTATTTCAATCATTTTGTGGACTATAGTACACTGTTTTCGATCACTTTCATCAGATTTCGTATTTTAATATTTTGACCTCATTTTGTTGGTTATAGTCTACAATTTCTGTCCGTTTTCTTGAAATTTTGTATTTGACTGTTTTAGCCTCATTTGTGGGCTATAGACCACATTTTTCGGCGATTTTCGTGAGAATCTTTATTACCCTCATTTTGTGGGCTATAATACACTGTTTTCGATCACTTTCATGAGATTTCTTATTTGACTGTTTCGGCCTCATTTTATGGGTTATAGTCCACAGTTTCCGACCGTTTTCGTGAAATTTTGTATTTGACTGTTTTAGCCTCATTTGTGGGCTATAGTCTACAATTTTCGGCTACTTTCGTGAGATTTTTTATTTCCCTCATTTTGTAGGCTATAGTACACTGTTTTCGATCACTTTCATGAGATTTTGTATTTTACTGTTTCGGCCTCATTTTATGGGTTATAGTCCACAGTTTCCAGCCGATTTTGTGAAATTTTGTGTTTGACTGTTTTAGCCAAATTTGTGGGTTATAGTCCACAGTTTTCGGGCACTTTTGTGAGAATTTTTATTTTCCTCTTTTTGTGGGCTATAGTACAGTGTTTTCGATCACTTTAATGAGATTTCGTATTTTACTATTTTGGCCTCATTTTCTGGGTTCTAGTCCACTTTTTCCGGCCGTTTTAGTTAAATTTTGTATTTGACTCTTTTAGCCTCATTTGTGGGCTATAGTCCACAGTTTTCTGCCACTTTCATGCAATTTTTTATTTTTCTAATTTTGAGGGCAATAGTACAGTGTTTTCGAACACTTTCTTAAGATTTCGTATTTTAATGTTTTGGCCATGTTTTACGGGTTATAATCCACAGTTTCCAGTCGTTTTCGTGAGATTTTGTAATTGAAGATTTTGGCCTTATTTGTGGGCTGTCGTCCACCGTTTTCGAGCACTTCAGTTAGATTTTTTATTTTCCTCATTTTGTGGGCTATAGTACACTGTTTCCGATCACTTTCATGAGATTTCGTATTTTACTGTTTTGACCTCATTTTGTGGGTTATAGTCCACAATTTCCAGCTGTTTTCGTGAAATTTTGTATTTGACTGTTTTAGCCTCTTTTGTGGGCTACAGACCACAGTTTTCGGCGACTTTCGTGAGATTTTTTATTTTCCTCATTTTTTGGGCTATATAGTACACTGTTTTCGATCACTTTAATGAGATTTCGTATTTTACATTTTCTACCACATTTTGTGGGTTATATAGTCCACAGTTTCCGGCCATTTTCATGAAATTTTGGGTCTGACTGTTTTAGCCTCATTTGTGGGCTATAGTCCACAATTTTCGGCCACTTTCGTGAAATTTTTTGTTTTCTTTTTTTTAGGGCTATAGTACACTGTTTTCGATTACTTTCTTGAGATTTTTCGTATTTTAATGATTTTTTCATGTTTTATGGGTTAAAATCCACAGTTTCCAGCCGTTATCGTGAAATTTTATAATTGACTTTGTTAGCATCATTTGTGGGCAATCGTCCACAGTGTTCGGGCACTTTCGTGGGAATTTTTATTTCCTTCATTTTGTGAGCTATAATATACTGTTTTCGATCACTTTCATGACAATTCGTATTTTACTGTTTTGACCTCATTTTGTGGGTTATAGTCCACAGTTTCCGGCCGTTTTCATGAAATTTTGTATTTGATTGTTTTAGCCTCATTTGTGGGCTATAGTCCATAGTTTTCGGCCACTTTCGTGCGATTTTTTATTTCCCTCATTTTGTGAGCTATAGTACACTGTTTTCGATCACTTCCATGAGATTTCATATTTTACTGTTTCGGCCTCATTTTATGGGTTATAGTCCACAGTTTCCCGCCGTTTTTGTCAAATTTTGTATTTGACTATTTTAGCCAAATTTGTAGCTTATAGTCCACAGTTTTCGGTCACTTTCGTGAGATTTTTTTATTTCCTTCACTTTTTTGGCTATGATACACTGTTTTCGGTCTCTTTCATGAGATTTCGTATTTTACTGTGTTGACCTTATTTTGTGGGTTATAGTCCACAGTTTATTGCCGTTTTTGCGGAATTTTTTATTTGATTGTTTTTGTCTCATTTGTGGCCTATAGTCCACAGTTTTCGGGCACTTTCGTGAGAATTTTTATTTTCCTCATTTTGTGGGCTATAGTACACTGTTTTTGATCACTTTAATGAGATTTCGTATTTTACTGTTTAGTATTTTACTGTTTTGGCTTTATTTTGTAGGTTATAGTCCATAGTTTTCTGGCCGTTTTCATGAAATTTTATATTTGACTGTTTTAGTCTCATTTGTGAGCTTTATAATCCATTGTTTTCGGCTACTTTCGTGAGATTTTTTATTTCCCTCGTTTTGTGGGCTATAGTACATTGTTTTCGATCACTTTCTTGAGATTTCGTTTTTTAATGTTTTGTGGGTCATAGTCCACAATTTCCGGCCGTTTTCGTGAAATTTTGGATTTGACTGTTTTAGCATTGTTTGTGGACTATAGTCCACAATTTACAACTACTTTAGTGAGGTTTTTAATTTCCCTCATTTTGTGGCCTATAGTGCATTGTTTTCGATCACTTTCATGAGATTTCGTATTTTAATGTTTTGGCTATGTTTTGTGGGTTATATAATCCACAATTTCCAGTCGTTTTCGTGAAATTTGGTAATTAACTGTTTTAGCCTCATTTGTGGGCTATAGTCCACAGTTTTTTGCTACTTTCGTGAGAATTTTTATTTCCCTCATTTTGTGGGCTATAGTATACTGTTTTCGATCACTTTCATGAGATTTCGTATTTTACTGTTTTGGCCTCGTTTTGTGGGTTATAGTCCACAGTTTCCGGCAGTTTTTGTGAAATTTTGTATTTGACTGTTTTAGCCTCAATTGTAGGCTATAGTTCACAGTTTTCTGCCACTTTCGTTGAATTTTTTTTCCTTATTTTGTTGGCTATAGTACACTGTTTTCGATCACTTTTTTGAGATTTTTATTTTACTATTTTGGCCTCATTTTGTGGGTTATAGTCCACAGTTTCCAACTGTTTTCGTGAAATTTTGTATTTGACTTTTTTAGCTTCAATTGTGGGCTGTAGTTCACACTTTTCGGCCACTTACAATAAAGTGGTCTTATGACACAAGTTGATGAAGTAGTTTTTAGCTAGAACGCGTCGGAGATAGCAACCCAAAAATCGTCCCTTGGCAACTGATCATTAACAAAGCAAATTTCTACACGAACACATTGATGATTGCATGTCATTTGCTGTTAGATGAACTTCGGCACCTGTAACATTTGTGCCCCTTGGTTAGCTTCTAAGAGTAAAAAATAGCAAAATTCATAAATAGATATAGCAAAATGGAGTTTCGCTGTAGTCGTCAAATGCTAAAATATAGCAAAGTAGCAAAAAATTTGATTGGACGAAACTTGTCCGTTAAAATAAATTAAATTTTATATAAGTTTTTTTTGTACTTAATAGTATATCTTATTATTTTTTAATCTGGGACGAACCATGAAGCTTCATCGCCGCGAAAAGAAAATTAAAAAAATAACCACGGAAAAAGCTTTGGGTCATGTCACTTTCAAACCCCCTAAGTGTAATTAACCCCCATAAGTGTAATTAATTAAGGCTCTAATTAATTATTAAATAACCTAATTAGCATACTAAGTATAATTAACTAATTAATTAATTTAATTAATATTCTAAATCCACGGGTCGATGGATTTTATTTTCGGGGTTTTATTAATTTTAAAAATGCAACTATTTTGATCCGACGAAACTTCAAGTTTCGTCCAAAGGATAACAAAATTATAAAATATATCGAAAGAAACTTGAAATTTCGTCCTGTATAAGAGCATCCACAATCGTTTGCTATATTTGCCATTTTCTCATTTTTTGAGAAAGTAGGTGCTACAGTCGTTTGCTATTTTGCCATAAAATGGCAAAATCGCTACAGTCGCTTCTCATTTTTTAGAAATGAAATTGCGATTCTCAAATTATAAGAGACGGAACATGTTGTTCCGTCCCTATTTTTTTCAATTTTTTAATGGGATCAGACGGGACAAGTTGTTTCGTCAGATAATTTATTTTTTTTAAATGATCCGACGGTACATGTACCATCTGGGAAATTTTTTTTCAAAAAAGTCAAAAAAAAAAAATCAAAAAAATGCTGAAACGAGACATGTTGTCCCATTTCAAGCAATTTTGGCTTGGACGGTCCCGTCCAGCAAAGGGGGGGAATTAGGTTAGTGTAGAGTAGGTTTAGTGTATTATTAATTAGGTTTTAGGTTATATTTTATTATTTAATTTATTTAATTAACCTATTTTAATATCTAATCAACAATTAATTAACCGTAAAAAAACAAAACAAAAAACAAAAAACAAAAAACAAAAAACAAAATACAAAACAAAACGGGACTAAACAACATGTCTCGTCTTTCTCAAATTTTAGCAAAATTTTAGCAAACCACCACTACAGACAAAATCCATATTTCCTATTACTGTCGATGTCATTTTCTAAAAAATGAGAAACACCATTGTGGATGCTCTAATAAGCATGTTGCTATATCCTCTCTCATATATAACAATCTACTGTAGCAATTATAACAAATTATGCATAAATAGCAAATGTCTGCAGCGATCGAATTGCTAAAATATGCATATTATGTAAATATAGAAAACTCGGTATGCTAGGGCCCATTTAATTGAGCTTATTTTCAGCCCAAAATGACCTTTAGAGTTCAAAATGAAGCTTACTCTTGTAATCCTCTTGTACGAGGGTAATATACCACCGTCACTTGTACCACCAGGGATGTAACGTTTCTATTACCGCCGATTCCCATCTCAAAGAAGAAAAACAACTCAAAATAAATCCATGTACTTGTCCAAAGTTGAATTAATTGGAATGTTGGTGAAAAATAACCAGTCAACAATAATAAGTGATATAAATACATCTACATTTCCTTGGGAAGCCTTTCTTTATTAAAATAGACGCAGATACCATCTCTGGTAACAGTTTTAGTAGAAGATAGTACGACAACAGGTACATGAAAATCTAACAGGTAACTCCGATGACTACATTAACGCACAAGATTTCGCCAATTTCATGCTCAAGAACTAACAGCCCTTAATACACTCATAGTTTAAAACTAGGTACAAAATGTATCAGCCAAAGTGATCAAAACTAGTAAGAACTGGTAGGGTAACTAAAAAGAACCAATTCTGTTTCCGAAATCAGACAACTGGAAGCTCACCACAATCACTGATGACAACATTCTGCATCGGGCGGTCCTCACGGTTGGTTTCTTGTGATTCGATCAGCTTGACAATGTCCATTCCCTCCATGACCTGCCCAAACACGACATGCCTTTTGTCCAACCATGGCGTCTGCAATCCCAAACAGTTCAGCAGTCAACAAATATGTCATATTCAACTTTAAACTAAAGGGATGTACAGGATTGGTGAGATTAGTAGGACTATAAACAAATTAAACATGTCAGGGAGGGTTTCAGGTTCAGATAGGGTTCTACAGAGGTGGACTGGTTTCGACAGGTTTAAACAGATTTGAACATATTTGTTAAATATTCAGCTTTAAACAGACAATATTCATATAACCGAGAAAAAAAATCTGATGTATGGTACCAAATTATCTATACTAATATATAACTGGAGTGTGTCGTTGGACTTTTCGGATGCCCAAAATGCATCCCCTCTTAAAATTTCCAAACACATCCACTCCCACTATAATTAATAAACACTATTGTATAGCCTATACCCCTCATATAAAAAACTTTTCATTGGCACTGGAATTGGGGAAGAAGAAACCACATGTCTTCCATTGCAAACGGGTGTGTTTGCACACACCCGTTGCGAACTCAGATTTAGGCCGTTGGATCACTCCGGTCTTTTTTTAGAAGAAAAAAAATGTAAATATATTTAGTATAAAAATAGAGACGATCAAATCTGAAAGAAAGTTTATAATGAATGACTACAAACTAGGAGATAATAGTAAAAGGTTTTCAATCAAAATTTCAATTGTTTACGAACAAGGGTAAATTTGACAGACAAAATCTATAGAGCATATTCCTTGCAAATAAAATCAAAACTTTCCCTAGAGCATCAAATGCATCATAAAAGCATGAGCATGAAAACAAACTAAAAAGCACTAAAAATGTTATGTCTGTGTTATCACCGTGGTTAACATTATTGAATATATGCCCACATATACGCCAAGAACTTTTGTGGTTTTTCAGGAATACCACCTACCCACAACCGTTCCTAATGGCATCACCAATGGTGAAAATTTGTTTAAACCCTCCACCTCTAATTCAAGTAAAAAAAGCTACTTTGGTTTGGATGCTTTTTTTTTTGGGTGTGCGCGTGTGAGAGAGAGAGAAGATTCGGTGGAAAATGGGACTGGAATAGGGTGAGTTGAGTTTGGTTTCCAGATGAGAGAGAAGGTGGGCATATCTTCTGGGTTGATGAGAGGAAGGGTTCAGTCCAATGTGAGAGAGAGAGAGAGAGAGAGAGAGAGGGGGGGGGGGGGGGGGGGGGGGGGGGGGGGGGGGGGGGGGGGGGGGGATATACAAGCTGCATCTAGAATAATTAAGAAATGGCAGGTCAATTTGAAGCGAATCAGCAGGAAACTAGTTTCATAAGCAAGTTTGTATTATAACATTGCAAAGAGATAATAATTAAAGTACATGTATATGATATAATTCATGTATTATGAATTAATTACACTTAACAATTTACCTCAGGTTTGACTACAATATCTACGAAATCATTAACTAAATGAAAAGACCTAATATTCATCCAAAACCAGGATCAAAAACACGTTTGGATCCAGAAAATCAATGGATCATATTATCATACTGAATTTATGCATGAAAATAATTAGAGAAAATTATTAATTAAGTGAAAGTGAATTACTATCCAATGTACAGTGCACTACTACTAATATATAATAAATAAATGAAATTTATGCCTTACTCTAAACAACCATAGCATAATCATCCAAGTGTAACTTGTCTTCTTTTACGAAAAAAAAAATAACCAATTAAGACTTTTAAATCCAATTCCTATTAACCAGTTTTAGAAATCTGGTCCTTGAGAAACCTAAATTGGCCATCTGAAGAGAATAATCAATGGGTCAAGAACCACCCATGGCATCCATCATCCACAACTACCATTTAACAGACTTCATGATGAATTTTCTGCAATTTAATTTTTTTGATTCGATGGGTGTCTTAATAGTGAAGGTTTGGACATTTCTACACAAATTTAATAGTGAATGAACTTTGACTAATACCATTAACCTTAGAATCATGGATTAAGGAACAAGGAAAATTTGTAAAAAGTAGGACCCAAGGGCCATAATATTAAATAATGTAACATTATGTTGTGAGAATTATGTATAAATTTCATCCAAATAACATCCATCAATATAACTATGAGCTACTTAAGGAAAAAAGAGAACTATTGTCCATAAAAAAGCAATAATACATTAAATTCCATTACAAAAATGAAGAACTTAGTTCACACAGAATAATAAGAATTACCCAGCAAGAAATGTGAAAATGTGTTGAAAATTGTGATTATGCGTACAAAAAGCGTTGGAGAAGTGTCTAGGAAGAGTCAAGCATGTAAGATGCACTATTTATGACACATATAAGAAGTGTTTAACATGTGTCTACAGAGTGCCCACAAAGTGCTGACATTTTCGACTCTTATACTGCTCAATGATGAAATACCCATGCTACACAGTAACACAGCCTATATTTAATCTAAGTTGGTTAAAACTTAAAAGACATACAGAGCCTACTAGCATCCTTGCATCCAGCTAGCACGGTTTCTTTCTGAATATCCTTCATAATAATACTATTCTAAATAGCTCTACAACGTATTAATTAATCATACAAACAATCATCCGTACTAAAAGAGTTCCATTTTTGGTATGTTAGTAGCAAGTCGTTTTAGAATACCTTGACAGTGCAAATAAAGAACTGACTTCCATTTGTATTAGGTCCAGCATTTGCCATGCTCACCACTCCAGGTCCCACATGAACCACTACAGGATGTATCTGATGGAGATTAGACCAAAATGTAGCAATAAATTTTAAGGAATGCAATAAAGACGAATAATGTGATCTTACACTTAAAATTTTCATCCTTAAATGTATTCCCATATATGCTTTTACCACCAGTTCCCTGCAATTCGAGATCAGATAATTGACGAAAGCATTAATATACACAAAGAACATTAAAATAATTCACAGAAAAGTATCAGGAATAATGTGTTGGTACATCTCTGCTGAGGCATGATCTTTTTAGTTCTTTACTGATTTTAAAAGGTTGGAGTTACAATACTTTGTATTGATCTATTATTGGAACAAAGATTTACCGCACAGTTTACACCAAAGACTTTATATTTACATGCAAATAATGCAGTGCTCTAAAAGTCGTTAGGCGTTAGTTGGGCGGCTGATGGGGGATTAGCGCCTACACCTTGTAAGCGGAGCCTAGGCGGCTAGGCAGTTAAAAATAATAATAATAATAATAATAATATATATATATATATATATATATTAATTAGGAAATGCTCTATTGAAAATGCAAATGTTGTGAAAACCCGTGAAAACAACCTAGGCCATTGTTGGGAACAATAGCCTAGATTATAATGCATTATAACCTAGGCCGTTGTTCCATCAACGGCCTAGGCTTGTTTTCACGTTTTCCACGCTACAGTACATTTTCAATGGAGTATTTTCCATATATATATATATATATATATATATATATATATATATAAGAAAATATAATATTGCATAAAATACAAGATATATATAATACTAAAAAAATAACTCAAAAAATCATAAATGGAAATTAGCTCAATGATAAAGCACTCGTTTTGCGTATTATCAAGATTCCAATGAGAATGGGACGATCGATTTGAGATTTTGAGGATTTGTGAAAAACATGAGCAATTTGGGGGATTTGGGTTTTTTTGGGAAGATAAAGAGAAGCACGAGAGTTGGGGATTTTGAGAATGTGGGGATTTAAACGAACAGGTTCACTTAACACACAAAAATCCGTCCAGACCTGCCCCAAGCCAAACTCATTTTTTTAAAGATTCAGGCCCTAGGCAAGTCGGCTGGGGACGGACTAGCACCTAGGCGGCTGCCTAAGGGGATTTTGCCTATGAAAATTTTTAGAACACTGAAATAATGGATTCCACCTAATTATCAAATTTCAAGAAAGCAGCATGAAATACTAATACTCTAACCATGGTTTTAAATCTCGGATTTCGGACTCATTTCGCCAAGAGGTGTTTCGTCTCGGATCGGAGATATCAGAGATCTTGGGAAAATGTGATCATATCGGATGTTCATTTCCTATACTCAATAATTTTTATTTTTTTTGTTTACTAAATAAGATATTATGTCATACATGCCATTCATCATATAAAATACTGTATAATATAACTAATGACATGAATTAATTACGTAAATATTCGCAGAATTTAACAATAATATAAGAGCAATGCTCCATTGCAAATGGGTGGTATGCAAACCATTGAAGCCGTTGTTGAAAACAACGGCTTAGGTTATAAACATAAGCCGTTGTTGGAGTCCAACAATGACTTATGTTATAACCTAAGCCATTGTTGGGAATAATGGCTTAGGTTATATTAATCCTGAAGCCGTTGTTCCCCAACAACGACTTCAGTTGTTTGTAATGGAGCATTGCTCATAATATAAAAGAAAATGTAATATAAATATATAACAAAATTGAATTTGCATTGATTAGAATAAATATATTAGTTAATAAACTTACTTGACTTTGCATATATACGAACAATAGTAAAACAAAATCCTCATATTATCTTAGCTTAAGGTCCTATATTGAAAGACATGCAAAAAGTAAAAATAAATTTTTTTTTTATTTATTCACAATAACATTTGTGTCTATTTCGGCTGATATTCCACCAATTTTGGCAATATTTTGGCCAAGATTTTGGCAATTTCGGCCGAAATCTATACATTTCGGTCTAAAACGATATAGAGTATAAAATATGTGATTTTGTATCGGCAAGCTAGCCAAAACGAAATATCGGCCTAAATTTCGGCCGTATTGGAGGAAATTTAAAACAGTGACTCTAACAGAGTACGCACATTGCCCTGTGTGAAGTCTCCACCCTGGATCATGAAATCTTTGATGACACGGTGGAATGCTGATCCTTTGTACCCAAAGCCCTTTTCACCTGGTTAAAAAGAAATATATAGACACAGTTCAATAACCAAAAAATATTGCATAGACAAAAACAAGGAGTATACCAATTCATACTGTCATGGTGTCATTGATTATGAATTTGGTACTCAACCTGTACAAAGTGCCCGGAAGTTTTCTGCTGTTTGAGGCACATCATCGCCAAAAAGCCCTATCACGATCCTACCAACTGGACTCTCCTTCCCAATGTTTATATCAAAATAGACTTTGTGGGTAACTTTAGACTGAACTGCAGTATCCTGCAATTCCATTGAACAGTAAAAAACCAGATAAGAAATTCTATCAATTTTTAACAAATTCACTTCATAGGGAAGCTCTATTTTCCTATTATTACTGCAAGATCAGGAGAGAGTGATACTATATAAAGAAATACTGCACTGACAGTCGTTTTGTAAGGAATTTGGTAATTTTTTGTGGCATTTAGGTTTAGGGAGTCTCAACTTTCTGGGTAAGATAATTGTAGTTACTCAACTCTAAAAGAGAACCCCAAACAACTCAAAGATATGACTACTGAAGAAATACAACTCTACAACATTCCAGTTGCCATAGCATAACTTCATTTCCAAACACACCCTCAATTCCATGACAAATATTTCTCACCAGCGGAATACATGAGACTCTCAACGACTAGCATTAAAAAGAAAAAAAGAAGTGCATTACACAAACCAAATCAAGTAAGCAGTAAACAAGTTCTTCCAACCGTAACCTAATAACGCTAATGTGCATTGCACTTGCACATGCCAATAACAAAATACTGGTAGCATCAAGGAGGTCTACTTCCTCAGGATCTCTTGTAGGCTGGAGATTGTCGTTGGTGGGTGTTGCTGCTAATTTTGGTGTGGGAACAAACAGATGAATTTGTAGATTCTTTTTGGAAACAATAAAGCAAACATGTTGACCTTCACCGACGTTTGATTGGTTTCTTGCCGCTACCGTTGACCTACAAAAAAATTCGATACACCGGGATTGATCCCGGCGACGAACCCTCTGACGCTCTTGTCAGTAATCAGGCAGATTATGAAAATGCATTATGAGGAAAAAGATAGATTACCTTGTTATGGTGGGGGGAGAGGGGTATTTATAGTCGCCTTAGGGACCTGTTTCGAGATAAGGATTTATCTCTACTTTCCAGTATTTTTGGATAAGATGTAGAGTTTAAATCGTTTCATAGAGATAACCATAAATTTGAATTACTCTTTATATATCATGGGCTGGTTTGTAGCAGGCTGCTACCCATACCCAATAGGACAGATCCGTTTATGGGTTATTGGGCTTTGAAGAAAGACCAAATTCTTATTTCAGACCCGTTTGTAGGTAAAATTACCGTTTTACCCTAAGAGCTTTAAGATTCATGCCCAATTTGAACGGCCCGATTTAATCATATTTTTAGCCATATCACGAGCTCCCCACTCCCGAAGACTGAGTTTAACAGCCTTTGAGGAGTAGTTTTATTGTTCTAATGGCGTACGGAATTTTATCGGAGTTGTTAAGGAGTTTGAATCTTGCTCGAGATGTAACGGTGTTAATCTGAGTTTGTAAAATACTCAAATTTATCCTCAAAATTCTCTGAATTTTTTGTGATTTTTCCAGATTTTTCTGAACTTTTTCTAATTTTTAATCATTTTTTGAATTTTTTATTCAT
Source organism: Hemerocallis citrina (assembly GCA_017893485.1). Classification (NCBI taxonomy): domain Eukaryota; kingdom Viridiplantae; phylum Streptophyta; class Magnoliopsida; order Asparagales; family Asphodelaceae; genus Hemerocallis; species Hemerocallis citrina. Next base: position 5,746,134 of record CM030364.1, on the reverse strand, counting down.
TTTTTGAATTTACATAATTAGTTATCGAAAATTTTAATTAATTATTCTAATTTAATAATTATTATTTTCAGAACTTTAAAAATATTTTCTGAATTATTAATTATTTTTAGAAAATTTAATTAATTTTTTCGATTTTTAACCCGTTAACCCTCAAATCCCTTTTTCTTTTTTTTTGTTTGTTGTATTTGAGCAGCAGATCATGATTTGAGCGCGGATCGCGAGGAGTTTTTCTCTCATTTTTAGTTCGGATCCGCGTCTGTTCGACTCGAAGTGGCGAGCGTGGCGTCGAGCTACAGATGAGTGACACGGGGCTCTAGACCGTTGATTGGTCAACGCCACTTTGCTCATATTTTGATCGGATCATCATTTGCTCGGCCAGCTCAACCCGTTTGGCGAACGCTTAAATGCGGCGAACGGTTGCATTGTCTGATGAACGGTTATATTGTTTTGGCGAAAGGTTGTGATGGGCTTCACTGTAACTAATTTTTGCGGACCTATGGAGGTCCGATCGGGGTGTTTGACCACTCGCTTCGAAGCTGACCTGAAGATCTACAATTTTTCTTCAGAGGTCAGTTGAAGAATTATTCTTCTTCGTGGTCAAAATAGTCCCGCAACATACTTGTATTCGTGCAGTTGAGAAGTGCTTTGTATGGCTCTTGGGAAGATCCATTCTTAGAGGCGAGTGCGAAGAGCAACTCTATGAGAAAATTTTAGCTGTGAACTCGTTAAGAAGGCCGCTCAGGAGGTAAATTTGAAGAGCAACTCTAGGGGAGAGTTGAGCTCCGAACTCGTCGAAAAGAGGTCCGCTTTGAAGGCGAGCGGAGCAATGAGCTTCACCAGGCTCTAAGAGAGCCGTTTGGGAGACAAGTTTGAGGAGCAACTCTAAGGAAGAGTTAAGCTCCGAACTCGTTTAGAAGAGGTCCTCTCTGGAGGCGCACAGAGCGATGAGCTTCCCTAGGCTCTAGGAGACAGCACTTTGGAAGACAAGTTTGAGGAGCAATTCTAGAGGAGAGTCGTGCTCCGAACTTGTTGTTTAAGTGAGTTTCAACAGTTGTGGGAGCAATTTCGAATGGTGGGCTACTTCGTACTCTCTCGTTCGCAAGTAGCTAAAGCGGCATCGAACCAAGTGTTGGACTCCGAACTTGTTGTTTGAGGGTGTTTAACGAGTTGTAAGAGCAATTCCGAATGGTGAGCTGCTCCGTACTTGTTTGTTTACAAGCGGCTAAAGCGGTGTCGAACCAAGTGTTGGACTCCAAACTCATCTTTTAAGGGTGTTTAACGAGTTGTAGGAACAATTCCTAATGGTGAGCTGCTCCGCACTTGTTTGTTTACAAGCGGCGTCGAACCAAGTGTTGGACTCCAAACTCGTCTTTTAAGCATAGTAAGTTGTGGAAGCAACCCTGTAGGACAAGCTGGACTCCGCACTTACCGTTAACGAGTCGTAGATGTGACTCGGAGAGATAGAAATGAGACAAATGCAATAATTTTCAAAAGAAAAAGACTAAGTTTTATTGAAACAAACTAAGTGGCCGCTTCAATGGAGCAAGCCATTATTACATAATTTTTGGCCGTGTTACAAGCATCGGCCTTATTGAAAACTGAAATTCTACTTATACGATAGGGTGAAGGCCTCTTGGGAGGAGTTCGGGTCTCCCCCCATTGGACCTCCATGGATAAGGTGGAGGACGGCCCCGGGTTCGAAATCATGGAACTCGACGGACCTCTATGTTCGCTTGTAGGCTCCTCGGGGTGGAAGATTGACCCCATCTTTTCGGACGAACTTGGCCAGGTATCCTTGCTGTATGAGTTCTTTGATCTCCTCTTTAAGAGCCCGACAATCATCCGTGTCGTGACCGTGATCCCTGTGAAAGTGGCACCACTTATCCCTGTTTTTTTTTCTTGCCATGGGTATTCATTCTAAGGGGAGCGCGGAGTAGCCCTTCCTTCTCCACCTCCATAAGAACTGCTAATATACTAGCATTAAGGGGGTGAACTTCTCAAAACGAGGAGCTGGACGACATTAACCATTATCGTCCCTCTGGAATTTCTGGGACCCTTCTTTGCTCGTATTCTTCCGTTTATTCCCGAAAGACAGTTCCTCGAGAATGGGAAAGTTGAGAGCCTCTTCCACTCAGATATACTTCTCACTCCTAAGCAGGAGTTTTGAGAAGTCCCAATGAGGCTTTTTGACAAGGGATACCTTGAAGTCAGCGTTACTGACATTATACCCGAATGCCGCCAAGGCTACTGATTGGATGAGGAAGGCAAAAGACCGGACTTCGGCGGTGAAGCACCGAACGTAATCTCTTAGGCGTTCATCCTTTCTTTGGCTGAGGGTCACCAAAGATGCACTTGTTTTCTCAGCCCAGCGGCTACTCATGAAATGAGTAAGGAAGAACCATTCGAACTGATCAAAAGAGAAAATGAAAGCCGGAGCGAGTCGAGAGTATCATTCTCTCGCAGGCCCCTTCAGCGTTTCAGGGAAGGTTTTGCAATGGAGCGCATTCGAAGCCTGGTGGATCATCATGAGAGTTTTAAAACTCTCGATGTGGTCGGCGGGGTCCGACTCCCCGCTGTATAACTCAAAGTTAGGAGGCTTGAAGTTTTTCCGGATCGGGGCTTCCATGATGGTTCGGGAGAGCGGAGGCCTACTCGGGCAGAAATTCCTCGCCCGTTGTTCCTCTTCTCTGTCAAGTCGGCCAAGATGCCTCTCCATCTCGTGGAGACGGCGGAAGACCAAGTCTTCCCTTCAGTCATATCTTGCTGAGCCCCGAGACTTTTTCTCATGCGAAAGGGGACTGGGAGTGCGGTGGTGATGGCTCGGGCAGGTTGAGGACTAGGCGTCCGTTGCTTGTGGTTGAGAGCGACATTGAGGGCCCGCAGAACGGCTTCTTGAAAATCCTGAAACTCTGCCCTTGTGACTCCAGCTTGGCGGTCCCTAGGATTTATTATTTTTGGAGGATTGAGAGAAGGATCTTGGATTTCGCAAAAAAGGGAAGGCTTTCTTGTTGGATTTCTTCATTTCAAGGTGAGTGACATATTGTTTTCTTTTATTATGCGTATGTTGTATGTGAGTGATGTAAATTTGTTTTGTTGTTTTGATTTATGTGAGTGATTGTTTTGTTGTTGGTTTTTGACATGTTTGTTTTTCTTTTAGGTTGTGTATGTGAGTAATGTAATGGATTGGTTGTTTGATCTATGAATGTTTATTGGATCTGGGATATTGAATTGTATTGCTAGAAAGCATGTTTAGGGTTGAACATGATTATGCATATTATGGATTGGATGAAAAATTGGATCTTATGAAACCCTAGTGGTATGTGACTACAAATTTGATTATGGTTATGAGTTGTGGTAGAAATTCAGATTTTTGAGAAAATTGAATGGAAGAGTTATGAATCAAGAGATCGTGTCTTGAGAATTGAAATTTGAGGAATTAATTGAATTGAGGAAATATATCCAAATTGGGGATTTTCTTTGAGATTGGGATTTACATGTTTTGGGATCTGAATACGAACTATTTCAGTGATCGATAAAATTTTAAGGAAAACAAAATTTTTATTATATGCACAAATTCATGTTTTAATTGAAAGAAATCAACAAAATCTCCATTTTTTATGATTTCAAGTAGTTGATCTAGTTTTAGGGACTATTTTGTATTCTACCAGTTATATTTGATCATATAAGAAATATGTTTTTCGTAGAAATCGTTTTCATTAAGTAAAACTACGTATCGGTTGAATTGTGCACAACCAAAACTATACAGTCTGTAGGCCGACAGTCGACTGGCACGACCTTTCAGTCGACTGATACGACCCGACTGCTATGTTCTATAGTTGTATTGAAATTTCTCTCTGGTAAGTCGACCTACGACTTTTATAAGTCGACTTATAACACTTAGAATATTTTCTTAAAGATTACTGGAATTTTTCTCTGGTAAGTCGACCTATGATTTTTATAAGTCGACTTATAACACTTAGATTATTTTCTTAAAACCATGGAATTTTCTTTCTGGGCAGTTGACTTATGCTTTCTATAGTCGACTGATACTGATGTATCCTTATATCTATGAATGTTCTTTCAAATGATTTATTGTCTAGATTTTTTGATCTATAACTTATTATTATTATACTCTACCTCCTATTGAACATATGTTTTCAAGATGTTAAGTTGAACAATTTATGTTGGAAGTTCGGTTTGGATATTTGATTGTGAGTCTCTTGAGGGTGTGTGTGACCCTAGTATATCGACAGTTGAGTATTTATGTTTGGGCCTGTTGAGACATTTAGTTGATCAGTTGTTGAATTAAGTCCGGTAGGGTACACCAACTCTAGGAGATTTGTTAAGTAATTAAATAACCTAAATGATAAGGACAGGCACTAGTGATGATATGATGAACGGGAACATGAGTTATGGACCTCAGTATGGCTTGCGGTGTGAGATGATCCCCGAAATTATCCAGATGTGAGTGAAATAGTCTCCGGAATTACCTGTGGTGTGGGATTGATCTCCGGAATTATCGGAGTCGAGGCGACGCACATGTGGTATTCGTGTGATGAGGTGCCATTGCTTGCGGTGTGGGGTATTCTCGAAGATTCCCGAGTGTGAGTGAATTAGTCTCCGGAATTATCTATGGATAGAGATTGACCTCCGGAATTATCGGGGCATGGGCTAATACTCACAGTTTATCTTTATCTCGAAGTAGTCATCGTAGTAGGATTAGTTGCATGTCGGGGATTAAACCCTATAATGTGAAGACGTTAAGGGCTTGCACCGGACCTATGTAGAGTGGGATGCATAGACTTCGACAAGTACGCATTAGAGAGTCTGCATATAGACTTGTGTTTTCTTGACTTGGTTTTACGCATGTTGCTTCCTGTTTTATACACTTGACACCCAGTTTAGTTTCACTTGATATTTTCATGTTTCCTTGCTACGTCATAGATTATGTATTCTTATTTATTACATGCTGTTTAAGAATCCATGCTTAATGTTTATTTATGTTGTTTGTTTTTATGTCACTCACACCTTTATGGCTGATCCCTTTTTGTTTTGGGGTTAGGGATCATCTCTAGTCTCATGTTTACAGGTTGTTGTTGATTGGAGCTTGGGATTTGGATGATTGAGTTCAGTTGATTTAGTGACATATGTAAAATGAAAAGAAAGTGCTGTAAAGAAAAGAGAATTGTGATTTAAGATGTATTGTATTCCGCTGTGCTATGTAATTGATTATTGTAATGAAAGTTGAAAATTTTATTGGTATTAAATTGTGTTTAATATTACATTGAAGTTGATGCTGGGAATTGTGCCACGTATTTTCTAAGATATTATATTAAAAATTCGGGGCGCTACAGCCGCTGCCTTCCCCTTCTCTTTCAGATGCATGGCTTGAAACTACTTTCGCTGATGAAGATTGGATTGCTTTTTCGTTTCCCACAGACGGCGTCAATCTGTTGCTGCTAATTTTGGTGTGTGAGCAAACAGATGAATTTGTGGATTCTTTTTGGAAATAACAAAGCAAACATATTGACCTTCACCGACGTTTGACTGGTTTCTTATCGCTGCCGTTGACCTGCAAAAAAATTCGATACACCGGGATGGATCCCGGCGAAGAAACCTCCGACACTCTTGACAGTAATCAAGAAGATTATGAAAGAGCTTTATGTGGAAAAATATTGATTACCTTGTTATGGTGGGGAAGAGGAAAATTTATAGTCGCCTTAGGGACCCGTTTCGAGATAATAATTTATCTTTACTTTCCGGTATTTTTGGATAAGATGTAGAGTTTAAATCGTTTCATAAAGATAACCATGAATTTGAATTACTCTTTAGATATCATGGGCTAGTTTGTAGCGGGCTGTTACCCATACCCAATAAAACAGATCCGTTTATGGGTTATTGAGCTTTGAAGAAGACCCAATTCCCATTTCAAACCCGTTTGTAGGTAAAATTACCGTTTTACCCATGAGAGCTTTAAGATTCGTGCCCGATTTGAACGGCCCGATTTAATCCTATTTTTAGTCATATTAGTGGGCGATCTAAGAAGAGTGTGATTCTTGTCCTCTTTTCTTGTTTTTAATAAAAGTTTACCTCTCCTGTCTACTTTATTGTTTTCTACAATTTGTGCTTGTGATCTTTAGTGTGGTTTTTAATTCCAGGAGTTCTTTTGCAAGTTAGTTGTGTTGTGGTGGGTTTGAATTTTGTCGGTGGACTTGTAGTAAATCCCTAGCGAGTAGTTTCAGAGTCCACGATGAAGATCCTCGCAGATGTGGCAAGTTAATCAGATTTTTGTGAATTCCAGTTATTGTGTCAAATCAAGAACAAGGTGGAGGCTTTGTCAAGTCAAAACATTGGTAGGAGACATTGTCTAGCTGAGTCAATGATTGACTTGACACGATAACTTGATTAACATCCCACATCAGCCCAAGATCTAAACTTTTGACTCGAACACTACTCATTAGGTATCTAGTACATCACGAAACTCAAACGTGCCACAACAGAACCAACTCCCAAAAAAAACTCATGCAATCGAAAATCACGAGCGCAAATTGTAGCACATAATAAAGAACACAAACAAGATAAACTGTTATCGAAAACAAGAAAATAGTAGAAAAACTACACTCACTTCTTAGATTGCATGCCAACAACAATCTCCTTCTCTTCTCCAACTACAAGAGAACCCTCGGGAGCTGGAGCCCCTTAATGCAAATACATACCAATATCCTGCTATGCAAATGCATACCTCCATCTAATCTATTTACAGAGTACAACACACACAAAAAATTAGTTAAAACTAACTAGAATTTATCCTAATTCAAATGATTTTAAAAGCTCCAAGTTACTGAGTCCTGGTTCAAATATGACTCCACCAATTCAAATCTAACCATAATTGAAATTAAAACCTCATCTAAATAATTCTAACTGAATAAATCAGGCTCCTAACGACTAGCATTACCAGATAAATATGTGCTTTGCACGTACCAACAATCAACCCATTACAAAACAAGTTTCTTCCTTTCATAATCTCCTAACCCTAATTACAAAAAAATTTCTTACTTCCTTAAACCCTAAGTCGTAGATTTCCAAATTTCAAAGCATTTGCAAAAGAAACCCTAATTTCAAGACAGAGGTGATACCTGCAATACGGATCGGACGGTGCTAGCAGGTCGAGCCCGGAAACTGTAGGGCGACGGACGTGACGGAGATGAGATTACCGCCTTCGATCGGGGGGAGTTCTGGAACTTAAAGAACGCGGACGGTGGAGAAGAGAGGATGCGCCCCGTGAATGGAGAGAGCAACGGACGAAGGTTCGCCTGCGAAATGAGAGAGAGAAGGTGAGGAGAGAAAGAAAGAAAGAGTTTTGAGATTTAGAGAGAGAGAGTGAGTTGGATTACTAGGGTTGAGAAGGAAGTCGCCATTAACGGAGCTCCTGTTTCTTGGGGATAACGAATTAACGATGGTGATGGTAACTATCAAAAATGAACGGAGCTCTTGTTTCTTGGGGATAACGAATCAACGATGGTGATGGTAACTATCAAAAATGACAAGGTTTTGGAGTTACATGGGTCGGATATGTCATCCGCATCCAATAAGCCCGGCCCAAGCCCAGTTTGTTGATTATGAGCATGGGACTTTGTTTTGGGTATTTTGAAATTATGGGCTGAGCATGCAGGTGGATCAAACCCATCTTCTTGGAATAAAGAGATAGTATTTACAGGCCCATGTATTACCTCCTCTCAGAGCATCCAAGTCGTCATTGTTTAAATTATGCATATATATAAACGAATAAATCCATATTTAGCAAACGACTACAGCTCATTTTTTGTAAAAATGTGCATATTATACATATTTAGCAAATGACTACAAATGCTCTTATAGATAATTTGTTTGCAAGTACGCATAAAATTCACCACTTTCAAGCATCGGAGAATCATTTCTTGATTTGGTGTCTGCAGCACATGAATTTTTCGAGCATCTAGAACTATTTGCGAGTACTATGCATTGAGCTGAGAAAAATAAGGCTTGTAAACTGGGTACGTAGCATTACCGAATAAAAAAAGAGAAGTGTTCCACATGCTAAATAACATCCAAAAGAACGAAAAAATTGTTACTTTGGATTCACATATCCCAGCAACATTGTTATTATTGTTATTAATAGTGTCGTCATCCTTTGTCATGATCATCAGGGTCTCGATGCATTGTCCCGTAAAACCTGTTATAAACTGTTTCCACCATGGAACTGCTTCGAGAAGATGATCCAAGGAATCGATAGAAACCACACTGTTGTATCGCCTTCAGAATCATGGACGGAATCACGTACGTCTAGAATTCACATTCATGTTGACAAAAGGCCAGATTCTAGTAGAACTATTGGCACAGTACAACACCAGTTACAGCCTTATCCAAAATACCTCACAAGTCACCGACCTTATCTCTTCCTCTCCAACCAAAAAATAAATTAAAAAATTCTCCTCCCAATTTTTGTTGCATTCTTTGCCAAACCCTCATAAATGTGGAGTGAGACCACCACATTGCATAGCTAGCTTCTGCTAATCTCTCTTCTATAAGGTCCCATCACTTGGGAAAAAATCTAATAACTCTCAGTTCATAGAATTCCCTGTAGATTAAGCCATGCACTAATTTCATTCACTCGATAGGATAGGATAATATTATGGTCATACATTCCACACCACTCTTTGTATGAATTTCTCAGATAGTCAGATTCGAGGAAGGCGGGAAGGTGCAGATATAGATGGGTGTCTCAAACCGTATCCGGTAGTCTGAGTCAAAATTATGAAGTTATATTCTAAGAAGATTATGTTGGGACGATAGTTTTTCCAATAGTCAGAATCACATAGATTTTATGAATCATAGAAATTATAGTTTTTTCAAGAAAATATACTAATGTAATCTTCTATATATTATGCTAATAGGAGAGATCAATTATGTACCTGGCCCCTTCTCACATTTATCATTTAAAATAGAGAAAAGAGAGTAAAAGTAAAAATTCACACATACCTTAACACATGAACACACTTAACCACCACCTCCGCTCAATTTTCGACTACCCAATTTTTCAGATGCGCGAAGATGTGCGTAATCGAGGCTCTCGATCGCACCACGTCGTCACCCAATCACGATTGTCCAATTCACTCAACGGACAAGCTCATCACGTGATCAACGTCCCAGGTTACGCCACGTCACCACATCATCCTGGCACCTTATTCAACTCAGCGGGTGAGCACATACATGATGGGCGATCCAGATCGCTCAAAAAATCACGTCAGCACGATAAATATAAAACAAATCACATAGATGATTTAAAATTAAGAAAATAAATAAAAATTCCAAAATTTATTTTTAAATACGAAAATTTAGTCCAAAATTCTAGAAAATAATTAAAAATTTGAAAGTTATACAATATATTATGCTAAAGCACTTTTGCCTAGAATTTTTCTCATTTTTTTTCCTTTTTAAAATTGGAATTGGAATTGGAATAGAAGTTATTAGATGAAATTTTCAAATTTATTTTATTTTACTTTCTTCTTTTAAAATTTTATGTACAGTATTACACAAATTATACTATATATCTATAACTATTATAATGGGAGAGATGGGGTTCCAAACAAATAAACAATATTTTATTTTTTTGTGTATGTTTGCAAACACGTGCAGCGCACGTGTTGGTGGTTTTTTTTTGTTCTTTTCATTCTTCCTCCACGTGCATCGCACATGCATGCATGATACTAGTTTTATTATATTGTATTAAGTTATATAAGTTTATGCAATATTGTACAAGGGCATAATAGCATCTACTTAATAAAATGATAAAGGTTAAACGGTAATGCAATTTGTAGGAGTAAAAGATAACTACTAACTGAACTTTCTCACTCTCTCTTCCAAACTCTCTCAAAATCTAGTGGAGGATAACTCAAAATTTGAGTGGTACTTAAGAATGGGATCGTTAGTGGACTCATTCCTCCCAATGGGGAGAATAGAGAGAAAGCGAACTGAGGGGCCCCGATTAAGATATTTTCTTTGCCAAAAGCCATGTACAATTTGTTCTTGTGACTTAGCGAGACTCATTTTAGTAAGAACATATGTAGTCGATGACTGTATATTCAAATAATAGATATTTTTGGATAGAATCGATCTGCAGTCGTTGTCTATATATCCATATTTTAGGTTTTGCATGAACTGGAACCGGCCAAATTTAAGTGAGAGTTTAGCATTTTTCCATGTTCTAGAAATCGGAACATGATCTATAGTTTATAGTTCGCACGCTAGATGATATGTTGCCAGATATTTTATTTTATTTTTTTGAAATTGTCAAACGGGATATGATATCCGGTCCGAATTATTAATTAAAAAAAAAAAAATCAATTCATTATGCACCTGAGAAACGGTAATTCATCTACCGTTTAAAAAATAAAAAAATTTGTCGGATAGGATATGATATCACGTCCTTTACATTAAAACTAAAAAAAAAGTGGAGACGGGATATCATATCCCTTCACCATTTTATTAAAATAGATTTTAACGAAAATCTTCAAACGATATATGATATTTTGTTTCGTCAAAAAAATTAAATTTATGAGTAACGACGAATACAATGTTTTTCGCTATTTTCTATTTCTAAAATGTCAAATACGCAAAGGCAATGGTTGATCCCCCTAGTGACCAACCTACCCCATCATCTCATTCCGGAATTTAATGATCTTCTAGCCTCTCTCAACAATTTTGTTTGGAATGATAAAAAAGAGCTGATTTGGCGGTGGAACGCCTTAGGGACCTTCTCGGTTCGTTCTTTCTATCGTTTTCTTAATTTTAGAGGCATATTATCGCCTTTCTTTGACCTTGTGTGGAATTCCTGTGCCCCTATTAAGGTGAAAATTCATTCGTGGCTCGTCCTCAATAATAAACTTTTGACGGTTGAAATTCTCAACAAGAGAAACCTAGCGTGGGGCCAATTGTGTCCGCTATGCTCTTCCGAATTTGAGAATGTGAACCACTTATTTGTGAGTTGTGAATTCTCGCATCCTCTTTGGAAAATCGCTATTCTCGCTTGGGAGTCGCCAACCATTCCGGCCAGTCTGGCTGAATGCTGGAAGAGGCTCCCCTCGAACGGCAAATTCCACAGATCATGGTATCTTTCCTGTCAGACTATCGTTTGGATCACGTGGAGGGAAAGGAATAAGAGAATTTTTCATCATTCGGCTTCTTCTTCTCGCGCGATTATTGACGAATTCTTTTATCTATTCAAATTTTGGTCCTCGACTTTAAAAGTTGAAGACAGAGAAGCCCTCATGTATGATAGATTGGAAGATGCCTTCCATTGTCTTCTTAACCTCAATGCTATTTAATGTTCTCTGCCTTCCACTGTTGGCCCCTGAGAGTTTCTGTCTACTGTTTTTCTTTAATTTCGTTTTAGTTGATGTAGCTATCTTTATCTAGTATTCCACTGTTCTTGAGTTGCATGTTGGCTTGACGTTTGTTTTCTTCTTGTATATTTGCAGGGTTGACTGAGTAAGGTTACCCATTTTGGTGGATGGGTCTGGCAGCCGATGGCTGTGCTGTTAGGCGGCCTTTTTGTTTAGGAGGGCTGGTTGACTCCATCCTTTTGTAAGCTTTGGGTTGGTCTCTGACCACATTTTCTCCTTCTTTTTTGTTGCTCTGAGCAATGTGTATTTATTGTCTATGGGCTCATGTTGGTTTGTCTTTCTGGCCGCTACTTGGTTCCCTGCTATCCTGTAATTATGCTGATTATGCTCTAGCTCTTTTATGGTTTGGATGTTCTTGTTATTGGGATCTGATCTTAATTGACTGTGGTGTGTTTCTTGTGGGAAGATTACCTTTCATTTGTTGGTGGTGGATGTTTCCTTTTCTCTCGGGTTGGTCCGACTTATATCTCATTTTAGACACTTTAATGCTGCATTTTATGCTTTGCTTAACGGTTCTTCCTCTGCTCTATTTGCCCTCCCTGGCTTCGGCCCTGGGTGTTTGGGGAGTTGCGATCGTTCACTCCTTTTCCTCTGGATGCATTGTCTGTGTCCACCAGGTGTCCGAGATGCTGCTTGTCTTTGGCATCGGTGCTTGAGGCCGGAGTTCGGTGTCCTCTTCCTTGATCTTGTTAGGATTTGCGATGTCGCCGGAGGATGGATCAGCTTCAGCTTCAGCTTCGTTTCGTCTTGGAGGCTTCTTATGTCGCCGTCTGAGTCTTTTTCGCTTTATTCGAGCTTGGTCTATATTGGGTCTTCTTCTGTATTTTATTTTGTTCAGCTTTTGGCGTGTTTTACTCCTTGCAAGACTCTAAGTGTATTCGTTTTTAATTGATAAATACATGAATGTCCGTTTCATCAAAAAATAAAATGTCAAATACTCATACCAATAATCGTTATTAATATATTTTCGCTGTGGCTGGAGTCGTTCGACTCTATCCGTTCACATCAAAAAAATACTCATACCAATATGATGTACTACAAGTTAGAACTGCCACGGTATGGTGTTTTCATTCTGAAGTATGTATAGCATTACTCTATGCGGAATAAACGGTCGAATGACATGGTTTGATGACGCAGTAGGGTACCTTCCTCATCGACAAAGGGACGAGCACCCAAAACTGCACCCATAGGGCACCTTACGTGGTGGGCCCCACATAATGTTTCCATTTGGCTCTTAGCTTGTGGATAGGATTTATCCACGTCAGCAAAATTCCGATAGGTCAGCGATCATGCGTATGTCAGCAAGATAAACGCTTTTTTAATCTTAAAATGTCTTTAATTGTCTAATAATGGCATTATAATATATAAACAAGTTGATTATATGCTAATAATAATGCGAGGAATAAAGGACCAATTATTAGTTAGGATTTGTTAATTTATTAGAGCATAGTCGTTGGCTAAATATGCATATTATACATATTCTGTTACAGTAGATTGCTATAAATAAGAGTGGATATGAGAATTATGCATATTATGCATGACACAAAAAAAAAAAAAAATTTATTCCCCCGATGCAACTTCACATTGCGTCCTTGAAGAAAAAAAATACTTACACGAAATAAAATAACTATAAAAAACTCAATAAAGAAAAAAAAATCAAGCAAAATGTCAGAGGCAACATCATGTTGCGTCTGACCATTTTGGTTGAATTTTTTTTTTAACTAAAAAAAAAAATCAAAAAAAAAAAATGTCGAGCGCAACATGAAGTTGCGTCTGACCATTTTTTTGATTTTTTTTTTTCTTCCGACGCAACATGAAGATGCGTCCGTCTATTTTGAGTTTTTTTTTCTTCGTCCGTCTGATCTTATATGAGATTTTTATTATTTTAAACTAAATATCTAAAAATTAGCATTCGACAACTGCAGCACAATAGCCAAATATTATATGCATTATTCATACTAGTAATTTACACGTGCAATGCACGTTTTAATAATTAAAAAAAAAACTCTGACGTATGGAGGATTTGAACTGGAAACCTCATTTATATTAGTCATGTACGTGCGTTACACATATTGGCAGAATGACAAAATGACAAATGACACTAAGATCTTCTCCCATTATAATATGTTGGTAGAATGACAAAATGATAAATAACACTAATAAGATCTTCTTCCATTATAATATTAGAGATATGCATAATTTAAACAATGGCCACTGTGGATGCTCTCATAACTAACAAGGACTAGTATTATACACGTGCTGTGCATGTGATAAAAATTGGGAGAATGAAAAGAAGAAAAAAAATCTACCAGCATGTGCGTTACACGGGTTGGATTAAGGATAAATTACACTAAGGCCTTCTCCCATTATAGTAGTAGAGATGGATGTTGTTAAAAATGTTCTCGCGGAACATCCTAGTTGATCATAATGCAGTAAGATACATGCATTTTTTTTTTCGTTTTTTAAAGTCACGTTGAAGATGCGCCTTAAGCTCACTGGTTCTGGAGGAATTTTTCTGTTCACATCAGTTTCAGACAAAATAAAATAAAAACATTTTAAGCAAAAGCCACATGAAGAAATTGTAACGTTTCTTCTTCTTTCTTCTTTGTTTTTTTTTGGCCTAACTGAGATATCATAATTAATTAAACCATATGAGAGAATCCCGGAGGATATAAAAAAGAGTAATGCTAGAACCACTACCAATTTCACTATATTTCTCTTCACTAACTTAGATGGTACACTCCAATAGGTAGGGGATGATACAGTAGATTGGAGAACTCTCCAATAGGAGTACGCCACCTAAAGTAGTGAAGAAATTGGTAGTGAAATTGGTAGTGGCTAAAGCATTACTCTATAAAAAATAATGAAATCAGTGTTTATTTATATGTTTTGAATACTTCAAAAATCTCAAAGAATGGATGACCATTAAAATAAGTAAAAACATTCACGACTTGTATCCCAAGTTTATTAAAAATAACCATGACACAATAGGTTAAGAGTACTTACTATACACATTAGAACATCCGCAATGGTGTTTCTAATATATGAGAAATTAGCACAAATAGATATAGAAAATTGGTGTGATGTGTGCACTGATCGTTTGTTAAACGTCTTTTAAAAAATAGTTAGACGAAACAACTTGTATCGTCTATTAAAAAAAATATTTAAAAAGGTTAAGTTAATAATGTTCAAGTTAATTAACTATTGTTAGATATTAAAATAGTTAATTAAATAAATTAAATATTAAAATATATACTAATAACTAATTAATTTACTAATCTACCCCTAATTAATACACTAAGCTCACCTTATGTGGTGGACGGGACAACGGTCCAAGTCATTTTTGGCTTCAAACGAGACAACACATATACTGTCTGATCATTTTTTTTAATTAAAAAAATGGTCAGACGAAACAACATAATTCGTTTGATCCCATTAAAATTAAAAAAAAAAAATAGGGACCGTCCTCTGTAATTTGAGAACCGTCAATTTAGTTTTTAAATATGAGAAGCGACTGTAGTGTTTATGTCAAAAAATGGCAAAACTAGCAAACGACCGCAGACGCTCTTATTTCCTTTTGCCACCGGTTTCAGACGCTCTTATTTCCTTGCCGAAACTTTTTTGAAAGATATTCCCTCATGCTGTCGTGGATGGCTAAAAATTACACATTTTATTATTTACTTTTTTCTTACTATAAACACGCTTGATCTTAACTGCACAATCGGTAGGGAGTAATAGTCTATGATTATATATCAATTCATGGATGTGAGAGTGGGTGAACTGTATAAGTGTGTGGCTACAATGCTGTTCAAAAAAGAAAATAAATAAAAGATTGGAAAAATGTCGATTAAAAAAAGGTAATACTATACCTACTATCAAATCTATTACTTTTTCTTTTACCATCTTAGGTGACACGATATTAGTGGAGGTTATTATAGAGTTGGTGGAACAAACATCCAATAATAGTGTGTCACCTAAGGTAGTAAAGGAAAATGTAGTAGATTTGGTAGTAGGTGTAGCATTACTCTTAAAAAAAACAGTAATGGTGTAGAATTGTTATTTTTTAAGGAAAAAGGTGAAATCTGGCCACCCTGTTTCATTAATAAGAGTTTAACGAAATAAACCCAGAGTACTGGGCCTAAGTACAAACTACAGACAGAAAATAAAATATATATGAAGTAACATGACGCGTACAAACAACAAATTCCTTCAACAACCCTTGGAGGTGGGCCGACAAACAAGCTCGGTGCAGCAAAATTGTAAGTACGTCAGTTTAGCTTCGTACAGTGTCTCCACGGCACATGCACACCCACTTGAGACAAGTCTGGCAGGATTTTATTACCCGCCGATCTCTGCCTTCATCTTGCTCGGGGGACCCCATCTATGGGCTCAAGCCCCGCAGATCGAAAACTGACCCCACGACACATGCTCAGTGTCGCACCCTCCCACCATTTTCACCACTCATCCTAAAAATGTGCCAGTAGCTCTCACAGCTGCTACCAAAGAGATAGCCGTGAAGAGAATACATTCACTTCTCACACGATAGCGATTTCTCAACATGGATTGATGTAGAATTGTTGGTAATTAAACCAACATGGATCGAAAGAACCAGTCAGCCACATGAGTTTCCACACCTAAAAAAAACAGGTATCGGTCCGACCGGCCCGCACCGTACATGTGCGAATAACCACGTCAAGAGGACACCATCCAATAAGATCCTGCTACGTGAATTTCTGCTAGCAAGAGGGATTTTTTGCCGTAATAGACCACTTTTTGAAACTATTTATGTTTTTGGACCACTATCCAAACTATTAGAGTTTGCATATTAGTTATGAGTAATGCTTCATCCACTACCAATTGCATTACTATTTGGTTCACTATCTTAGGTGGCATATTCGTATTGGAGAGTTCTCTCACCTACTCTATCTTTCTTTACCTATTGGAGTGTGCCACCTAAGGTAGTGAACAAAATGGTAGTGAAATTGGTAGTGGATGTAGCATTACTCATTAGTTATTGTCACGTTAGCAGCGGCTGCTATTCCTATTAGCAGTCTCTTCCCTTAGGAGATTGCTAATAAGAATAGCGGTCTATCTTTTAATATTTTTTTAAAAAAATTTGTTTGATGTCGCTATTTCTATTAGCGACCAATACATATATAAAATTGTTAATCGAATTAACGACCTTAAATGAACTGTATTGAGACATTTAACGAAATTCAGAGAGGTACTTCTTTTTGATTTTTTTAAAAAAAAAAACTGAGATTACCAGTGAGAATAAGAGCATCTGTAGTCGTTCTTGCCAAATTTTGGGTAAATAGCAATTAGAAAATAGGAAAAAAAGAATGTTGCTGCAGTCGTTCAAAGCTATATTCGATTCGTCGTTTGTTTTTTTTTAATTTTTTAAATAAGCAAGGACGGGATATAATCTCCCGTCAATCTCCTCGGACGGGGTGTAATCGGCCGTCCGTTGCTTTTTTAAAATTTTTTGTTTTTTAATACACTAAAAGACAAAAAAAAAAATCAAAAGTTGGCCTGGGACGGGAGATAATCTCCCGTCAATTTCAAATGACGTGTATAATCGTTGCTTTTTAAAAAAATTTTTAATGCACTAAAAGACAAACAAAAAAAAATCAAAAGTTGGCCTGGGACGGGAGATAATCTCCTGTCAATTTCAAATGACGGTGTATAATCTCCCGTCGGCCAATTGGGTTGTTTTTTTGATTTTTTTTTTTAAAAAAAAATTTGGTTCAGACGGGATATAATCTACCGTCAATCTCCCTGGACGGTGTGTAATAGGCTGTTGGTTGACTTTGTTTATTTATTATTTTTTTAAAAAAAAAAAACCAAAGACGGGATATAATCTCCCGTCAATTGGTTCGGACGGGGTATAATTGGTCGTTCGTTGTTTTATCTCTCCTCCTCTTCATACGAGACGAACTATTATCTTTCGTCAATTCTGACGGACGAACTATAATGGTTCGTTAGCTATATTTTGGCTTTTGCCAAATCGTCTGCTATATCTGGCAGCGAACTGTTCATTGTACACCCAAATTTTGGGTATTTGGAAGACGACTGCAGCGCGTTTTTTAAATTTTTTTCCAAATTTTGGATATTTAGCCCACGATTACAGATGCTCTAAGAGCATCCACAGTCGTTGGCTAAATATCCAAATTTTGAAAAAAATGGGAAAAAAGGAGCTGCAGTCGTTGTCTAAATACCCAAAATTTGGGTGTACGATGAATAGTGCCGTGCCAAATATAGCAGACGATTTGGCTATTTGCAAAATATAGCTAACGCAAGATTATACTCCGTCCGATCTAATTAACGGAAGATAACCTTCCGTCTCGTACTTAAAGTACGCTAGCCCAATGATTAACCAGTTTTCCAAATTTTTTTTTTCAACCAGTCAACCGACGGTGGATTAATTACCGTGTGAAGAGATTAACGGTCCATTATATGCCGTCGTTGGGTTTTTTTTTTCCATTTTTTATGGCCGCGTGAGGAATTTCACTAGAAGGTAGATTATGTAGCGTCAATCTCACTAGAAGGTAGATTATCAACCGTGTGAGGAATTTTTCCATTTTTTTTTGGTCTTCTAGTGCTTAAAAAAAAAAAAAAAAAAATCAACGAAATAAATTGGGACGGTTTATAAAGTGGCGTCAATCTCACTAGAAGGTAGATGATCTACCGTGTGAGGAATTTTTCCAATTTTTCCCATTTTTTTTTTTTTTTTGTTGTCTTCTAGTGCTTTAAAAAAAAAAAAAAAAAAAATCAACGAAATAAAATGGGACGGTTTATAAAGTGGCGTCAATCTCACTAGAAGGTAGATGATCTACCGTGTGAGGAATTTTTCCATTTTTTTTTTTTTTTTTTTTTTTTGTCTTTTAGTGGTTAAAAAAAAAATTTTAAAAAAAAAAAAAGGGACGGACGATTATATTCTGTCATTCTTAATGGACGGTTGATAATCTTCCGTCCGGCTATATTTTAGCTTTCGACGACTGCAGCAACATTCTTTTTTTCCTATTTTCTAATTGCTATTTACCCAAAATTTGGCAAGAACGACTGTGGATGCTCTAACAACCTCTATTCGCTACTAGCGACTACACGTGGGGAAGGAATTGACACAGTCTAGTGGTAATAATGATTAGGCTGTTGTGCATCATCCACAACAGCCTCAACTCAGCACCATCTGATCATAATGAATGTGAGAACCATGAAAATGATGATGATGGTGGCGAAGGTTCAGATGGCGGCAGGGGATGAGACTGGTTGTGGGAGTCTTTATAAGCTAGCTAGCAGCTAGCCTACATACCTAACAGTCTTTACAAGACTATACTTTTTTAGATTACTCGTATTAAGTAGCGTACATAACCAAGAATCTTTATCAGATAGCCTAGATACCTAAAAGTCAATAGTAGTAGTAGATTACTAGTAGTAGAGTTCATGATGCATTTATTTCTTGAACTCATATACAGTATCCTCTCTCTCTTGATGCTATCTAGTGTTGAGTAGTAACATTGGTCGTTTATGAGGATAGCAACCACAATAAACAATGATTGCTACAGTTCCTTTAAAGTCCGAATTAACAACTTTATATATGTTTTGATCACTGACAAAATTAGTTAGAGCAAACAAATTTTTTTTAAAAAATTAAAAGAGTAACTGATATTCTTATTAGCAACCTCCTAAAGTAAGATGACGCTAATAGAAATGACGGCCAATGCTAATGTAATAGTAATTAGCCTACAAACGCTACAAACGCTAATAGTTTGAAAAGTGGTCAAAAAACACAAATAGATTTAAAAAGTGGCCTAGTACGGCAAAAAATTATAGCGAGAGTGGCAAATCTTTTCCATACCATAAAAAAAAAAAACAATCTTCTTTCCTCATTTTCACTCTCTGTAAATTTCCCAACATATAAATACAGACCAAACCTCGAATCTTTATGGTTTAATTCTCATTCTGAATCTGATTCCTCTAATGGCGAATTATGGGGAGATTGATGATGATGATGAGTTTGCAAAGCTCATAAGGAAGATGAACCCACCAAGGTACCACAATCTTCGCATTTTTGTTGATTTTTTTTTTTTTTGGTTAGTTCTTATATTCATCTATTATATTTTACTTTGATTTCTTAGTTCTTTTTAAATAAGACCATGAGTGCTAAACTGGGTTCTTTGAATTTTTAATTAGCTTGTGTTCAATTTAGCCCTGTTTGAGTCAAAATACTTGATGTTAACTGAGTTATGTTATGATCTTGTTCATGGGTTTTTCTTGTACCTATATGGGTTGAATTCAAATTAAATATTTTAATATGAGATCATAAGGTTTGATTAATTCTTATTATGTTCTAGATGTTTGATTTGGGTATGTGAAAGCCCAGTCACTATGCTAAAACTTTGAAGTATGGGAATTGGGAAAGGTTGAGAGAACTGCACTTATATCTTAACACGCCGAAACTGTGTGAGTGGTCATTTTTAATGGGCCGAAGAAACGAGACAAATAGCCAACAAATAGTGGGATAAGACCAGGATGTGCGCAACGATATAGCAATTTTTTCAGTTTCAAGATAGATAATCAAATAAAGTGCACTAGCGAGAATTGAAGCTGGTGTGCTGTGGTACAATGTGGAAGACCCTGCTACTACACTAAAACTTCGAGGTTGTAGGAAGAATTGAGGGAATTGCACTATAAGTTAATTGCCGTTGTGTGTTTTTTTTTCTTACATTGATTCCAAGTTGGCCCTTTATTATTCTAATGTGGAATTCTCTATTTCAAAGGAAACCTTTATTCTGAGATGTGCAATTAGCAGGAACCTTGTGCTATGATTGTCATCCTGTTAATGAATAGTTATTTGTACATTGCAGGGTTGTGATAGACAATGATGCTTGTGATAATGCTACGGTTATTCGGGTAAAATTGAATACTCCTTTCAGCTGTTTGTGCTCGATTTGTTCAATCACCAAATCAATGTTATTGTACTTTTCATTATATCTCGGATCATTCATTGTGTTAGAACTAAGAAAATTTTCAAATTTTTTTCGGTTGATATCATGGAATTCTCTTGTTGTCACTTAGGTGGACTGTGTTAATAAACATGGAATTCTGTTAGAAGTCATTCAAGTCCTCACTGATATCAACCTTTCGATCAGTAAAGCATACATATCATCAGATGGAAGTTGGTTCATGAATGGTAAGTTTGTAATCCTTGAAGATACAAATGTTTAATCGTTTCATGCTAAGTCGACAACTAATTTCAGTTTATTTATCTCGTCAGTGTTTAATGTTACTGATCGTGACGGGAATAAAATTTGGGATGCAGAGGTTCTCTCCTACATACAAACGGTAAGCACACTGACGATACATCCTCTATACCCTCTCAGTTCAGCTCAGCTAATTTCTCTAATTAAAACTATTCGATTTGTGTATTTCTTACTAGTCCATTGAGAAGGACTCATGCTTCTTTCCGTCAGCTCGAATGAACTCAGTCGACTTAATGCCCTCCGAAAATCATACTTATATAGAGCTTATTGGCATGGACCGCCCAGGCCTTCTCTCCGAAGTCTGTGCTGTCCTCACCGACCTCAGCTGCAACATCATCAAGGCCCAAGTGTGGACCCACAATGCACGAGCGGCTGCAGTGGTCCACGTGACGGATTGGCTCACTGGGACTGCAATTGAGGACCCGATGAAACTTGCCACCATGAAGGTGCTTTTATACAGTGTCTTGAAGGGGGATGGTGATTGCACCAGCGCCAAGTCAGCGGTCTCAGTTGGGACTACACACACTGAGCGTAGACTGCACCAGTTAATGTTCAATGATAGGGATTATGAGAAGGTTCGTGTTGGAGTGGATAATAGGTCTCGGCCTCAGGTTACCGTGATGGATTGTTTTGAGAAGGATTATACGGTGGTGATACTGAGGTCAAAGGATCGACCAAAGCTTTTCTTCGATACAATGTGTACACTTACTGACATGCAGTATGTGGTCTTCCATGGAACGGTCAACACCGGGAAAGCAGAGGCTTACCAGGTACATTTCTTTTACTGATATATCTAGAGATAATAGAGTGTATAATTCTGTGGTAATGTGGTATCCAACATGTGTATTTTCACGTCTTTTTTCCATCTCCAATTGTCATACAATTTTAAACAAACACCGGAAATTGTAGGTGTCTCTAAAACCTTGGCGAAGATCTAAGGTATGATCTCCTCATAGAGATCAGCAAATGAACAATAAAGGAAATTTTTGGTTTTTAACAATCTGGGGGAAGTGAAGCAAAACTATCCTTTGGGGCTGTCCGAAAATGACCTTCTTTCTTTTAATCCATTTTTAAAGAACTCTGGAAAAAATGAGAGTAGTGAAAAGATGAAGAAAAATGAGGCTATTAGAGCATCTATAGTCATTGAAGCCAAATTTTGGGTATTTGGCAAATAGCAAATAGTAAAAATAGCTTTGGTCTGTAGTTGTTGTTAGCCAAAATTTGGCTTTTTCGAAATCCAAATAGGACGGACGGTAAATTATTTTCCGTCCGACGATAAAAAAAAACCTTAAAAAATTAATTAAAGCCTCTGATAGTGACATTTAAACCCACAAAAAAAAAATCAAAAAACTTACCTGGATGGATCCTAGGACGGGATAAGAAGTTTCATTTGAGATGCTTTTGTTTTTTTTAAATGGAACGGACGGGAAATCATTTCCTGTCCGACCGTTTAAAAAAATAATAATAATAAAATAAAATTAAAGGGGCGGGGAATAATTCCTCGTCCGATGAGTACGCGTGAAAAAAAATTTCTCCGACGAATAATAATATTTCGTCCAATCTCTCCGACGAAAAATCATCTTTCGTTTGCTATATTTTGGCAATTGTCATTTCGTCTGCCAAATATAGCCGACTACTGTAGCTCCGAAACTCAAATTTTGGGTATTTGGACAACGACTACAGCACCTTTTTTGCCAAAATTTGAAAATTTTGGCAAAATGGCCAACGACAGATGCTCTTATGAAAGTAAAATATGTGTGTTGCAATTGCTAGTATATCTAACAAACGAAACATATCATTCATGCTTTGTTGTGTGAATTTCTTTGAAAGCATACTAGTGATACTATGTGGGAAAGATTGAATCAAATCTTTAGATTTGTACATTTTGGATACATGACAGTAAAATTGTTCAGTCAAACTCAAAGTTTGTATCTTATGATTTCAGGAATATTATGTTAGGCATGTAGACGGTCTCCCAGTAAGCTCGGAAGCTGAAAGAGAGCGTGTAATTCAATGCCTTGAGGCAGCAATCGAGCGCAGAGCCTCTGAGGTAATAAATAAGTTACACTTGCTGATCCCTTCTTAAATTCTTGTTGTCAAGTAACAACTGAGGTGTAGGGTTTATATCTGGAAAAGTTGGAACAACATTACAATGTCTGATAGAGATTCAGAGAGTGTAGAGAAAAAAACAAAATTTTAAGTTCCTTATTAGATCATCGAGATCAGGCCTACATACTGTTCCTTAGTATTCATGTAAAATGACTGTGATAGCAGCCTTGGTCGATAAATATCATGTATCGTGATCTTCTGAACTCTTTTTAGGGTCTGGAACTGGAACTAAGAGCTGAAGACAAATTCGGGCTGCTCGCAGAAACCACAAGGATATTACGGGAAAACGGGCTATCCATCCTCAGAGCAGATATCTCAACAAGTGATGGCAAAGCAGTCAACACTTTCTACGTGTTAGAGATGTCGGGGGAGCCAGTAGAAGCTGGCGCAATTGAATCGATTAGAAGACAAATCGGGCAAAACTTGTTACAGGTTAAGTACAATTCTTCGACAAATTCAAAACCTCAGAGCAGGAGTGGTGGGTTTCTCTTCGGGAGTTTGTTCAAAGGGTGTTCGTTTCAGAGTTTTCGGCTCGTCAGGTCCTACACTTGAAGATGAATTTTAGGTGTATTCTGTAAGTTTGTTAATAATTTGAAATACAACATTTGTAAATAATTAGCAGTTGGGTTGTAAATAAAGATGTATATTTGATGCAATGAAAACGGAATTTCTTTTAGGCGAATGGAATGGAAGAAATTGCAAGAAGCAATTAGTAGAATTGTAGATATTGTGACTGATATAAAGATTGGACTATCGATAAGATTTCATTATGGAGATAATAATGAAACAGGAGCGATGTAGCGAGCGACGCGTAGTTGAAGAACAATATGCACACGAAAATGGACTTTAAAAAAGATTAAAGAGGACAAAAAGAAAACTACATATACATTAGATTATACATTGCAAATTCGGGGCGCTACAATACATGCAGATTACTAGTTATTACTCAAACCGAGACTCATTATCTCGTCTCAAAATTTCTTTATTTTTTCATGAAATTGACAAACTAACAATGCATATTTGAGAACTAAATATTCTTTCTTACGTTACTTTTTCAAATTTACCATCAATCTTTTTTTTAATGATAGATTATAAGCTTCCTCATTTATTTTTCTTAAAACTCTTAAATCTTTTCTCATTTAATTGTCTAATTTGATTTTTTAATTTGATTTCTATTTATCTCGTAAGGGTAAAATCATGGTTAACTTAGTGATATCTAACGTAGAGGTACATATAAAATAAAACCCAAATTGTTAGGGGTATATACGAAAATATACATTTGTGAGGGGGTATATATGATATTATAATATTTGTTAGGGGTATACATGTTAAAAACCCTTTAATTTAATTAGGAAATATTTTTTTTTAAATGGAATTAATCACAGAGATAGTAAGTTGTAGTAAGTAAGTCTTGTGTTCCCATGTTTCATCAAGATTTTTTGTTGTTCAGTTTAGATTTAAATAGCCCAATAATCTCCATCCTCAAATCCAACCAAAGCTAAAATATTAAGCAAAGTTTTGAACCAATGGCTCTCTCTGTCAAGCTTTTCTCCATTCTCTTCATTGTTTTCTTTGCCAAGCAAGGTGAGTAATTTTTTTTTTCTAAAAAAAATTAATAAGAAAAAACATTACAGTGTTTAAGCTCATGATTACGTTTATCTTATTATGATTACTTAATCTACAAAACTGATATGTAAATTTTTTATATTTCATAATTTGATTATCTTTATTGTGATTTTGTTTCAAATCTTTATTTTACCTAGCTTGCTTTGTTAGAGAATGCACTGTCATAATTTTGTATCAATTGGATTTCACGCAGAAATCCAATGTATTAACTAGTAAACAGTTATCAGTTTCGATAGTTGATATACACAATAAGTTTTTTTTAAAAATTAAATCGATTCCTAAATAATGTGAAGAATATATCATCGAAATGCAGCTTTCGGTATCGGAGGATGTGGGCCCTCTTCGATCAAAATCCAACTAGCCAAGACGGGAAAACTAGTTGAGCAGAAGCCAGAGTATGAAGTGTCGATCACCAACACATGCTCGTGCCCTCAATCTAAGATCATCATCAAGTGTTGGGATCTTAGCAGCGTGGAAGCGTATGATAAAAATGTCATCAAAGTTATTGATGAAGTGCAGTGTCTCATCAACGACGGCCAAGCGATACCAAGCGGGCAGTCGGTGAAGTTTAAGTATGCATGGTCGACACCCCAAGACTTCCCGGTGGTGAGCACTGTGAGCTCATGTAACCGAAGATTAGGTGAAAATTGAGGGCTACTTTTTTTAAATACAGTAGAGGACATTTATGATCAATGTCTATTAAGTCAATGTATCGAAAGATTTGGGGATTCTTCTAATAAAAATATGAAAGTTTTAAGGACATGACCATTCAATCCTTCTGTTATTTAGTTATGGGCCTTTCTCGTGATTGAGATGGTTGGTTCTGTTTTTTTTTTTTTTCTTTTTTTTTTCTCTTGCTCGACTTAACTACACTTATCAACTATATCAAATATAGATTAATTGCAAAAGATGTACTTCTTAAACAGATAACAAGTTTGAACAAATAATCTTTTCAATTTATAATTGCGATAGTTTAAACCTTGGATAAAGGATGAAGAAATTCACCCTGTTCAACCAAAACTCATATAAAAACGAGTTCATCTAATAAAGAGCAAATGTAATAAAACCAACTAGAGTGTATTTTGTCCCACCCCCATGTTCGGAGTGGAGTTTATGTAATTTTATTCTGATTGTAGCATGTTGTAGTAGGCTCAGTATTATGATCAGTATGTTTTATTAATCTCTTATTAATGAAATAGGGTGGCCATATTTCACATTTTAAAAAAAAAAAAACCCAACTAGAGGGAGCTGAAATTGAGCTTTGCAGTCAACTGTTCTAGGAGCAACATGTTTCTTTTCCAGTGAGCGAAAACAAATGAGATATCCAACTCTGCCTTATGTACTCTTCCACAAAAGCGCTATTACTCCGATTGCCATGTCCCCGGAAGAGACAGGGGAGCACGCCTCCATTCTAAACTGCTCCGTCAAGAGGTTCCCAATTCAGTACCTGGGATTACCCCTGAGACCAGGAAAACTCAAAAAGGCGGATTGGCTTCCCATCATCGACAAGGTGGATAAACGTCTCGCGGGTTGGAAAGGGAAAGCCCTCTCCCTGGGAGGGAGAGTCACCCTCATCAATGCAGTCCTAACTAACCTACCTACCTATTATCTATCCTTCTTCGAGATGCCTCGGTGGGTGATTCAAAGAATTGACCGGACTAGGAAACGGTTCCTATGGAAAGGGGCAGACCCAGACCGAGGAGGATATCATCTTATCAGATGGGAGAAGGCATGTATGAAAAAGATCCACGGAGGCCTTGGCATTATCGATCTCCGAGACATGAATTTGGCACTTCTGGGTAAATGGTGGTGGAAAGTTTTTCACCCCAATGGAGAAGGGTGGCAACAGTTCGTCCAGGGGTACTTGTGCGGGAATGGCACGAGAAACCTAGGCTTCAGGGTAGGCCCTAGGGTCTCTCATTTCTGGAAAGGAATCGCTAAGGCGCACGGCCCTTTCAATAGCTGCGTCAAATCAGTCATTGGTAATGGTAGGCTTACCAGGTTCTGGTGGGACCAGTGGTGCGCAGATCACTCGCTCAGCTCCATGTTCCCGGATTTATACGTTCAAGCCTCCCGTCCACACTGTACGGTGGCAGCCGTCTGGAAAAGGGGTGCTTGGAACCCAACCTTCAAACAGCTGCTTGACGCGGCTTCCCTGCGCAGGCTGACGGAACTTAAAGCTTACATCACTAGCACCGGCACCAAATGCTCGCAGGGTCCCGACAA
The DNA here is from genome assembly GCA_017893485.1 of Hemerocallis citrina. Taxonomy (NCBI): domain Eukaryota; kingdom Viridiplantae; phylum Streptophyta; class Magnoliopsida; order Asparagales; family Asphodelaceae; genus Hemerocallis; species Hemerocallis citrina. Next base: position 5,719,469 of record CM030364.1, on the reverse strand, counting down.
GATGACCTGGGACCTGGAGCAGGATGGTAAGTTCTCGGTTCGCTCGTTGTACAACCGGGTACACTTTCGGGGCTGCACACCAAAGTGGTCTAACGTCGTGTGGAACACAAAGGCACCGCTGAAGATAAAAGTTTTCATTTGGTTGGTACTGAATGATGCTATCCTAACCAGGGAAAACTTGGGTAAACGACAGCCAAATTTGGATGTACAGTGTGGGTTCTGCCATCTCAACGTGGAATCGAGGGATCACCTGTTCATTCACTGCCATAGAAGCAAGGCGGTGGTGACCGAGGTCCTCAACGCATTAGGGACTAGGCAATACCCTCAGTCATACGAAGATCTTTGGGTGGGGCCACTATTTGCGACGGAACGAAGGGCGATGAGAGAGGCGTGGTTCCTCGCGATCGCCACTACGACCTGGGTGCTTTGGCTAGATAGAAACAACTTTTATTTCCGCAATACCCGCAATTCCATTTCTGGCAATTTAACTCATATTATGCATCTAATCTCATTTTGGGCAAATGTCGCAGCAGCAGGTCCCATAGGCAGAATTGCTAAAGTATTCCAAGTGCAGGACTATGACGACGACGAGATAGAGATTGGGCCGACTATTGACTGAGTCGGCAGGCACCAGATCCAGATGTGTGTCCCACCCCCCAGGGCTTGTTGGGGGGTTGAAATGTCTTCTCCGTCTTATTCCTTTTTGTATTTTGCTCCCGCCCACCATGTTTCGGGGGGAGAATGGTTTTGCTGTTTTCTTTTTAGGACCTTCTTGTAAGCTCAGTACTCTGAGTTATGTTTATTAATTGCTGATTAATGAAACAGGGTGGCCAGATTTCACCTTTTCCGTCCAAAAAAAAAAAAAAAAAAAAAAAAAAAAAAAAACTCTGCCTTATGTACTTCCGAGATGTCTGAAATGTTCTGGCACTAGACCAAGTCTTCGAAGTTATAGTAGAAGTTGAGAATTTTTACCCCTATATTATAACCAGATTTTGTTCCTCTGCTAATCAGCACATTAATTGAGTCAAAATAACTTCAAGTCACTCCTGAACAACTTAGTAATAGTTACAACTACATGAAGTTAAAACTGCATTGTGATTCTAAAACTAATCCTACATTGACCCAAAATTAAACTGAAAATACCTCTCCATTAATAGATGTACCTTTTAGGGCTTAAATCAAATAGTTTATTGTTGGTTTCTAGGTGAATTGTTCTCAAACCTCTCAAATGGCCACTAGCCACATGGGCACCACCTGCGCATTGTACCTGAAGCAGTACTGATTAAGCAACAAAAATTGACTCAAATCAGCAATTTTTTTATTGCATGGTTGGGATTTAATTTATGTGTAGATTAGATTTGACATTTTTTAAAGATCAGCCAATTATCTAATCTGTCTTGAATTTAATGAAAGAATTATAATATTCCTTGCAATATGATAAGAGAAATTATTTCTGTCTTGCTTGTAACTCTTGTTTAGTTGAGTTTTCTATTGATAAATGAGATGGCTTTGTTTTAGCATGATAAGAGAAATATTCTCTCTCTAATTGATTGTTTCTTTCAAATACTTAGGTTACCACAGAGCAGTAACTCAGATTGTAAGAGCATCCACAATGGTTTGCTATAATTCTCATTTTGCTATTTTTTTAACAAACGAGCGCTGCACTGGTTTGCTATATTTCTCAAATTTGCTATTTTTTAGCAAACCGATCAAATCTGTTTCTCAAATATGAGAAACGATTTGAGAATTCTCAAATTATAAAGGACGGGGAATGATTCCCCGTCTCTTATATTTTAATATTTATTTTTATGTACAGACGGGTTATCATATACCGTCTCTCAACCTTTTTAAAAAAAAATTTTTTTTTTTAAATAAAAACCTCCTCAAACGGGATATCATTTCTCGTTTGAGCCAAACGGGACATCATCTCCCGTTTGAGAGGTTTTTATTAATTAATTTTTTTTTTTTTTTTTAAAAAGAACGTTCCTGATTGGTCGAAAAAAAAAAAAAAAAAAAATGGACTTTGGTCAAACGGGGAATGATTCCCCGTTTCTCAAAAAAGTCAAAAGGTCAAAGGGTTTATAGTAGTTAATTAGGTGGGTTAGGTTTAATAATTAGGTTTAGTTGTTATTATATTATTTAATTTAGTTAATTAATTAGGTTTAATAGTTAATAAGTAATTTTTTTTTTAAATTAATTTCTAAAAGTTGAGACGGTATATCATATACCGTCTCACACCTCTTTTGAAAATTTCGACATTTTTTTAGCAAATGACCACTGCAGCATTCTACTCTATTTGCTATTACTGTAGATGCAAATTATAGCAAATGAGAAACAACCATTGTGGATGCTCTAAGGGATTGAAATAGGTAAATAGTGGTCTTCAGTTTGAGACCAGCGATGTAACTCTTTATTAAAAACAAAAATAGTTCTTTAGATTTTTAGAGTTGTTTACTGTGACTTCCTATTCTTTGACATATATGGAACTTTTGTACTAGTGTTGGAGTTGTTGCTGTACAGAAATATGGATCGTGTGATTTTACATGTATTGTATGTTCTACCTAGAGCTGCTAGAGCTGCTATCGGGTCCTCCACTATCCGGACTCGGACCCGGTATCTCACGGGTCCAAAAAATTGAACCCGGATCTGGACTTGCAAGAATCGGGTCCGGATCCTAGTTAAAAAAACTATCCGTCGGATCCAGTAACGGGGAATAAATATTTTCACTTAAGTATTTTTACACCCGATACATTACGATTCCACTAATTTTTTCACTTAAGTACATGAATAAATATTATATTTACACATCTTCAACAATTACTTTTTACATGTATATCCCTATAACCTTATTATTCAAATTCCATATTTATTGGATATTTTTTAGGGGGTCCGGATCCGGGTCGGCTCTATTTTGAGCGGACCCGAACCCGGGAAGTGCATCTGGTCTTATTTTAAAACTCGGACCCGGACCCATATAGATCGGGCGCGCTAACGGGGTGTCGGTTCATGTTTCCATAAGTGTGTGTGTGTGTGTGTGTGTGTGTGTGTGTGTGTGTATATATATATATATATATAGAGAGAGAGAGAGAGAGAGAGAGAGAGAGAGAGAGATATAATTAAATAAACAAAGGAGTTGTTTTAGAATTTTTTTACCAAACTATCCATCTTTTTGTAAGTATGTACGAAACTATCCCTGTTTGAAAATTTAATAGCAAAAAGTCCCTATCGCTAACTGAGTAAGCGCCCCTAGTAATATTCTTCGCGCTATCTCAGTTAGCGTGTGCCAAGGGATACCACTTTCCCCCTCAAGTAGAGGTGTGCGAAAAAACTCACCAAATATAGACACGCTAACTCCGTTAGCGCCCATTTTTATACCACTTGCGCTAACGAGGTTAGTGTTGGAATTAATTTTTGCAGTTTTTCGGGCCGGATTCCGGCAAGCTTCGGCCACCGGCGGCACTGAAAAATGAGTGGATTGCGATCCTCTCGACGAGTACTATTCCGTAGTGTACTCATTTGCCAAAAACAAATTCCATATGAATGAGAAATGTTGATCCAAAGTTGGGTACTTGAAATGTACTAACTTGACAACTTGGAGAAAATGGATAGTCCCATATCGGAAATTGGGAAATATTTTTTCTAGTACATATACTAGAAAACTGGACTAAAGGGCGTGACCCGGGGTTACCACTAACGTGTAGTGGAGAGAGAACTTAGCCAAAATGACAAACACACACGCGCGCGCTCGGTTCGGTTCGGCTCGGCTCGGCTTGACTTGGTCTGGCTTAAATTTTTTTTGTTTTGCCCAGACAGAAAACTTTTTCCCTACTGAACTGATAATGCTTTTCAGATTCAGTAACTGGTGCTCATTACTCTGTAACAGCAGAGTAATGGCTCACCAGTTATGAATCTGAAGGGTCTCCATTACTTTGCTGTTATAGAGTAATGGCATCTGAAGAGTCTCCAGTCTCCAATTTTCCTCTATAAATCCAGACAGAGTCTGTTATACAGTAAGGGTTTTTTCATCATTATTCCTCTTTTTATCCTCTGTGTCAGTGTCAACTGAGAGTACATCACAGACAATAGTTCGCCGAATCTCTGAAGCAAGGGTGCTGCTCTTCAGAGAAGGTACAGTTGTATCTTGGGAAGCAATTCGTCGGCCACCGTCACACTACAGGGTGAATTCTGCTTTAAGGCGAGAGATTATCAGTCTCGACTCTGTGCAAAGTCTTTAATTTACTGTTTCATTTCCTGTATTTCATTTCTTCGCAATTTCTGTTCGGATTTTCTCTTATTTATAAATTCGAGTTCTAACAATCTTAAAACAGAATTTTTTCCTCACTGATTCTAACAGTTTTGTGAAGTTTATTTACAGGTGCGATTATCGATTCGGAAAAAACAACTAACGAGTTCTGTTACTCTGCTGTTTCAGATAAGAACATGGAGAACACACCAAGTGATATTGCCAGTGGGCTTATCAGTACCGAAACACCGGTGACCCAAAATGTGACTGCACAATCGGTTGCGGCACATTCGGTCGTTCTGCCCACGCACATAACCGTGGGAGAAAAACCGAAGAAGTTCAATGGAACTGGATTCAAAAAGTGGCAAGTGAAGATGCAGTTCTACCTGACCACATTGAATCTGGACAGATTCCTCACTGAATCTGCCCCGATGGTGGCACCAATGGATGCACACTCCGTTGCTGCAGTTGATGCGTGGACTCAGGGTGACTACCTCTGCAGGAACTACATCCTGAATGGCTTGGTAGACCCCCTGTATAACGTCTACTGTGTCTTCAAGACGTTCAAACGCCTGTGGGGGTCTTTGGAAAAGAAGTACAAAACAGAAGACGCCGGGTCCAAGAAATTTGTTGTCGGCAAATTTCTGGACTACAAGATGATTGACTCCAAAACTGTGGTGAGTCAAGTCCAAGAATGTAGGTTATAATGCACGACATTGCTGCAGAGAGTATGACGCTGTGCGAACCATTCTAGGTTGCAGCGTTCATCGAAAAACTTCCACCTGGATGGAAAGACTTCAAGAACTACCTCAAACACAAGCGAAAGGAGGTGTCTCTTGAAGACCTCATTATCAGGTTGCAGATCGAAGAAGAGAATCGCAAGGCTAACAGGTCTTATGAAAATCAGTCCACAGAAAAGGCCAATGTAGTGGAGCACGAACAGAAGGGCAAGAAGAGAAAGTTTCTGCCACAGGCCTCAAACAAAAAACCTCTTGCATAGAGGTTTGCTGGGAAATACCACAAGTGTGGTAAGCTGGGGAACAAAATTTCTGAGTGCCGCAGTAAGGACAGTAATTCTTCGGGAACAGGACTTGTAAAAGGGAATGAAAAATCTCACGCACACATAGCTGAGAATTTGTCCACTGGTCTCTCTGACCTGGACCTTTGTGCTGAGTATCAGAGGTAAATCTTGTGGGGAGCAATCCTCGTGAATGGTGGTACGATACTGGGGCCACCAAGCATATCTGCTCGGATAAGGAAATGTTCACCTCATACCAAAAGTGCAACAAAGATGAACAGCTGTTCATGGAAAACTCTTCCACCTCCAAAATTGAAGGAACAGGAAAGATAGTGCTGAAAATGACTTCAGGCAAAGAGCTAACACTCACAAATGTGCTGCATGTTCCAGACATTAGATAGAACTTGATATCAGGTTCTTTGCTAAGTAAGAATGAGTTTAAGGTTGTTCTTGTTTCTGATAATTTTGTACTGTCTAAGAATGGGGTATACTTGGGTAAAGGATATGTAAAGGATGGACTGTTCAAGTTTAATGTAATGACAGCCATCCCTAAAATTATTGTTCCTGCTGTTCCCAAAGTTAATGAAATAACTCCTATTGCCTATGTTGTTGAGTCTTCCTCTGTTTGCCATGAAAGACTAGGCCATGTTAATGTCAATTCTATGCGTAGATTAATTAACATGAATTTGCTACCAAAATTTAAGGTAGATAACTCAGAAAAATGTGAAGTTTGCACGGAGGCCAAACTCACTAAAACTCCATCACATTCTGTAGAAAGAAACACGGAAACTCTACATCTAATTCACACGGATCTGTGTGATTTAAAATATGTGCAGACCAGAGGTGGCAAAAAGTACTTTGTGACTTTCATAGACGATTGCACAAAATTCTGTTATGCATATTTGTTACATAGCAAAAATGAGGCTTTGGATAAATTCAAAGAATATAAACTTGAGGTTGAGAATCAACTTGGCAAAACGATTAAAATCGTTAGAAGTGATAGAGGAGGAGAATATGATGCACCATTTAACATGTTCTGCTCAGAACATGGAATAGTTCATCTGACAACTGCTCCTTACTCACCTGAATCAAACAGTATTGCAGAGCACAAGAACCGAACTCTAAAGGAGATGATGAATGCCTTGTTGTTGAATTCTGGCTTACCCCAAAACATGTGGGGAGAAGCGTTGCTGACTGCCAACTACATTCATAACAAAATACCTCACAAGAAAACCGGCAAGACACCATATGAAGTGTAGAAAGGTAACTTACCTTCGTATAAATACCTCAAAGTGTGGGTGTCTAGCAAAAGTGACAGTACCTAACCCGAAACAGGTCACCATCGGACCTAAGATGATTGATTGCATAATCATAGGCTATGCACACAACAGTAGTGCATATCGGTTCTTGGTATACAAATCGGATATACTGGATATCCATATGAATACCATAATGGAATCAAGTAATGCTTCCTTCTTTGAACACATGTTTCCGTGCAAGGATACTACGTACCCCAAACGTACACGTGAACAAGAGAATGCAAGCACTTCAGTTGATGAACTAGAACATGATACTGATGAGCCTAGACGAAGTAAACGGGCTAGAACATCAAAATTATTTTGTCCTGACTTTGTGACGACCTTTCTGTTAGAGAATGAGCCCAGAATTTTCAAGGAAGCCATGTCTATACCTGATGCTCCTATGTGGAAGGAAGCAATCAAAAGTGAAATAGACTCCATTATGCAAAATCATACATGGGAGTTGGTCGACTTGCCTTCTGGATGTAAAGCTCTAGGATGCAAATAGATTTTCAAACAAAAATTGAAACCAGATGGTTCAATAGAGAAGCATAAGGCAAGACTTGTGGTACAAGGATTTAGGTAAAAGGAAGGCCTAGATTTCTTTGATACATATTTCCCAGTTACAAGAATAACATCCATAAGAATGTTGATAGCGATTGCAGCTCTACGTAACCTGGAAATACATCAAATGGATGTTAAAACTGCATTTCTAAATAAGGACTTAGAAGAAGAAATATACATGAAACAACCTAAGGGTTACGTAGTTCCTGGATAGGAAAACAAGGTGTGCAGGCTTGTAAAATTTCTGTACGGTCTGAAACAAGCTCCAGAGCAGTGGCATGCAAAATTTGACAATGTTATGATGTCAAATGGTTTCAAAATAAATGAATGCGATAAGTGTATCTACATCAAAGATACTCCAAATGGATACATTCTGGTCGGTCTGTACGTAGACGACATGCTCATTATTGGAAGCAATAACGACATTATCAAACAAACTAAGAGCATGCTTAGGGGCAAGTTTGACATGAAAGATTTGGAAGTTGCAGATGTCATACTAGGAATCAAAGTTTTCAGGACATCTGAGGGGATCATTTTGTCTCAAACTCATTATGCTGAGAAAGTACTTGAAAGATTCAAGAATTACTCCAATGGGATAGCAAAAAGTCTCGTCGAACCAAGTCTTCACTTGTTCAAAAACACAGGCGAAAGCATATCACAACTAGAATATGCACGTGTAATCGGTAGTCTGATGTACCTAACAAATTGTACAAGACCAGACCTAGCACATTCGGTAAATGTACTGAGCCGATACACGAGTAATCCAGGACGAAGTCACTGGAAAGGAATAACTAGAGTATTGAACTACTTGCGACATACTTAGAGTTATGCGCTGCATTACACCAGATATCCAACAGTACTGGAAGGCTACAATGATGCCAACTGGATATCGGACTCCAAGAACTCAAAATCCACAAGTCGATATGTGTTCACACTTGGTGGTGCAGCTGTGTCATGGAAATCCTCTAAACAAACGCTATTGGCCAGATCCACCATGGAATCTGAGTTTATTGCTTTAGACAAAGCGGCAGAGGAAGCAGAATGACTTCGAAATTTTTTAGAGGATATTCCTATGTGGGAAAAACCAGTGTCTGCCTTATGTGTACACTGTGACAGCCAATCGGCTATAGCACGGGCACTGAGTTGTATGTATAATGGTAAGTCTCGTCATATCAGAAGGCGACACAAAATCATTAGACAACTGCTCTCAAATGGAGTAATCTCTATAGAATATATAAAATCGGTCGACAACCTAGTGGATCCATTTACTAAAGGTCTGTCGCGAGAGCAGGTTGTGAGATCATCAAGAGGAATGGGTTTAAAGCCTATGACAAAAGAGAATACTTGATGGAAACCCTACCTAGGAATTGGAGATCCCAAGATCTAGGTTCAAAGGGACAACTAAATCTTGTTGAATCGATGGAAGCACTGAGAGATTAAAATCTCATACCCACTCTTAGGATGATAAAACAGTACTGCCTGCAAAGAGTTAGGATAAGCTTGGCTTTTAAAGATTCCCATAGCTTTGAAATAAAAGTGGGGTATAGCAGGATACTCTTTATGGGCAATCACCTTGTGAGTGTGAAATGAGACCGTTTCTAGGAGACTGAAGAGTGGCTACATTCTCCAAGTTCACTCACGATTAACCAGAGATGTTCAAGGCCAAAATGAACACAACAAGAGAATTTAGTTCTGTGAGGAGATAAAACTGTGTGATAGTTATTGTCTAGGTTCACATCAAAGCCCGGGTAGTTCAAGACATCATGATCACTACCTGGTCAAGTGAATCCGATAGCTAATTACTAAGGGTGGTTCAAAGTTGAAAAATTACTACCATTCCTGATGCAGTGATTTTTCGATTGTACTCTCAGAGTCTTTCTGTCATGTTTTTTGTTTTTCTGTCGTGTCTGGATTACATGGTCTGGTAATTTCCATTCATGTAGGGGATTGTTGGAATTAATTTTTGTAGTTTTCCGGGCCAGATTCTGGCAGGCTCCGACCACCGGCGGCACCGGAAAATGAGTGGATTGCGATTCTCTCGACGAGTACTATTCCGTAGTGTACTCACTTGCCAAAAACGAATTCCGTATGAATGAAAAATGTTGGTCCAAAGTTGGGTACTTGAAATATACTAACTTGGCAACTTGAAGAAAATGGATAGTCCCATATCGGAAATTGGGAAAGATTTTTTCTAGTATATATACCAGAAAACTGAACTAATGGGCGTGGCCCGGGGGTTACCACTAACGTGTAGTGGAGAGAGGACTTAGCCAAAATGACAGACACACACGCGCCCGGCCTGGCTCCGACCTCGGCTCGGTTCGGCTTGTCTTGGTCTGGTCTGGTCTGGTCTGGCTTATTTTTTTTTGTTTTGCCCAGACAGAAAACTTTTTCCCTGCTGAACTGATAAGGCTTTTCAGATTCAGTAACTGGTGCCCATTACTTTGTAACAGCAGAGTAATGGCTTACCAGTTATGAATCTGAAGGGTCTCCATTACTCTGCTATTACAGAGTAATGGCATCTGAAGAGTCTTCAGTCTCCAATTTTCCTCTATAAATCCGGACAGAGTCTGTTATACAGTAAGGGTTTTTTCATCATTATTCCTTTTCTTCTCCTCTGTGTCAATGTCAACTGAGAATACATCACAGACAACAGTTCGCTGAATCTCTGAAGCAAGGGTGCTGCTCTTCAGAGTAGGTACAGTTGTATCCTGGGAAGCAATTCGCCGGCCACCGTCACACTACGGGGCGAATTCTGCTTTAAGGCGAGAGATTATCAGTCTCGACTTTGTGCAAAGTCTTTAATTTACTGTTTCATTTCTTGTATTTCATTTCTTCGCAATTTCTGTTGGGATTTTCTCTTATTTATAAATTCGAGTTCTAACAGTTAGCGTGATAGGTGGACAGTAAGGGACACTAATCCTCAAGTAGGGGTGTAGACAAAAAAATCCCAAGTATAGACACGCTAATTCCGTTAGCGCTCCTCTTTATACCAGCCGTGCTAACGGGGTTAGCGAGTGTCGATTGGGTAACGCTCGCTATCTCACTCCCAAACAACATAGCACGCTAACCCCGTTAGCGCACCTGGTATAAAGAGGGGCGCTAACGGGGTTAGCGTGTCCATACTTTGGATTCTTTTTGCCTACACCCCTAATTGAGGAGTAGTGTCCCCTACCGTTCACCTATCACACTAACCTCGTTAGCGCGAGTGGTATAAAGAGGGGCGCTAACGGAGTTAACGACCGTGGTATTTTGTGAGTTTTTTCGCATACCCCTACTTGAGGGAAAAAGTGGTATCCCCTTGCACACGCTAACTGAGATAGCGCGGAGAATATTACAAGGGGCGCTAACTTAGTTAGCGATATGGACTTTTTGGTATTAAATTTTCAAACATGGATAGTTTGGTACATACTTACAAAAAGAGGGATAGTTTGGTAAAAAAAAATCGTTGTCTTTTTTTTGGGGGGGGGGGGGGGGGATATGAGAGAGATATAATTAAATAAATAAATGAGTTGTTTTGGGAAAAAATTGAATTTGAGTTTTGGGGAGAAACTTTGGTGGGGGGAATGTGTTTTGTGAGATTAGATCTTGACCTTTGATTTTGGGGGGATTGAAGGAGAGCCACTTGATAGCTTTCTTTGTGTTTTATTATATAGACTAGATTTGCCTGTAGGCACGTGCCTACGACACGTCTTCGGAACGATACAGCATACGAAAAGTCTTGTAAACAGTAAAACAACAATTATGCAGCTCAAGTTTGAATAGTATAACAATAATTAGTTGTAAATAAAAGTCAATGTTTCATTAGTATATGTTAAAAAATAATTATAAATGGGGATGTAAAATCCAACTTAGAACTTTGAGGGTGGAAAATGATGAAATTTAACTGTTGATGAGATATTTACTATTTTCAATGTAACATGAGCAATAAAAAAAACATAAAAAATCTAAAAATTTACAAACCTTGAAATCTGAAAATCTAAATTTCTAAATAAATAAAGAGAGAATGAGAGAGGGGGGAGGGAGAGAAATAGATAAAAATGAATGAAAAAGTGAAGAGAGAAGAAAGATGGTAATAAAATAATGAGTTTTTTTAGTTTTTTTTTCAGGGGAGGGATTTGGTTTTGGGGGGAATTTTTTTTTGAGGAAAAATATGTTTTGGGAGGGTAAATCTGAGCCGTTGATTTGGTTTCAATTAAATGGGAGCCACTTGATAGCTTTCTTTGTGTTTTATTATATAGATATATAGATAGCATTAGTTGGACATAAAATTCCGCATTTCTTTTTTTGCTTTCAACCCCCCCTCAATTGCCGTATTTTATGAATTTGAATTCGTGTCAATTGGATTTCAAATGTTCCAAATAAAGTTTGTCCCTTGAACAAGTAAATGAGTTATGTTATAAATATGTGTGTTTCATTTTTTATATTGATATTGTTTAATATTCATTTTTTAATATTCATATAATATTCATATTTCATATTCATAATTATATCTATAGTCTATAGTAGTATATTTTATATTATGTAATATATTAATATATACCATTACCATAAAATTCAAATAATATAATAATATATTCAATTATAATTATATAAATATATATATATCTTAATATATTAATATTGAATATAGAGACAATAATATATAGATATAGATTATATTATAGTATAGTATTAATAGATATAGATATAGTATATAGTATTAATAATACTAAAAATACTAAAATACTAAAAAAAAATCATACTTCTATCATAGGAATGGGGATGAAAATTGACTTTTTGGTTGCTTCAATAACAAGTATTTTTAATTTGCTATCAAATCAAAAATGATTAGACCGTTTGATCTATGAATGATTCATCAGAAAAAAAGAAGTAATGGCCCGGCCAGTAGACTATAGATGCCCTCACATCTCTAAAACAAAACAAAAACATTTCTTTTGCTTCATTATCTTCACAGCAATAAATTGTATGTGTTAAAATGTAAGTACCAAATTCTCAAGTCTTACCAAATTTCTCCTGTTTGGAGTGTGCGGCTTCTCATTTTTGAGAAGCGCTGTTTTGTTGTATCATTGATTTTGCTTAACTTAGTTGGAGATCTGTTTGAGCTTTATCGTTGGTTTCAATTCTGTAAGTGTTTTCAGCTAGGGCACAATTGAGTCTTGCCTTCTCGTTGGCTTCACTGATGTAGGCAGTGCATTACCTCCGTTGTGCTGCTAGAGTCCCTCTAGACGGCTAGTGGAGTTGCATCCTCCGTATGCCGTCGTGGGGGGAGTTTTTATCCTCCAATTGTCTCGGATGGGTCGTTTAGGTCCACCTCCTCACTCGAGTGCGACAGTCTGGCTTTTGCCTCCTTCTCATTGCTTGCTTTTCCGGGCCGTTTGCTCCGCTCTCTGGTATCGGCGTGGTGCGTCTTGCTGTGATTTCACCCTCTGTTTTGCTGCTGTTGAGCCTGTTATTGTATTTCTTTTTTGTTCGCTTATTCCTATTTTACATCTTGTAAAACCATTGATTATTTATTTTGTATCTTAACTGTTTTATTGATTAATATATTTTGTGATGGCTGGAGCTTTTGGCTCTATCCGATTCATCAAAAAAAATTCTCAAGTCTTACCAAAACTTCCTAGTTTGGTTTGCTGATTGGGTCTTTACTATCCAAATTCAAAGCTCATCCGCTGTGAACAAGAAAATACAAATAATAATAATAATAATAATAATAATAATAATAATAATAATATCATTGTATGCAGTTTAGATTTTGCCTCACAAAGACGGCTGTCAATATTTGAAATTCGGATGTAACTTATAGTATAGGTTCATTAAAACTGTGGGCTATATTAGGCTCACTTTTCTTCTTGAAAGAAACTGAAAGAGAAATAGTCAATGAACAACTAATTATACATGATATATGAACAAGGATGAATTGTTCCTTGGTTTATGCTTTGTCTCCTTTTAGGTTGTTGAAGTAGAGACTTAGATGGAGGCCACTCAACCTTGTCCACTTGTGGACTCCTCCATTACCCCCCCCCCCCTCACATGGCCTCACAGCTCCAAATTTCTACATCCCATGTGCATCCCTTTGTCATCCAACCTAATTCCAAACTCATATGAATTCAACCTCCATGTGTTTCTCTATCTGTTAAATTTTATTTTTAAAATAATATTAATTCAATCACAATAAAATTAATGGGAACACAAACCAAAATAGCCAAACCCATACAATTCTCCAAAATAGAGGTTGCATTCCCTTGTCTATAAATAAGCCCCCATCTCTTGCAGTTCCTAACACTCAAAAAAGCAAAAGCCAAAGAGTACTACAATACAATTAGAGGGTATGGCAGCCTCTCTCAAGCTCTTCTCAACTCTGATTGCTCTTTGCATTCTACACCTAGGTGAGCATTTGCTTGGATTTTTTTGTTATCTTGCAAGTAGAAAAGTACAGTGATAAAATCTCTTAACAGTGAGCAAAACAATATATCCATGGTTGTTTATTAGAAGTGTTCATGTTGCCTCTTGTTATTTTCTCTTTAATGAGATGGATGATGTCATTTTTTTTTAGAATAAATGAAAAAAAGTAAAAGAAAAAGAAAATTGTTAATCTTGTGCTTCAAATTACCGTGTTTCATTAAAAAGAGAATTCGTTCGTCTAACCAACCAGTGAATGATAAAGGTTTAGGTGCACCCTGCAAGCCATCAGACATAACCGTCCGCCAAGTGAAAACGGGAGGAATGGTCGAAGGGAAGCCAGAGTACGAAGTGGTGGTGAGCAACAACTGCAAATGTGTGCAATCCCGCGTGATCATGAGATGCTACGGCCTCAGCAGCGTCGAGACAGTCGATCCTCGAGCAATCAAGCCGGTCGACAGTGAACGATGCATTGTCCGTGGCGGGCGACCGATGGCCGGTGGGGCCAGCATTAGGTTTAGGTACGCTTGGATGACCCCACAAGACTTTCCAGTGATCAGTACTCAGGTCCACTGCTAGTAGCAGGATCTGAACATATAAATCAATCAATTACACATCAAAAAGTTGTGTACGTTACTCTTTTGGTGGTAGAGTTGGTGTTCATATATTCCTTGTATTGGCCGGATTTGGGCTTCATTAAAGAATTATGGCCCATGTCAAGTGCCTATGTGTGTAGGGATTGTTATATGTTTTTGACTTTGATGTTCGTGAACATAATAATATTTGGATGTAGTGTTGGCCAAAAAGTCATAAGAATGATCTTCATTTTCATTGTTGAACACATTATCTAAGATAAGAAGGTGAATTAATTTGAGTAGTGAGTTTCTATAGAACAGTTTTTTTTTTAAATGATGAACTAATTTTGTTTTTCCACATTGTTGAGTTCAGTAATGCTAAAGTAGTAGGTCATGTATTTTTCCAACAAAAAACTCTATCAGACCATCACTTGGTAGTAGGTCATGTATTTTTCCGACAAAAAACTCTGTCAGACCATCACCTGTGCACGTCAACATTGTTGTCCTATGAGAAATTAAAATAACAATATAATAATGGACACCCACTATGTAGGCCTACATATACTGTATCATACACGTGCTATGCACGTGGAAAAAATTGGAGGGATAATGAAAAGAGTAAAAAAAAAAAAATCTACATCATACACGTGCTGTGCACGTGGGAAAAATTGGAGGGATAATGAAAAGGGTAAAAAGAAAAAAATCTACATCATACACGTGCTGTGCACGTGGGAAAAATTGGAGGGATAATGAAAAGGATAAAAAGAAAAAAATCTACCAGCACGTGTTTTACACGGGTTGGATTATGGACTAAGGCCTTCTCCCATTATAGTAGTAGAGATGTTCACAATGCCACAATTACTTAAGAGTACACTACAACGTATACTTTGACACATGTATCTCTCTTCAAATTTTACAAAGATCATAACCAAGATATTGCTTTGAGAATTTCCGCCTTTATTATTAGAAGAATCATCCATATTCTAATGCATCTTCAATTTCCTCGTTTTAACAAAAAAAAAATGCCCGCTCTAACAAAAACTTTCTCAATAAGACCCACCCTTCACCTCGTCTTTTCCTTCTCCTCCTCTCACCACCCCAACTCCTTCTCCCCTCCACCATCCACCAACCCTCTATCAACCCTGAACACACTCCTTCATTCCACCTCCTCATTCCCTCCCAAACTCTACAACTCCACTCTTGCTGCCCTCTCTGCCAACTTCCCCATTGACCATGCCCACCACCTGTTCAACACAATGCGCCACCGGAACATCGAGTTCAACAATGTGGGTTTTGGCTGTTTTCTCAAGAGGGTTTGTTGTTCGGTTGAACTGCGCAAAATCTTGTTTATGGTACAAGAAGTTAGAGATATGGGTCATAGGATTAATGGTTCGGTTGTCGCTCTCTTGATCGTCGATGGGCTTTGTCGAGCTGGCAAGATTGAGGATGCTTGGGATGCTTTGGAGGAGCTTAGGTTGATTGGTTGGAAACCCGACTTTGTTGCGTATAGAGTAGTTTCGGAAGGGTTTAGGTTGGCGGATAGGTTGGAGGAGCAGGGGAGGATTTTGAAGCAGAAGAGGAAGTTAGGGGTTGCGCCAAGGGTCAGTGATTACAGAGAGTTCATTCTTTGGTTGATATCAGAGAAAAGAGTTCAGGAGGCGAAGGAGTTGGGCGAGGCAATTGTTTATGGTGATTTTCCAATTGATGATGATGTCCTCGAGTCCTTGATTGGCTCCGTTTCAGATGTTGATACAGAATCTTCAGTGGTGCTCTTGAAGTACATTGTTAACAGGGATAGATTCCCGAGTATAGAACTGGTGAGATATGTTAGTAGAAATGTTTTTTTTTTTGAAGAAATATGTTAGTAGAAATGTTTGTAAGAAGGGAAATGGTGATGGGATGTTGGCGGTCTATAGGATTCTTTGCGATAAGGGTTTTTGCTGCGAGGTCGAGCATTATAACTTGATGGTGTCATTCCTGTGTGGTGTAGGGAAACTAAGGGAAGCGTATGATGTTTTTAAGGCTATGAAGAAGGAAGGTTGTGACCCGGATGTAAATTCCTACAACATTTTGATGGAAGCTTGTTGTAGGGATGACCTCCTACGCCCTGCTAAAAAGCTATGGGATGAGATGTTTGCGAATGGGTGCAGTGCAAATTTGACGACGTATAATATCCTTATCGGGAAATTCTTGGAAGTGGGAGAAATCGAAGAGGCAAAGCATCTGTTCAGTCATATGATAGGGAAAGGGGTAGTCCCAAATGAGCTCACTTATAGTATGTTAATTAGGGTTATCTGTGAGGCGAAGAATGTGGAGGGGGCAATCGAGATCTTCAACAAGTCTTTGGAGCAAGATGTTGTGCTTGCTAACTCGGCATTGAGTGTCTTAATTCTCGCTCTTTGCAAGGAAGGTATGGGAATTATGCATTTTATCGCTCTCTTTTATTTTCCTCTTTTCCTTTTCGACTTGTTTTTTTTAAAACCCTGCCATAACTTGATTGTTCTCATTACATGCAGGTAACTATGATGCAGCTTCAAGAATCATGGAAACCCTACCTTCCCACGTTGAAAGCAGCTCGGGGTTGCACGTTATTTTGTTGAAGAGTTTAACTGATGCTGGAGAAGTTCAAATGGCTATCAAACACACAGAATGGCTTAAAAACAACTCTCCTCTTAGGTTGCAGACGATACTATCTGAGCTAATCACTTCTCTTTCTACTGCCCCGAATATGGACCCTGTCATCAAATTGCTTCGGCTTATGCGTGTGAAGGGCCTTGTGTCTGAAACTGATCCATGGATGAAGTTGTTGGAAGAGTTTTGAAGTATAGTTATTTCCGATTCATGAGAGTGGTTTGGTTTCAGTTAAATCCAGTGCTTGAGATGTACTCCTCATAACTTAACAATTAACATGATTGAAGGGTAATACGGTCATCAATTACTGATACAGAGGGACAACATATAAGAGCTACGATGCCACATTACCGAACAAAAGGGTTGCCAGAGCCAAGCAGCTGCCAAGGGCTAATGAACCAGCCTGTTAAAAAATAAGCCGGAAGCTGATGCAGAGTGATTTTCTTTTCGTTCTTTCCTTGAATTTTGATCTATCGTCGTCATTTGCACATTCTGTGTCCCCATACATTAGAGCTCAGTTATTGCCTCGACAACATCTTTTTCTTTCTCTCGAATGGACAACTAAGCAAAACCTGAATGTCACGCTATACAAATGGCTGACTGGCTGTGTATGACCAATTGTATGTAAAAGCTACTCAGGAAAATGAATACAATCAATAGAAATGCAATGCTCCTTTTCATAAATCATTCTGCAATAGCTTCCAAAACTTTTGACCCTGCTTGTGCTTTGTTGAAGGACGGCACAATGAACCAGAGTGAATTAGAAATTGGCAAAAGGCTAGCTGAAGTGCTTAAACTACATACAAATGGTTTTGGTTTGATGGGTAAACTAACTGGTTTCTTTTTATTGTGACTTGGGTGTTTTGAGCTAAAAAAACAGAGTTCAGTTAGCAAGTCAAAGAATGAACCGAGAATGGCCACAAAATTGGATTTAGCGAATGCAAAAACTAGCAGTAAATGAGGGGAAGATAAATCCAAGGCAGCAGGCTTCTACTAGCCTATATAGCCAGCAACACTATCTTCAAATGAGTAAGAGTGGAAGAAGAAGAGATGGATTATATAGCCATGAGGATGATCTTGGTTGCTGCTACAATTCTGATGAGTTTATCAATGACTGCTATTGTATGCGCTGATGAGCCGCTCTGTGAATCAAACACATTTGATCAGGGCAGTGCCTATGAAGCCAATGTGGCCACCGTTCTTGAGGGACTGCGTGTGTCGACGGCTAGTATCCCAGACCGTGCTTACAGTATGCACTTGTCGTCACCTGATGTGACGGGCTCTTCGAGTTGCTTTGGTAGTGGTATGACCCTCGAGGATTGCACTGCATGCCTCTCTACAGCAGTGGATTCTATCAGAGCAAGCTGTGTTCGGTCTATGGGAGCGAGCGATCTTCAGGCTAACTGTGTTGTTGAATACCACACTATTCGGGGAATTCTTTAGGTGACAAAGCTTTGTTGAACCCATGACTAAACCTTTACGCATACTTGATGCGAAACAGTGAGATACGTTTTGTTCCAGAGCAGGGTTGTGATGTTTCATCCTAAATTTTCTTGTTAGCACATCTTTTGTTGTTTTGTTCCAGAGCCGGGTTGTGATGTTTCATCCTAAATTTTCTTGTTAGCACATCTTTTGTTGTCGGTTGTCCACACTTACATCGCACGCACAACGTAAATGAACAAGTTCTAAAACACATTCAATTACCAGAATAACAAATCCAAGTATCCAATGAAACTACAAAATTGTTCTTTGCAAGAGAGATGGGAAGGAAAACCCTTAAAATCAATGTGCGATCATTATTAACAAAAACACTCTCAACTGTGTTCAAAAACCTAAACGGCTAAACCCTCCCTCATAACGCAAAACTAAAAACTATAGGAAGTAGTATTTGTCATCTCTCCCACACTTCTTATCGACAGGATTACAAGCGATGGCCTCGGCATCTTTCCTCTTGTTCTTCTTCCTCTTCCTCTCCATCTTCTGCACCATCTTCTCCAACTGCTCAACCCTCTCTGCCAACCCCCCCATCAGACTGCACTGCTGTGCGCTCCTCTCGCACAGCTCCAGCACCAGTCCCTTCAGCTTGTCATTCTCCGCTGCCATCCTCTCCATCACTTCATTCATCTCTCCTCTTCCTCTTCGAGATTCTGTTTCATTTGCAGGTTTTGTAATCTCTTCCCTTGGTTCAACAAGCTCCCAGCCTGTTTCTTCATGAACCTCTTCCATTGGATTGGTGGTAGGGTTTGAGCTCTGATTCTCGCTTTCTCGGGCTCCGGTTTCTTCAATTTCAGGCATCTGCATTGCAAGGCTTTCGGCTGCTTCTGCTGCTTCTGCTGCTTCTGCTTCTTCTTTGATTTGACCATGCATCTCCATCGAATCGCAAGCTTTTGAGACCGAATCCTCAGTTTCTTGATGAATCTCCATTGCATCGCCAGGCTTTGAGCTCTGATTCTCCAATTCTTCAGTTTGAGGTCTTTGCATTGGACTCTGATCCTCAATTGCTAGTGTTTCAGCTTCATCATCTTCTTCTTTAATTTGCTGCATCTCCGTCGAATCACCAGCTTTCAAGACTGAATCTTTCTCCATGTCTGCCGCTCTTTCTTCTTCAAATCGATGTATCTCCATCAATTCTCCATCATTTTGTTCGGCTGGATGCTGCATTGCCATCAAGTTACCATCTTTCAAGACCGAATCTTCCTCATTTTCTCGAATTTCGCCTCCAACACCACCAGCATCAGAATCCTCTTTCTGTTCGGATCGAACGGCCGACATCGCATCAACCGCATCTTGCACCCAAATCACCCTTCTAATCACCTTCTTCCGATACTCCCTCACCCCCCTCACCGAATCCAACCGAAACAACAACCTCATCAGCATCTCCCCAATCCTCAGCCTCTCCCTCTCATCCCTCATAATCTTCTCAACTCCCTCCTCCGACTCGATCCTCTTTACGATCTCATCCACCTCCCTCTCAATATTCTTCACCAATTTCAGGTTCTTCCGCACCAGGAAGCCTCGGGATGCGCGTTGGATGGTGATCGCGGCTTTAGAGGGGTCGATCGACGGCACGAAGCGGACGGGGATGTTGACGACCTGGCGCTGTCTCGTCCGCGGCGGCGGCGGCGGCGGCGACCGCAGGACGTACGGGCTTCGGAAATGGGGATTCAAACGAGTCATTTTTGTTAGGGTTCTGGTTTTGGAATTTGGATTTTTTTTTTTGGGGGGAATTGGTTATGATTTGATTTGGTTAGGGTTTGCATTTTATAGGGAGAGAGAAAGAGAGGGTTCGAGAAGGTTTGAGTTGTTACTGGACGAGATGAGAGAGTTCGCACGCTTTTCGGGTGACGTGTGGGGCCACGTGGGATGGGAGGGGGGTTGGTTTGATGACTTTAGGATACGCGCTCACGCAGATCGAAGGTTCACGAATTTTCTTTTAGGACGAAGGTTGTGGGCCTAATTTCCAGAAGAAGGCGGGATTGGGCTGTAGTCTCTGATCATCTCTAAATGGGCTTCGCCCACCAATACTCGGACCAATACAGGACTGGCGTGTTTAGTTGGATACAATAGACTGCATGGCTTCTTCCTACTACGCTCCGCTTCAACACAGAAGAAGATTGTTACAAGGTGCTGGCTTGTCATAGGACTTGACCAATATCTCACGACACAAGCTGATGACAGCCATGCAACACCTTGTGGAGTGGCACAAGATCTGCCTCTTGGCTTATGTCAAGATATTGTTTCCTCCACACAGGCTTATGTCAAGATATTGTTTCCTCCACACAACAATTTGCTTCTCGTATCGGACGAATTAGAAGAGATGTCAATTGGAAGAGATGTCAACTGGCAACGATTAGTGGATATTGGTCCTCCCGCATATCCTCCAGCAAGTCTATCCCCACTGGCTCTACCGGAGAAGTATCGCTGGGGACCTCGGAACGATCTGCTAGCCTGCGCCTGAGAGCACCTTTACACCTTACACCTTAAAAAAGGGGTATGAGCAACTTGCTCATTTAGTAAATAAGCAACTAGAACTAGAAGGAAATTATGAGATCACAGAAGAGGCTCTTCACAAGAAATATTACTTCGGTTCCTTGCAGATACCAGCTACCTGCTCGAGCTGCACTGGTTCCATGTTTCAGTGCCCCATGTTATAATATAAGATGCTCCAATTCTTCAACTGTAGTGATCTTTTCAATTTTCGGCGTTCACAAACCTGATCTTTTCTCAACTTTCTATTTAGAAATGCCATGGGAGCAAAGTACTCAGAAATTTATAAACACAACCCAAAAAAGAATCTTGATTTTTGTTTTCAAAAAATGATTTGGTGATGCCTAATGGCTGAATTCAGGCTGGAGGGCACTTTCATAAATCATTCCAGGTAGTCCAAATGGTGGAAGTTTAGTACAGGACTCGCACTTATTGCTGAATTTGGAGGGCAACTTGGAAATCTGCCTTCCCCTTTAGCGTTGGAGATGATTTTTGTTGAAGAAAAATAACATTGTTACTTCTGCCTCTATGACTTCCATTCCATTTCTTCGTCGGGGAATCAATCAGATTTGGTCTTATATTTTCACCAAGTGAGTGCATGCAAGACACATTGACGGTGTTGTCAAAAAGGAGTGTTGCACAAATCTCCAATCTCACATGAGAGGTGTATGTGCTTCATAGATAAGAAACTAATCAGCATTTCTCTTCATCAAAACGAACAGCATTCTTTAAATTGATACTCAAGAACACTCTCGACTGACATGATTGGGTGTCACCTTTTGTACGGTTGGAAATGATACTGTTCAAACTCAGAACCAAACTTCAATGACTCCTCATCGACCTTTTTCTTCAACCTCCTCCAAGTCCTCAACATATCAGACTGTATCAACCCTCGATACAAAGTCTCAAATGTGACTTTTTGTGGAAGAAACCCCTTCTCTATCATCTCCATAAAGAACTCGCACGCCTCCCTCCACTTCTGCTTTTCACACAACCCATGTATCAACAACGTATAAGAATCCAAATCGGGACCAACCACATTCTCCTTCATATCATTCCACAATTCTAATACAATCTCCATTTGACTCAACCTCGAGAACATCCCAACCAATATATTGTATGTGTGTATATCAGGTATTACTGGGGGACTCATCTCCTTCATCTTTTGATACAGTTTAATCGCATTCTTCACATCTTTCCTACCTCGATACTTTTTAAAGAAGCAGTTGTATGTGGCTGGCATCGGGGCAACTCCGTTATTTTCCATCTCAACAAGCAATTCTTCAGCATCTTCCAATCTGCCGCATGAAGCCAAACACTTGATGACCGATGTGTATGTAGCGACTGTCGGATAAATTCCTCGCTCTTTCATTGAGTTCAACATCGTAACAGTTAGTTCGGGCTTGTGAGCTCGGCTGTAAACGTGAAGGATTATAGAATAGCTCGTGACATCAGGCTCAATCCCTCTACCTCGCATTTCACTCATTAAATTTTCTGCTGCCATTATTGTTCGGTCAAAATGAGTGTCTGGATGGAGGCTCGCCCACCTACAGATCCCGTTCAAAAGAACATTATATGTCACGACATTCGGTTCTATACCTCGATCAATCATTTCTTTAAGGAACCTTTGGGCCATTTCAGGCCGGTTCACCTTACACCATCCATAGATTAAGATTGTGTATGTTTTTTCATCTGGTTCGTATTTAGATTTTCTTTTGTTAAAAATCTCTGTTGCTACCTGTAACAATTAAAAATGACTAGATAAGGATGATTCAGAAAGAAACAATATGAATATGATATAAAAAGCATCAGAAATGTATTGCCTTAGATTATTATTGGCAAAAATCTCTTCATAAGATTTTTTAATTATGGCCCTACAGATATCAGAATAGCAATCAAAACTTGACAATTTTAAATGGAAGTTGACCTACACCATGAACAGAGTGTCTCCAGTGTCATGGTAGACGAAGCACGTGCTCAGTATTACCGAACGATATCAAGTTATTCCCCTATGAAAGAAACAGTTTAAAGACCAAGTATATGCAAGGCAAAATAAAACAATTTAAAGACCAAGTATATGCAAGTCAGAATAGTCCCACTGAAATTTAGTATGAGGGAATTTCTGCAAGGATTTAGCTAAATACTTGTACAAGATGCGTAAAAGCAATGTCACCAACTGGAACGTTGACGTTTAGCAAGTTTTCTCGATAAGGGAAAGTTCAGTTTTCCAAACTGGAAGTACAAATAAAAAGCTGAACTATAATGAAACAACCTGTTTTCAAAAAGACGCAACTCCAGATACAATTGCAACAATTTGAGCTGCAGAAAGAGGTAAATTTGATAATTGAGATTTTTTTGAATGTGACCTGGTGTCGCTCTCCTTATCTACTACACTTTACCTCATCCCTAACCTCAAGTTCTCAACTTCACCTACCAAACACAACATAGCAATACAAAGTTAAAACTATTTCGTGAAGTTTCAACTACATCAAACCAAACAACTAACCCCATTCTCTGATAACCCAATTATTCCATTTGACACTATATGAATAGTGAATACCTTAAACCAAACAGGCCCTATATAGAGGTGAATTCCCGAGCGATTCTCCTTAATCTGAAAGCTTTAATGTATCGGTAGAGTAGTTGAACCAGGTTAATTGCAGGGAGCTAGTGGATTAGCACAAGCTAGAATCTCGAACATCAATCAACAGAAGAGATGGAAGATTTGGATATAATATATTTGGCAAGTCACTTGTATGAAATATCAATTGCCGGAAACTAGTGAATTGGTATCTGACTTTTTGCATGAGTTTCTTAAAAGAAATGACTTCTGTCAGAACACCGAAGTTCAGCTAGTACTTTCCGAAAGGACATCTGTGGTTTTTACAGTTGAAGCTACAAAAAGACTCAACTGGGAGTTGCTTTTTATTCAAATAAAAAATTTTAAACATTGATTTCTTGTAAGTGGGGTTATTTATGAATATTCTCTTAGATGATTATTGGCAAAAAATCTTTGTTGCTACCTGTAAACATTAAAAATGACTTGATAAGGATGCTTCAGAAAGAAAGAAACTGAATATAACTGAGAAAAGCATAAGAAATGTATTGTCTTAGATTATTACAGGTAAAAAATATTTATACTGAACTTTCATAAGAATTTTTTTTATTGGCCATTTAGATAACAGAATAGTAAGAAAAAATGTCAAAATTTGACGATTTTAATTAGAAGTCAACCTACACCATGAACATTATGTCTCCTCTGTCTCTCAATAACTTTAGTAGAACAAGAAGGAACTGAGCATACCGAACTATATCAAGTTATTCATGTGAAAGAAAAAATTTACAGACCAGGTCTATGCAAGTCAAAAATAGTCCAAGTGAAATTAAGTACGCGAGAATTTCTGTAAGGATTTACCTGAATTTGCAACAGGTGCTTAAAGCAATGTCACCAATTGGAACGTTGATGTTCAGCAAGTTTTCTCCATAAGGGAAAGTTCAGATTTACAACAATAGAAGCTACAAAAGAAGCTGAACTACAATGAAAACAACGCTTTGATTTCTGTTTTCAAGAAAGGCAACTCCAGCTATAAATGCAACAATTTGAGCAGCAAAAAGAGGTAATTTGATAATTGAGATTTTTTTTTAATGTGATCATTTCATGATCACTTTCCTCACCTATACATATCATTTTATGTCACCTCATCCTATAACCACAACTTTGCCAATTCAACATAATAATACAAACAATTGCTGAAAGGTTCAATTACATCAAACAAAATAACTAACCCCATTCTCCAAAAATCTAATTGCTCCATTAAAAACTAAATGGATACGTCAAAGCAAACTAGCCCTAAATAGAGGGAATAACTGCCTATCTTAAAAGGTTTAATGTACTCGGCAGAGTAGTTGAACCATGTTAATTGCAGGGAACTAGCGAATGGTACAAACTAGAATCTCGAACATCACAATCGAGATGGAAAATTGGGATAGCAAATATTCGGCGGGTTTCTTGTATGGACTGGGGAACTAGTGAATTGGATATGACTGAATTATTGCATAAGTTTCTTAGAAGAAATGTCTTCTGTCGAACACCGGAACACATAGGTTCAGATAGTACTATCAGGAAAGACATCTGTGGTTTTTACAGTTGAACTAGCTCAACTGAGAGTTGCATTTTTCTTGTAATCAAAATTATAAAAAGCATTTTTCTTGATATCAAAATTATAAAAAGCAATGTTGTGTTGTAATTGAAGTTATATACAAACACATGCCCTTAGAGGCGGAATACTATATCCTTGGCAATTCTTCCTTATGTAATAAAAGCACCCAGATAAAAGCTTTAACTTAATGGAGTAGACAGTTCGCTATGATGAGTAGAGCACTTGAACCACGTTACTTCAGATCATGGTACCTAAGAGAATATAAGAAAAATTCTGAATTTTATATAATTGAGTCAATGTCTAGGATTGACTTACAAATGCAGCGCATAAGAAGCATCATTTTTAATGGAATGAATTAACTTGGTTCAAACACTGAGAGTTACAAGTTACTTTTTTCCATACAGACAGGTTTGGTTTGTTGAATTAAAGCTGTTTTGGTTTGAAGGGAAGCAACAACTGGATTGTAAATTTAAAAAAATCACATCACTACTCATGCGTTTATCAAACTAAAACATTGATCTAATTGTTAAAGTTACAACTGCATGTAGTTAGAATTGCACCAGAGCTTATCCATTTGCCTCCTCTAAGGATCACCTTCTATATCACATTAATACTTATCATATCCTTCTCAACTCTCTCAATCCAAATCAATTCACATCATCCCTAAATCCTAGCTTCATTCAGTACAACCTATAAAGCAGGGACACTTAAATTATAGATCGTGTCATGTCGAACACGCTAACCATAAGATATCACATTAACTGGAAGTTCCATAGGATTTCGCATCATCCCTCAGCACATCTACACTTACAAAACTCACAGATCGCACTAATACTAGTTTCAAATTTCAACCTCGTCAAGTGAAGAATTCCAACATAGAGCCATGCATATAAATCCTAATTTTCTATTTTTGCACTTTTAAGGAACATCTCCAATGTCAAATTAACAACTATCATATACTTCTTATTCTTAATCCTCTCCGTCCAGATCTTCCCTTAGCCCTAGTTTCATTCAGTAGAACCTATAACTGTAAGGCATTGACAACTACTGGGAAGCCATGTCATGTTGCACATGTATAAGACACATGTATTGGACATGACACAAACTATTTCATTGAAGTTTCCAAACTTTTCCTTGTGCCGGTATACTGTATGTGCCAGTATGTATGCTCAAGGGCTTCTTTCACTACAAAGTACAACCCTATCAGACTACACCATTACTACACCATTGCTACACCATAACTGATCAGCATTCCACAAATTCTTCCTACGTCCAATTTTCAAGGAATCCTCCTGAATTCTATAAATAATAAACTACAGCCTCAAACAAACTGTTGTCTCTGTTCGGCTATTTCAAGGATCATCTCCTTATCAAATTATCACCTGCCATTTATTTCTTAATTCTCTCAATCCATATCTTCCCTTAGTCCTAGCTTCATTCAATTCAACCTATAGGCATTCACACTTCTACGTGGACTCCAGTCGTAGTGAAGACGTGTCTGACACACCTATGACGCGCAATAAGTTTCCAAAATATTCACTGAGACAATGTAGTGTGTTGCATCATGTTTATCATGTGTGTGTCAGCATGTGACTTATGCAATGCTCCTTTCATGATTACCCTGCAAGTCTATTACTTATTATCCCTACATCCAATTCCAGAAATCATCCCTACTTTTCTAAATAACAAACTATAACGTCAAAGCAAACAATAGTCTCAATCAACAATGAGATGATTAGTTAGTATATATCAGCATGTGCATCGTGTCTGTGTCAGCAAGTCAGCAAGTCCGTATCAGCATCCTTCTTTCACTACAACTCTATCAATCTATCATTTCACTCCTCAATTCCTTAAACAACAAACTACAACGAAAAATACTATGATACTAACAACAAAGAATCTACCTACATACCTTGGGATACCCATACTTGCAAAGAGTGTCTAACAACACCATAAACTCCCCTTTATCCGCCTCCCTCCCGAGAAACCCCTCCATATCATCGAACGCCCTCACCGCTAACCTCGTTAACCCGGCCGCCACATACCTCCTCATCAGAATCCCAAACGTCCTCCCACTCACCTCCACCCCTCTCCCACCCATCTCCACCACCATCTCCCATGCCACATCGAACTGCCGCACCTTCCCCAACGCATCGATCACAACATCGTAAGCATCGTCGGAGAGCGGGGGGGTTGGGGTGTGGTCGCGGGCGAAGAGGAAGAAGGAGAGGAGAATCTTGGAGTGGTTTCGGAGGCGGATTAGGGTTTGGAGAGTTAGGGTTGGGGTTAGGGTTAGGGTTCCGAGGGTTTGGAGGGAGGATTCGATGGGGTGGTAGGGGTTGTGGTCGGAGATTAGGAGGGCGGCGAGGGCGTCGGCGTCTTTTGAAGGGGAAGGGTGGAACCCTAGATTTGGCATGGATTTTGATGCAGGTGATAGCACGGATTTCGAGGAGAAGGAGCGTAGGAAGGAGACGAGGCGCAGGTCGGGGGGGGAAGGGCGGAGCATAGCTAATGTGCGCCGTCGGAAATGGGAGTTTTAGGAAGTGAGGTGAGCTTCTCTCTTCTATTTTCTTTTCGTCTGATGGTGCATTGAGATTCGTAGAAACTTTCTTGATCTATGATGAACGGCCGAAAAGTGGAGTGTGGGAGTGAGGGATGTGAAATGGGCCGAACTGTGTCGGCCTTGGCCTGCTGTAAGGGCTTGGGCATGGCTAACGTGCGCTGCCGAAAGTGAGCTTCGTTCAGTGTTACTGGTCTGTTAAATGGGCCGGGCCGAATTGGCCATTCTAAAAACTTCTGAAGGAGCACACATTACCCTCCTACAAATGGCAAAATTTAAAAAAACCGCACAAAAGTTTGGAACTGTTTAAAAAAACAGCACAAAAGTTTCACTTTTTAAAAAAACAGCACAATCTTTAATTTTCAACTGACAGGGTTAACAAACTGTTAACTCCCTTATACGTGCACTGCACGTACGTACAGAAAATCTCCAAAATACCCCCTACAGCCATCGATTCCTTCCCGAGCCTCTTCTTCCCCAATTAACCAGCGGTAAAAAGAACCCCAAATTGGAGAAAACCCTCTTCTTCCCCTCCCTCTTCTTCCCCTCCCTCTTCTTCACGTACTTCCTTTAATAGAATTCGAATCGTTCTCCTGTCTCTTCTTCCCCAATTACCCAGCCCAAAAAAAACCCCAAATCGTTGAAAACCCTAACTAACTCACCGATCAAGACCCTCTACCAAATTCGATGACACCCTGACTCTTCGATACGTTAATAGCCCCCAAAATCGAACAAGGTTGGTTGTGAAATTATTATATTTGTGTATTTTGGTATTGGTATTCCGAATTTGTTTGAATAATTTTTTGGTTGTTAATGTGGTTTGGGAGTAGATTTTGTTAATCAACCCATATATTCATCTTTCTCACCAGATCTGATGATGTAATCGGAAGTAATTATTCTTTCCAAAATCTCCATGTCAGGTTGAATGTGGATTTTAATTTAAATCTATCATATAATTTTGATGTTTACATGTCTCATATAATCTTTTTGTTGTACAATTTAAATCTTTGCATACTTTTCTTGCAGATTCGACAATTTCGAAAGCTCCAATGAGGGGGTTCACAAAGAACTGCGATGGAGGTGGAACCCTATTGTGTCATCACAAGGAGCCAGCAGTAGTGAAGTTAGCCAGAACCCGTACCAATGCTGGAAGGTATTTCGCTGGTTGCCCGAAATGGGAAACTGATAATTGCCGTTTTTTTAAGTGGGTAGAAATTGTGGGAGATAACAAGAGGGAGAAAGCACACTCTGATTTGATGGCGGAGAATGTGAAGATGAGTTTGGTAATTGAGGAAACAGCTAGTAGGTTACAAAAATTGGAAGTGGAGTGCGACTCATTGCGTAAAAAGGTGGTTGTTTTGAAGGTGAAGGAGGGAACAGTGAAGGGAACAGTGAAGGGGTTTGCTTTGTCGTTGTTTGTATTTGTTTTGTTCTTATTGTATGTCTTGAAATAGCAGCATTGTAATGTTGAATGAATGTTTCTTGATGACAATGTAATCGATGTTTTTTGAAGTGTGAACCATGGATTAACTTGTTTGCTCGATGTTTATGAATACTTGGGTTGTTTGCGGAGATTCAGTTGGTACTTGTGCTGTCTGTCCCCTTCTCTGTATATTACTATTATCTCTTACACAAGTAGGTGATTTTGAAGCTTCAATTCCATCAGCTATATGCTCCAGGTTTCAAAAGGAATGGTTGAAAGGGATCTCGGGAGCCAAACCCTTGAGCTCAGCTGCAACAAGATAGCAGCGTTTTTCTTCTACTATAAATTGAAGAAAGTATATGCATCCCTTATTCATTTCAGCTACAAACGCTCGCAATTGAAGAAAATATATGAATCCCTGCTGTTCTTCAAGGAATATTGAAAATAATTGCAGGTCTAGATTCCTCAAGATGACATTCTACAATCATCTTTGACTAAGATACAAATCTGATACAAATCTGATACAAAAATTCTGATACATTGTCCTTGACAGGATATAAATCTGATACAAAAATCTGATACATTGTAATTGACAGTATATAAATCTGATAAAAAATTCTGATACAAATTTCACTCCATCTGATACATTGTAATCTTTTGGCCAGTCCATCTGATACAAAATTCTGATACAAATTCTGATACATTGATATAAATTTTGATACATTGATATAACAGGATATAAATTTGATATAAACTGATACATCAATTCTGCACCCAAAAAAAAATGATACATCAATTCTGCACCCAAAAAAAACTGATACATCCCTGATTCTGCATGTATCAATTCTGGAAAAAAAAACTGATACAAAATAAACATATGCTGAGCAATTCTGATACTGCGCATTGATTAGCGTTACTGTGCATTGATCAATTCTGATACTGCGCAACACTGAGCAACTAATCCCCTACATAAACACATATATCCACATAAACACATATTCCAACATAAACACACATAAACACATATATCAAAAATACCAAAAATTCCCCAATGAGCAACTACTCCCCTAAATTTCTGTACACCAAAAAATTATATGTCCACATTTGATGATTCATATCCAGGCTTCATACCCTCTACCAAATTTGCTTTGCCTACATATCAAAACATTCTCCCTCTTCTTCCTCTTCTTCCCTGCATATGAAACAAAAAATGAAAATCTTGCATTTTAGCTACTATACTGTATTGGAAGAGTGCAAGTACAAGTGCATCAAACACCAAAAAAATTTCAGTTTACTCAGTTATGTCACCGAATGAGTGTTGCTTCATTCTTGGGTAGGCTGAGTCTGGCTTTGACTCTCTGTATGCCCATCTACTTTGTTTGACACCTATAAGTTGACAGCAAAAAAATGAACAAGGATATGTAATGTAAGCTTTTGTATGATCTAATTCTTCCAATATAAAATTGTTTCGTACACTTACCTTTTGCTTCTTATGTTGCCTACCTTGCACATATGGCTCCTTCTCCTTCTTTTTTCTCCCACACTTCTTCTTACCGGTACCAAAACCTAGTGGATTAGCATCAGCTGTACTTCCAGAAGACATTCCACGATGGATAACTCTACCTACACCACTACCACTAGCTTCATTTCCAACCTCTCCTCCTCCAAGATTAGCTAATGTCTTCCTTATCCTATTTACCACCTCATCTGTTCTGTTACCCTTAGGTCTTCCACCCTTATTGGGGGATCTTTCCGGTGGTGGTGGTGGTGGTGCCGCTTCATTTTTGCAACTTCTAATATTGTGCCCAAATTGTTGACACCTTGTACATTTCAGTTTATACCCACCCCTGCCTGCTCTTTGCATGCTAGCTTGGACTCCTGAGATTTTTTTCTTCGACTCATCAGGATCTTTCTTCCTAGCTTTTGGTGGTCTACCTGCCGATCTTCTCATTTTAGGGGGTAGGATCCGCGCATATTCCAACTTGTCCCAAAGTAAGGAGTTTGGAATTGGGTCTATGGTGCCTGCAAAAAAACAGATGTAACAAATTGAAAACTAACGAAACTTGATGGTATCAGATGCTAAAATAAGTAATCGGTACTTAAAGAGAAAAGGGTACCTTCGTACACTTTCAGATACGTACTCCTACTATAGCTTGTGTCGCAGTACTCCTCAACATTCTTCCTTGCATTGTTCAAGCAAACCAACGCATGCCTGCACACCACCCCACTCAATTGCCACTCTCCACAGTCGCATGATCTTGCTTCCAAGTTGACCCCGAAATTGGTCCCATGCTCCATTATCTCGTACTTACTTTCTGATGATCTAAATATAAAACAAGCTCTAGACCTTTGATACTGTGACCTCAATTTTTCTCTGATCTTTGGAGTGACAATTCCAGTGTACTTTTCAATCATCTCCCTTTTCTTCTGCAATCTCACCATAACCAAACGCCTGATTTTTTCCAACATAGTGATTATTGGGCAATCTCTGGCCTCCATAATGTACTTGTTCCATGCTTCGCATATATTGTTGCAAAGTAGATCACATTTGTTGGAGTCTTGAAAGTGTGACCTTGCCCATTTCTCTGGACCTACATCCATCCACCACTTTGCGGCCTCCTCATCTACATTGCTCATGGCCTTCATTGAAGTCTCCCACCCATGCTTTGTGTACGACCTCGCCACAGCCCATAGACGACCCTTTAGGTCTAGCCCCCTAAACTTTTTTGCAAAGTTGGCATATAAATGCCGTACACAGTACCTGATTTGAGCCTCGGGAACTAGCTCCTTAAATGTCTCCAGTAACCCCTGCAATAGAAGAAGATTTCAAAGTAACATCTCACGATACTTAGTAAGTATATTATTTAAGGAATTAAATTACCGAGAAGAATAAGTACCTTTTGTCTATCCGAAATGAAGGTCCATCCCCGCAGTGATACGACCCCTATTGCTTCTATCAAGTTATTCAAAAACCAAGTCCATGTCTCCTTGTTCTCTACGCCGACCACCGCCCATGCAATTGGCCACATTTGATTGTTGGGATCTCTTGAACACGCTGTCAATAACACACCACCAGAGACGGTTTTCAAATGACAACCGTCCATCCCAATTATCTTCCGACATCCGTTCAACATTCCCTTCACAAGTGCGCCAAAACACACAAACATGCCACCAAATCTTCTATCCTCACAACCTACAATCTCCTCGGTTTTGATTACTACTGCAGTATCCGGCATTTTCTTCAACATTTCGTTCGCATAATCCCATAGTCTACGATACTGCTCCACATGCTTCCCATCCACCTCATCAATGGCCATTCTCCTTGCCCTATAAGCCGTTTGTTTGTTTATGGTCACACCGTAATCTCTATTCACCGCTGAAATGAAGGCATTAACATTCCATGTTGGATCATCTCGAAACGACTCCAGGTACTTGTTAGCTAGCCAAGGAGCACTCACTTGACTGTTCTCCATTCCCCTCTCACAAGTATGCTCTTCACAAAGAGAAACAATCCTAAATACCCTGGCGGCTTCTTTCCATGCACCTCCAACATAGAAAGGACACCCATTCTGAGATGCACATTCTACTGTAATCCTCACCGAAGTATTTCTTCTCCAAAAAAGATCATAACCATTCCTAATTGCCCACTCTCGTACACATGCTCGAAAGTCTCGCGCGTGTGGGAACTCCATACCTACTAGAATCACTGGATCCGCCAGATGTCTCTCTTCATTGTACTGTATATTCCCCAGAGTGTCATCATCTGAGCTGACTACATCTCCCAGTTCCTCACTATCAGCATAGTCGGAATCCAAATAGGGAACATCACATTCTTCTCCACAAAATTTCTCCTCTACTTTATACCTTGAAGTAGATGGCCTACCACCTCCATGTCTCCCACCCACGTTGACATTTACTTGAGCCTCATGTACAAATGTATACTGGCTGGAACTACCAAAGGGTACACTAGATGTCGCAACTTCGGTAGGGTCTCCTCGCATTGGAATATCAGCTACAAAATTTTCAAAATCCAGCAAGAGAACATACAAATATTAGAACATTGTTTGAAAAACAAAAGAGTATGCAGGGATGTAGATAAAATTACATAAAAATTTACCTTCCATCTTCACAACCTCAAGGCTAGTGTGTTCCACTTCCCCCAACTGTGTATCATCAATCATCGTTACAACTTCCATATGTTTATCTTCGATCGTAATATCATCTGCAAATTTAGCAAATTCCAAAAAGATAAGACACATATACTAGTACATTATTTGAAAACAACAATGTATGGATTGTTTACAAAACAAGAAAAAATTACCTTGCGACTCCACAACCACATTGCCAGAGTGTTCCACCGCTAGCTGTGTATCACCAACAATCGAAGCAACTTCTATAGGTTTTCCTTCACTTGGAACATCACCTACAAAGTTTTCAAAGTCCAACAAGATAAGATACATATATTGCAATCTTGAACATATCCAAAATATTATGCAAGGTTGTCGAATAAGATTAGCAACAAAAAAATACCTTCCATGCCCACAACCTCAACACCGGTTTGTTCCACTCCGCTCAACTGCGAATCATCAACAATCGTGACAACTTCGATAGGCTCTTCTACGAGGGTAATATCATATGCAAAGTTATCCAATTCCAACGAGAGAAGATAGATATATTAGCACATTAATTCAAATTAACATTTACGTACAGTTATTGAACAATATACACATATAACTTACCTTCCATCTCCACATCAACAATGCTGGTTTGTTCTACGACACCCGTTCGATTATCAACATACAAATACACTTCACCAACTTCGGGTTCCACATTGTGTTCATCCCACATCTCCTTAGTTTTGGCATCATCATCTACCAATGTGAAATTGTAGGCAAAATTCCCTACTCCAATTTTGTAGTACACATGATGTGACTCATTGTAATCACACACCGTCTTCAAGATGTACTTCAACCCTTCCCATCTGGTCAATTCGGGGATGAGGAATCTATATCTCCCCTTCTTCCCTCCCACGTATTTCCAAGTGCGATTCTTCACAAAATACCCACTGCACTGGATGTTTAGGTTTAGCATTGTCCTGCATCACATCCAATTATTTGATTTAACAAATGAGATCAGACCAACACTCACAACATTATTCATATTTCTTTCTAAATTCAAACAATGGTCCCCCACAACAATGGTCCCCCACAATAGATTATTATCAAATTCAAAAAATATTCATAATACATAACCCACCAAATATAATGAAACCAACTTAACTAACAGAAAAAATAGTAGAACTAACCTTCGTCGATGGCTCAACTGCGAATCGATCACAAAACACCCTGACAAATTCCAACTTTCGACAGCTTTGCAACCCACACAGACTCGGCACCTTCGAATGATTCACCGCGTCTCTAATGTCGACAATTTGGGGCTTTCAGTGGTAGGGCTTTCTCACTGCGGATCTAATGTCGACAACAGGCTACGCAATAGGGTCTTCTCCGATTTGGGGGTTTTTTTACCGCTTGGTAAATTAGGGTTTTCTGCAGATCGGGTTTTTTTTTTTTTACCGCTCGGTAAATGGGGAAGAAGAGGGAGAGGAAGGAATCGATGGCTGTAGGGGGTATTTTGGAGATTTTCTGTACGTACGTGCAGTGCACGTATAAGGGAGTTAACAGTTTGTTAACTCTGTCAGCTGAAAATTAAAGATTGTGCTGTTTTTTTAAAAGGTGAAACTTTTGTGCTGTTTTTTTAAACAGATCCAAACTTTTGTGCTGTTTTTTTAAATTTTGTCTCCTACAAATATGAAAGTTACAAAAACAATTTATTCGCAAAACCCACAAAAGTTTGCAAAAGCAATTTATTGCAAACCGATAAATCCCGGTTCACATTTCAGTTCCCGGTCGTTTTTTTGTTGCTGCAGAATCTCACGGAATTCAACGCAAGCTCTTAGACTCCAAATTTTCGGACCACCGAATTTCAAACCGCAGCCCGCCTCTCACTAAACCCCCCCCCAAAATCCCCACTCTCTCTCTAGGGTTTCCACTTTCTGTCAATAGAATCCGCCATGACCGGATCCAGAGCTTCCAAGAAGAAGAAGGGAGACCAAGCGGAGCAAGCGTCGAAGAAGAGGAAGCGGGAAGTAGTCAAGAAAGACGACGAGCCGAAGAAGAAGCAGAAGCAGGAGGGTTACTACCCGTCGAGGGAGAGGAAGATGGTGGAGCGGTTCAATCCTTCACCGCCTCCGAGGGTTGTGCTCCCCAAGAATCCGACAATCGAGGAGGTACAAGAGAGAAAGATCGGTTCTTGATTTGGAATCTGGGATGTTAGGGTTCTTGATTTTGAGCTGATTAGGGTTTTTTTGTTTTGCTGGTGCAGGGACCTGGGAGGAAGCTGAGAGACATCCCGAATGGTATGGATTTCTTCGATTTTGTTTTTTTTAGGAATTGCGGTAATGGCTCCTGATTTTGTAGGATTTTTGGAGAGTTTTTTCTTCGGGAATGAGCAGGGAATAGGTTGTGTTGAATCTCGTAATTTTGTTCTTGACAGGTTTGTCGATTTTGTTAAATTTAGTGAAATTTAATGGTGTTAAAGGGATAGGATATTGAAGAGAATACCTGTTAAAGTGTAGTTTTGACTTTTGAGTGATATTATGATTCGTGAATTGTTTGAAATTTAGGAATGGAATTAACAAGGATGGTCTACAGATCGAGTAGGAAGGATGATTATTGAATTGCTGGTGTCCTTAATTTTGTAGGGATATGTTTTGAAATGTAGTTTTGGGTGGAATTATGATTCATGATGGGTTGTTGATACTGAAATTTAAAGGAACTTGATTGGTCTAGTGGGATAATTAAAGAGTTTCATTTTTAAGAATGGGCTCGGAATGGATTGTTTCGGATTTGGTTGTGCTTGATTTTGTTGGGGATATGTTTTGAGGCGTAGTTTTTAGTGAAATTGTGATATTTGGTTATTTGTTAATGCTGAAATTTAGGGAGTCGAAAAAAGGGTTAATATTAGAGTAAGGAGTGAGGATTGATCTTCCAGCTATCCCTGAATGTTTTAGTTTAAAACTATGATTCTCGGCGGTTTTTCTCTAATAAAATTTATTGAATGGAGAGAGAGGTTCTTGTTGATCTAGTAAGTTAAAGAGTTTTCATGTAAAGAATGAGTACCATACATATTTGTTTTGAATTGTGACATTCTCGTTCTTGAAGGGATATGTTTTGAAGAGTAGTTGTGAAAATGATTGTTGATTATTTGTTGATATGGAATTTAGGTAATGCATAAAGGGTTCAGATTGGACCAAGGAGTAAGGACTATAATCATGTCTGAAATTCACTTGAAAGAATGCAAGTCTGTTTTGTTTCTTCTTTCTACGTTGATGGAGTCTTGAAATTTGTTGTACATAAGTGAGGGGGATGCTTTTGGTAGTATATGAAGGTCTAGTTTATGTGGTATTTTTGCTATGGCATTTGTTGATGGGTATGGAACACAACAAGAATACGAGTACTATACTTGACAACTTTGCAATAGTTAAGACAAGTGGACATGGTTCTAGTATAATAATTTTATAATAATTACACATAAGTTTAATCCAATTGACACCCTTCAATATTACTACTTTCACGGTCTATACAAAATTACAAAATTGGAGAAGATCCATAATCCATATAAAATTATGAGATTTCTAGTATAAGAAACTAAAAGAAAAATGTATGAGTTGATTATGTAACCACAAAGTGTTCAGAGTCTCTACATGTCCAACATATAAGACATCTCTTAACTATTTACATGTGTGAAGTGAAGGGTCTAACACATGTCTAAGGAGTGTCAATAAAACATCAGTGTGCGATATGTGTACTGCTCCATGTTAGTGGTGTTCCTACTACATAGTTGTTAAGGATAACAGTGTTGTGCCATCTCAAGATTTCAGCGTAACTTGTGTCTCACATCTAAACATTATGTGCATGATTTCCACAATTTCCAGTCACATTTGATAAGGTAATGTTTGATATATGCTGAATCTACACTCTACATAGTTGTTAAGAATAACAGTGTTGCACCATTTCATGGTTTCAGCATTACTGTTGGCTCACATCCAGACATTTTGTGCATGATTTCCACAATTTCCAGTTACATTTGATAAGGAAATGTCTGATAAGCTGAATCTACACTATAATGAAAGAAGGGTGGTTAGACTATCCTTATTGACTAACATATGTATTGCACATCTCTTTATTTCCGTTTGTCGTTCTAATTTAAGAAACAATCAATGTTTCTGACAACAATTATGTATTAAGAGAGTAAAAGAGGCTTACAAAGAATATATCACGTCTAATGATCTAAATTTGTTTTCTATCCAGAATTTGATGTCAGCTAGTCCTTTTAGGTTGTTGTTCCATGCCTTTATCCCCATGTGATGCGGATAAAGACCTCCCCACATCTGAGGTATGTATGTAATAAAACGCAAAGAAAGCTATCAAGTGTCTCTCCTTCAATCCCCTCAAAATCAAAGGCTCAGATCTAACCTTACAGACCCCCCCCCCCCCAAAAAAAAAAATAAAATTCAAATCCCCAAAACAACTCCTGTATTTATTTATTTCTCTCACGCTCTCTCTCTCTCTATATATACACACACACACACACACACTTATTTTTCTACCCCATTTTATAATTATTTTTCAACATATACTCATGAAAACATGGACTTTTATTTACAACTAATTATTGTCATACTATTCGAACTTGAGCTATATAATTGTTGATTTACTGTTTACAAGGCTTTTCATATGCTGTATCGTTCTGAAGACGTGTCGTAGGCACATGCCCACGGGCAAATCTAGTCTATATAATAAAACACAAAGAAAGCTATCAAGTGGCTTTCCTTCAATCCACCCAAAATCAATAGCCCAGATCTAACCTCACAAAACACATCCCCCCCAAAGTTTTCCCCCAAAACTCAAATTCAAATCCCCCCCCAAAACAACTCATTTATTTATTTAATTATTTCTCTCTCGCTCTCTCTCTCTCTTTCTCTCTCTCTCTCTCTCTCTCTCTCTCTATATATATATATATATATATATATAGAAACATGGACTTTTATTTACAACTAATTATTGTCATACTATTCATACTTCAGCTACATAATTGTTGATTTACTGTTTACGAGATTTTTCATATGCTGTATTGTTCTGAAGACGTGCCATAGACACGTGGCCACGGGCAAATCTAGTATAAATAATAAAACACAAAGAAAGCTATCAATCGGCTTTCATTCAATCCCCCCAAAACTAACCTCACAAAATACATTCCCCCCCCACCACCACCCAAAAAAAAGTTTTCCCTAAAAACTCAAATTCAAATCTCCCAAAACAACTCCTTTATGTATTTAATTATTTATCTCTCTCCCTCTCTCTCTCTCTTCATATATATATATACTAGATTTGCCCGTGGGCACGTGCCTACGGCACATCTTCAGAACGATACAAAATACGAAAAGCCCTGTAAACAGTAAAACAACAATTATGTAACTCAAGTTTGAATAAGATGACAATAATTAGTTGTAAATAAAAGTCCATGTTTCCATTAGTATATGTTGAAAAATAATTATAAATGGGGGTGTAAATCTAACTTAGAACTTTAAGTGTGGAAAATGATGAAATTTAACATTTGAAGAGATATATTTTGCTATTTTCAATATAACATGTGCAATAAAAAAATATAAAAATTCTGAAAATTTACAAACCTGAAATCTTAAAATCTAAATTTCTAAGTAAATAAAGAAAGATTGGGAGAGAGGTAGGGAGAGAGAGAAAGAGAGAAATATGAAAAAGTGAAAAGATAAGAGAGAGAGAGTAATAAAGTAATGAGTTTTTTTAGTTTTGGGGAAAAAATTTGGTTTTGGGGTTTGAAATTTTGGGAGGAAAAATATGTTTTGTGAGGTTAGATCTGGGCCTTTGATTTTGGGGGGATTGAAGGTGAGCCATTTGATAGCTTTCTTTGTGTTTTATTTTATATATATATATATATATACACACACACACACTTATGGAAACATGGACTTTTATACTCCAGTTTATTGTTATTTTTCAACATATACTAATGAAAACATGGACTTTTATACCCCAATTTATAATTATTTTTCAACATATACTAATGAAAACATGGACTTTTATTTACAACTAATTATTGTCATACTATTCAAACTTGAGCTACATAATTGTTGATTTACTGTTTACAAGGCTTTTCATATGCTGTATCGTTCTGAAGACGTGCCATATGCACGTGCCTACAGGCAAATCTAGTACACACACACACACACCAATTTACAAAGGATCGTATAACAGAAATATAAAAGAAAACCCACTTTAACCTACAGTTTAAGGTTGCCTTGTTGAAGAATAATTTCTTCAATTTTATTCAAACTTCAAACTATTACAAAGTTTATTAAGAAATATTACAGGTAGAGTAGAAGAGAGTTATTTTAGAAAATTTTATCTACCTGATCTAAAAGATCGGTATGGAGAATATATTTCTGAAAGAGAGGAGAGAGTTCCCAGCGATACCCTATAGTGGAGAGGGCATTACATATTTATAGAGGAGGAAAGGAGAAGTTATTAGAAGGAATTTCTTTTGAGCTATCCTTCTTTTGTGCTGGTCGATAGATAAGAATCTTTTCTTTTGTGCTGACGTGACTCCCCCCGTTGCTTTATTCATTGCTTTATAAAAGTAAATTCTTTTCTAGATTTTTTTAATCTGGGTCCCACTGCTATAGTGTTGCTCAAGTAATACTCATGGAACTTACTTCATCAACCGCTATGTAATACTCAACCGGCTTCACAAACTAATATTGCTTCATCTTCTGCAACTACATTTGTAGAAATGATTTAAAAAGAGAGGAACCTAGTCATATTATGGATGCTTTTAAAATAATTATCTACATTGAGAAGGAGGATATTCCTCTAATGATAAAGTCGAAAAAGTATGCCAGAAATATCTGGATAATTGTTTCTATCCTACCAGGGTTAATTAGCCTAAGCAACAGATGCAGATGATTATGCAACAAAAGGTAGTAGCATTTGAGCACTACCATCCAAATTCAAATGAAAAATTACTGCTTAATTTTAGCAAATGCATTATCAAGGAGGTCCTATATCCAAAAAAGTGGGGTTTTAATACCCATCGAGCACTACCTTTGATAAAGACAGACAAACAAATACATTCATTCAATTACTGGGATTATGTCTCGACATTCAACGAAACCTTTCTCCTTGACAATCCCAAGGGAAACATACTTGGTTTTTCAAGCTACGTCCTATAGCCCTTAATAAAGGGGTACCTATTTGGTTCCATAAATGGTAGCATAACTATGGTGCTGATTTAGAAATTCTATTTGGACCCATACTTGAGTTATACGAATCATGGGTAGACTCTTATTCAATTATCGATAGGATGAATGAAAAAGAAATATTTGAAGGATTATGTTTTATGCATTTCTTTACAGAAACAGAAATTCCATGGATTTGGAAATCCAGTATTGAAGCATCTTGAGATGAATATCATCTACCTTGTCTAAAAATAGGGGTGGCACCCGGGACCGCTCGATCCTCGGCCCGGCCCGCCTAAACCGGGGTCAGCCCGGTCAGTCGAAGGGGGCCGGTTCGGTCCTCGAAAACCCAAAAAAACGGCGTTTGGCCCGGCCGCCAGCGGCCCGGCCCGCTTTGACCCGGGACCGGGCCGGCCTGCGGGCCGACTGTTGGCCACTCTTTTTTTTCTTCTAGATTTAAAAAAAATGTATTTGTATAATTACTAAAATATCCCCCAACGAATCTATACTAGCTAGTTTTTGGGGGTATTTTTGGAAATTCAAAATATACATATTCTATATATACAATCCCATTTCATTCAATTCTCTTCACAAATTCACTCAACTCTTTCTACTATCTTTCATCTTTCTAAAAAAATCAACAACAATCAACAACAATGGTTCTCACTTCTCAACTCTCTTGCAAAGATCAACATTAACAACATCAACAACATCCAACAACAATCAACAACATCGACAACAACACTACAAGCTCTCAACTCTCTCTACATTAATTTTTCAATCTACATTCTACACTCATACGGTATTTTGTATTTGTATAATTATTAGAATTAGCATTATTGTTTGTTCTCATTTATTTCTCCTAATTAGATTGAGTTTTCTTGTACTTCTTCTTTTTAGATTTTTTAAAAAAATTTGGTAAACATACACTAGTTTATTCATTTAATTGTTGTTGTTTTATTAAAATATTTGTTCTTTTTGTTTAGAATTTTGTTATTAACATACACAGGTTTATAGTAGAATTTTATTTAACTTTGTTTGCTTTGTAGAATCATTTTCTATAACATACACTAGTTTATCTATCTTTACTTGTTTTGTAGAATTAAAATTTTAAAACATACCCTACAAATAATTTGTAAAACATACACTAGAATTAATTTTTAGAATATACACTGGAATGTTTATAGCATACACTAGTTTAGATGGCATCTAACCGATCACGCGGTAGACATAGTAGCCAAGAGTCCACTAGTGGTCATCGCATTCATTCCATTCCAATTTCATATGTAGAGAGTGAAGAAACACTTATGAATTATGATAGTATTCACAATTTTCATGAAACACACACGGAAGAAGTAGAAGTAGAAGACATAAAACCACAACCATCAGAACAAGGCTCTTCTCAATCCCGTAAATCAAGAGGTACCACATCCGAAATACACAAATATTTTGACTATGTCCCTTCTCAAAATGATAAGAGTGTGAGATTAAAAATTTGTAAGAAGTGTCAAACACTATATACTATAAGTTTAAAATAGGATTGGGAACAGGTACACTTCAACGACACTTAAATAATTGTCAACTCGAATTTTCTAAAGACAATTTAACACAACAAAAAATACACTCTAAGACCGGTCAAATAGATAGTCATAGCTACGATCACGATATCGTTCGTAGAGAAATGGCTAAGTTAGTAATTAGAAATGAATTACCTTATTCGTTTGGTGAAAGTAGGAATATAGAGACTTTTGCACAAACCGCATTAAACCCTCATTATAAAAAAATCCTAGGAATGTAATTAATGGTGATTGTAAATTAGTTTACAATGAGGCTAAAGATTTTTTTGTAGCAACACTAACATCACTAAACACTAGAGTTTCTTTCACTTCGGACGGGTGGGTAGGAGTGAACGGCGTACCAATGATGTGTGTAACATATCATTGAATAGATTCCGATTGTCTACTTCAAAAGAGGATTCGGATTTGTTAGGTACCCACATAACAGTGAAATAATTACCACACATCATGGAAGCATGTAACAATTTTGGTATTTTTGATAAAGTTTTTGTTATTGGTTTTGATAATGCCTCTAATAATACTAAGGCAATCGCTAGTTTGTTAATTACACTAAATCCTGTAGAATCGGAAATTTTTCATGTTAGGTGTGTTTGTCATATTTTAAATCTTTGTGTACAAGATGCACTAAAATATGGACACGATAAAATTGAGGCGATGAGAAATTGTGTTTATTTTATTACGTTGAGTGGTCCAATATATCATGCTTTTCATGATTGCTGTCAACTTAGGAAAATTGTATTTAAACGTTTTCCTAACGATGTTGATATTGTTGGAATTCTACTTTTGATTTATTAAGTGTTGTTCTTCACTATCGTTTTAATCTTAGAGAATTTTGTATTGCAATGAGTATGCCAGATTGTATGTTAGATGATTTTTGGTTTTTGCCGATAGTTTGTACAAATTTTTAGAACCTTTTAATGAAGCTACGTAACAATTTTCAAAAACATATACATCTACATCTAGTGGTATTTTACTTGCAATTGTCACTATGATGACAACAATTAAAGATTTGATAAATGATCATTTTATTGGAGAAATGGTATATGCTGCCTATATTAAAATTTTAAAATATTTTCATCCACTTCCTACGTTATATTGTGTTGCTAGTGTAATGAATCCTATGATTATGTTAGAGGGCCAAAAATTTTTAGAATGTGCCGAACTTAACATTATATAGAATCAATCAATATTTAAATTTGAGTTAGGATATTTTTAGTTAATTTCATGTTATGTTTATTGTGGATTTTATTTACTTGTGTTCGAGATTCTTTCATGGCAAGAATATTTTTAGAATTTTATTATTTTTATCTTGTAAGCTTATGTAAATGCTAGTTGACCATTGAATAAATTGGAGTGCTTCTTGGCAGGTAGCCATTATCCACTTCTTTTTTTATCTCTCTAATATTTCTTTCTTATCCCCATTTTCTCTACTTTCCCGTGATTCTACTCCAATTTGGTAACAAAGCCCAAACTCCGATCAAGTTATACTTTATTTTAGTTAATATGTGTGTGTATGTGTGTGTATATACACACATACACATATTCTCCATGCTTCCTCCTGTGTCTGTTTTCCCTTACTTTGCTATTTTAGACAAGACTCTCCATCACCTGATGTTCCGCCACAGCGCCACCTTCTTTGGTAGAAAATTTCCTGTTGTTTTAAATCAATCCTCTCACTCCTTCAGATATTACTTGTGAAGTTTCACTGATCATTCGTTCCCCTGTAATAATATGAAGTCCAATGAGGATATTTTTCATTGAAACCATACAAGTTGAATGATTTGTTCATTCAAGCTGTCCTTCAACATAAACTGCCTATTATAGTATTCGTTCTCTTGTTTAGTTGTTGTGCTTCCTACCCTCTTTACCCACCTTAAGGTGGAACTAGTTTGTTAGATTGATATATCATGCCCTCATCAAGTGCCTTCTCTTTCCTGTGTGCAATCTGATTTGAAATTAGCAGGCTATCGTTTTGTTTCATGAATTACTTTCCTGATTTTTCCAACTGTTACAGTGGTTTTCAAGCTGTCGAAAAGAAAGACTGACGACAACCTTACTGTTCTTCACACAATTCTTTTTGGAAGAAAAGCCAGTGTAAAGTTCTTCTCTTGATGCTCTGTTAATCACAATTAGCTTAGCAAAATGGTGTGCGAGTGTGTGCATGGCCTTGAGCTTTGGTATTTCATATTTATTTGCATTAATAATCAAGGTATTTGTTTTAGGTGTCATATGTGAAACGGAACATACTGCAGTTCTCTGGATTTGTCTGGGCCGGTGATGAGGTAATATCCTATTTGTTGAAGTTGCTTTCTTTTTCTTTATATGTTGTTTCATCTCTCTCTCTCTCTCTCTCTCTCTCTCTCTATTGCATCCTTTGTCAAATTATGTATTCATGTTGTTGGAATATGATTCCTACATTCGGACTAACGAGATATTATTACGTCTACTTGTGCTAAATAAAGTTCACCTTGTAAAGATTGAAGAAAATTTTAATCTCCTAATGAATTAGTTACTTTTTTCCCCCTGTTCCCTGAACAAATTAATTATTGGTGAGGTCATACATTGCAGGAAAAGCAGGAGGAAAAAGTGAGAGAAAAGCTTGATAAGTGTAACAAAGACAAGCTGCTGGACTACTGTCGGTTATTTGATATTTCCGTAAATAGTGCAATCATC
This sequence comes from Hemerocallis citrina, assembly GCA_017893485.1. NCBI lineage: Eukaryota > Viridiplantae > Streptophyta > Magnoliopsida > Asparagales > Asphodelaceae > Hemerocallis > Hemerocallis citrina. The sequence goes on along the minus strand of CM030364.1, from coordinate 5,675,026 downwards.
AGAAAGGTTTGTTTATAAACTACTATGCTGTGATATCAGCTAATGCCTAGATTTATCCCCAACATCTGATTAGGTTTGACCTACTGATACTGATATCAAGGTTTTGAATGATGTTATAAAGCTGATTCTTTTATTTCTATTGTATAGCAAATTTGAATTCTACACCTTTTCAGGATGAAACCTCAGCAAAGTTAATTGAATTTCTCAAGTCTCCATATATTACCAGAAATGTTGTTCTTGCAGACAAAGAACAGGTCGTGTGCTCCATCATATTGAGATAGTTTGTTTAGTACTATCTTTTAAAAAAAAATTCCTTGACATTTTGGTTCAACTTTTCTTCAGAAAGGCAGAAGGCAGAGGAGAACAGAAAAGGTTACTGTGACAACATCTCCAGAAGCAAATTCTGATGGAGAAGAAATTAAGGTTTCTTGCAACTTGCATACATAATATGTTACATTATACTTTCCAGATAATATAATTTGCATTTTGGAAATTCATATTAGTTCTCCTAAATTATTTTGTTATCCTACATAAAAAAAGTTATTTAGTAAGTCATGTATCCTATCATGATGTTAGGTCTTTTTCAATTTTTTTTAGAAAATAAACTTACAAGATTGACAGTGTAGATTGTAAAATTTGATTGACATCTTTTACTTGGTGGTCCTATTAATTTTACTCCCTTATTCTATTTTCTCGATAAATTCAAAACCATTCATGTGATGTGAACTTTTCCACTACAATGGAACCAATGTCAGGGTTCAAAACTCCCCCGCATGTAGTGGCAATGGGGATTCTCACAGAAACATTAAAGGCACTTCGAGCATTTAGCACCAACTCCCCCCTGCCTACGAGCTAATGCTGGGAACAAATTAATGTCTTTCCATGATTTATCTCCGCACGTTGGCTGATAATTCAATAACTGGGCAACTAGGCCTTGAGAACGTGATTCGTGCTTGAGCATGACCTTAGGTCTTCAAGAATTTTTTTCCAAACTAGCTGTTTCTTCTGGGCCTTTAACTTAAAGTGGGCCCTGGCTTATTTCTGTCCTATTGCAATCTTTTTGGTTGGTATTGTTTTCACTAAAGTTCTATTGCGAGTCAAGTTACTACCTACTCACTATGACTCATTTGAGTCTATTATTTAGTCACCCAATTATGTCTTTGTCTAAGATTCTAATGAAGTACAAGGTAAATACAAATGCTCATTTTAGAATATGATCCTGTTGATCATAATGTACGTAGTTGATAATTCAAAACTGTAATGCCTGTTGCACTTGTACATAATCTCTAATATGTGTAGGTTTATCTCCTGGTGCTTTCCTAGTGATAGCGAATGACTAACTCTTCACATGTTATTCTCACACTATGTTCCTGATTATATTATCCTTAATCACACCAGCATATTGTCTAAGCGTCTGTTCTTTCTAAATGCCACCATATAATCTGTTTAGGGAGCAGCATATCATAATCTTTTCCATATAATAAATTTCATTTGAAGACTTTTTTTCTTCACCCTTTATCTCTCTGTCAATTTTCTTAGTAAAATAAAACTTCTATTGTAGACAAAATTGAATGTTGCAACATATTTGTTTCCTTTTTAGGCTTTGTTGTTGTAGAATCTACCACAACTCGTAGTGCTAATAGCGGAACTCACACATCACAAGCAATAAAAACTTTCGAAGAACTAGATGAATCAAGAATAAGCTATCACAATAATCACAAGATCTCACAAGAACACAATAATATGCAGAGATAACCAATACTTATTTTTCAAGAAATACAAAGATTATAAAGAGATTACAACTTTCAATCTCTCTCTCTCACATTCGAAATATTCGACAGAATCATCTCTTGAAGTTGAACAATGATAACGGCTCACCAATTCTCTCTAATCAGTTGCACAAAGCCTAGAGTTTACGACCACATATATAGCCTTCAAGTAAACCCTAAAAGATAAACAAAAATACAATTTATTGGGCCTTAAACTCGTCAGTCTAAATAATACATAACGCCGATGTCGGTCAATCGTATTTTGGGTCGGTCGACCGGAAAATGTCAAGTCCACATGTGAAGCATGAATGATTGACTGCATGGTCGACCGTCTCCTTCTCTGTTGAACTCTGTACACTCGAAGAATACTCTGCAGCTTGGGTCGGTCGGGTGGTCGGTCGACCGCACCCCAGGACAGTCGACCGCAACCCTCCAGTTGCACTTCTTCTAGCTGTTATTGCCTTCTCTTGTTGTTTTCGTCTTCTCAATTTCTTCTCCAACTTCAAGTATTTCGTGCCTACATGTATTTGATGCCACAATCCTAACAATCTCTTACTTGGACCAAATATACAACGCTTCAAAGTTATTGTAATCTTTACATCACATTATCTCTGTTAATCTCTTACTTTCATGGAAGACCCAAGTACTCTCTACTCTCATGAAGAGCACATCTGTCACTCCACCACGTGGAGTGCATCAATCATCCCTTATAGGCTCATGAAGGATGTGCTCCATCAATCGCATAGAGCACAAATATAAGAGAAACAATCTCCCACATCGGATTCCGTGTTACAAGACTTTTCAATTCGCAGAATCTCCATTAACACCGGATATGGTTCAAAGCCTCTCAATGCACCCTCTGCACTAGAAGTCTTCTTGGATGACACCTCCACAAAATTCGCAGACTGTTCAACCCCTATAGTCCCATTTCGGTTATCCTCATCGACATCACCCTGCATATCGATAACAGTGCTCTCTACCACACAAAAGTGACTTGAAGCTTCGTCTGCCATATCGCAAAGTACCCTCACCGCAGCAACGTCTTGCTCTCTAGGATCACTCTCATGGCCAGCAGCTCCTACTAAATTAGTAACCTCCCCAGAATTCTCACAACTGAAAGAACTCGGTTGCACCCCACACAACTTACGACTCGATTATGGCTGATAGTCAACTATAGGAAAAACTCCCCTCACGTCTCTAAGCAAATACAATATTTTCTCATGCTTTCCTTTTGCAATCACCCTTGAACTTGCAGCTATACGCCACTGCCCACTTAGCATTGTCACATTTACCCGATACCTGGATCCAACCTGGATCCGACATTGGACTAGAACCGACCCGATCTATACGGGTCCGGGTCCTAAAATAAGACCCGATGCACTTTTGGGTCCGGATCTGGATCCGCTCAAAATAGAACCGACCGGATCCAGATCCAGACTCGGACCCATTAAAAAATACCCCCTAAAATATGGAATTTGAATAATAAGGTTATAGGGATATATATAAAAGTAATTGTTGAAGATAGATGTGTAAATTAATTTTTATTCATATACAAAGTATAAAAATTGTTGGAACCGTAGGGTATCAGGTGCAAATATACCTAAGTGCAAATATTTATTTCTCGCTACCAGATCCGACGGGTAGATTTTTTTAACTAGGACCCGGACCCGAATCCGGTTCTTGCAAGTCCGGGTTCGGGTTCAATTTTTGGACCCGTGAGGTACCGGCTAAGCAGTTAAAATTCCCGATTATTTTTTTAGCGATTTATAATATTTCAATTGTTAGCGATTTAATCGGAAATAATCGGCCGGTTAATCAGCCGATTTTAAGTGGCCGATTAACCGATTAAATCACCTCCTTTAATTTTCATGCTCATTTGTATTATTTGGGCTCAATCCGGCCCAAATCCAAAATCCAAATTCAATATTCAAATCCCCTCTGGTCCTCGTGCAAATCCAAACCCGACATATCGCCGTTCTCTTCTTCTTCCTTACATAAACCCAAACTCAAATCCAAACTGATTCTCTTTTTCCTCAAACAAACCAAACCCGAACCGCTGTCGCTCCCTCTGTCCCGTCGCATACTTGACCCGGCCCGCATCCGCTACACCACCTTTGTTGCTCGCACTGCTCCTCCCCGATTATTTTTGTTTGATGGAACCGACTAGCAACCCGTCCCGACCCGACCCACATTCAGGATCCAAACTCGGCTCAAACCAAGTACTTTCTTCTTTTTCTCTATAACTATATATTCATATTTGATATTCTCATAATAGTTTTAAGTTAGGATTTAGGGTTGCTACATAATGAGGATATTTTTTAAAAAAATCATATATATATATAACGATTTTTCCGATTTAATCCCCGATTATTTTCCGATTAACCGATTTATCACTAGTCGCTCCTAGACTGATTAGTTCCAAAAACCGATTTTAACTACCTAGGGTATCGGATCCGGGTCTGGATCCGGATAGTGGAGGACCCAACCCGATAGGACCTGATACCAGCTCTATCTTCTCTATCAACTGTAGGAGATAACCCCTCTTTGTCTAGCATTCCAATCGAGATAAGATTTTTCTTCAAGTCTGGAACATGCATTGTCTCTCACAAGATAATACTCTGATCATCATTGGCTTTCACGCGAACAGTACCAACCTCTCGTACAAGACACGTGTGGCCATTCTCCACGATCACATCTCCAAACGAACCCTCTTTGTAGTTATTAAACACCTCTCTCCTCGTAGTGAAATGAAAAGAAGCTTCCGAATCAATACACCAATCTCGCGTGCCCAACTCCTCCTTAACTAATAAGCATAACTCTTCAATTTGATTAGACATCACATTGACTTACTTTGGTTTGACTTTCTTCGGTTTCTCCTTCTTTCTCTTTATATAGGCCTTACAACTGCGCATCATGTGACCCATCTCGTAACAATACCAACCTCAGGTCCATGTCCCTTATTGGTATCATCAGACCTACTCTCATATGAATTATTCTGATATTTTCTTCTTCAATTGCTCTTAGATCTTTCTGACGAAGATACACTATCGTCTGAATCTTCCACATCGCGAAGTCATTTCCATCGAATCTCTCGATCTTAAACTTGCTATCGGTCATTCCGAACCCGCTGCTCTGATATCACTTGTTGCAGAATCTATCACAACTCGTAGTACTAATAACGGAACTCACACACTACAAGCAATAGAAACTTTTCAAGAATAAATGAACCAAGAACAAATTATCACAATAATCGCAAGATCTCATAAGAACATAATAATATGCAGAGATAACCAATACTTATTTCCTAAGAAATACAAAGATTACAAAGAGATTACAACTCTTAATCTCTCTCTCACCTTTGAAACACTTTGACACATTCCTATCTTGAAGTTGAACAATGATAACAGCTCACAAATTCTTTCTAATCAGTTGTACAAATCCTAGAGTCTACAGCCACTTATATAGCTCTCAAATAGATCCTAAAAGATAAACACAAATACAGCTTATTGAGCTTTAAACTCATCAGCCCAAATAACACACAACGCCGATGTCGGTCGACTGCACTTTGGGTCGGTCGACCGCAACGTGTCAAGTCTACACCTGAAGCATGACCGATCATTGCACGGTCGACCGCCCCCTTCTCTTACACTCGAAGAATTCTCAACAGCTTGGGCCGGTCGGGTGGTCGGTCGACCGCAACCCTCCAGCTGTACTTCTAGCTGCTGTTGCCTTCTCTTGTTGTCTTCGTCTTCTCATCTTCTTCTCTAACTTCAAGTACTGTAACGCCCCGAATTCCAAATAAGACTGAATTCGAGATTTCACAGGATCTTTACTTCACTTCGTACAATTTTACAAGGAAATTAAAACTTTTCAATAAGACATCAAATTTCATTTACAACTTTGTTTACACAGCGAAAAAATACAACAATGAGATAAAATATAACTGGTACAACTATAACAATGTAAATCATCAACTGCATCATAACATCTTCATGGCAAAGTCCATTACCTGCATATTAAGCTGTGGGCACGTCAGTCACTTACAACTGACGAAAATATTATACTCGGCTATCCTCTCTATGCCGTACATATAACGATCTCATTACTTTAATAAAAATCACAACAGTTGAATGAATAAAGTGTTAAATTGTGACTATGCTAAACATGTAAGTGTATGCCATGCCTTAATGCCTAATGCACACAATTTTATGCTAGGCTGACACTAATGCACACTTGTTCGGATTCTATGCATCCCATACTACATAGGTCCGAGGGCAAGTGCCTACGTACTCTACAATAAAGGGCTCGATCCCTCGCCATAATAACTATCCAGTAATAAAACAAGGTTCAGATCATTCCACGAATTTGAATCCTAGCCCCGGAGTCCACCGCTGACTGTTATAACAGATCCCACATCGTGCGAATCATCCCGCAAGTGCCCCTCTAGCTCCGGTATACGCATATACATTGGAGTACGGCAAAACAAAACTATCCGCCCGATTACTCAAGATTCCGGAATCCACCACTGACCCGTCCTCATAATCCCGGATTTAAAAATAAAAGCCCGTCTCTCACAGAGCAACCTCAGTCCGCCGACTGAGTCTATAGCCATGGAGATCCACCGCCGACTATATAGAGCAACTCACTTACGTTTGCCCAGGTTTACTACATCTTCACTTAAGTGCCTAACTATTTAGTTCAAAACATGAATGAGTTATCATCCCTAGAATTAGTTTTACCCCCTACCGGACTTGTTCACAAAATACGAGATCGCCCCATGGCAATATCTCAAAATCATATCTCAAATCTTTCTTTCAATATTGCCGGTAGCCGAGGTCTTACTAATCTTTAATCATAATCTTTCATGTACAAGAAACATGGGTACACATACCCTTCAATAAACATGTCCTAAACTTAGATATTCCTATATTCACAAATGATCAATGTCTCATTTAATACTACACATGAATTCTTAAATCACAATTCTTCAAAAGTAATAATCCTCTTTAAGAACATAAATTCATTTAAGTCTCATTAGCAACTTATCTCAATTCCATCAAATATTTCTATAATCAAAATAATAGTAAATTTTCTACAAAAGAACTTAATTATTCTTATTCCACAACTTAAACGGTGCCTCATTTAGCATCATATATGAATCTCTTATCCAATCATAAATTTCATCCACAAATCAACAACAATAATTCTTCACTCGCAGTTTCATTTGTAAATTAAAACTCATGAAATAACTCCAACAATCAAGTACAATCTCTTCAAGAGAATTTAAAGTTACATAGCATATTTCCTTTACTCTCCTAAAATAGGGTCATACTCCTTTTTAATAGTAAAACATCAATCTTTACTTACTTTCTATTCCAAACTTTCCTTTTTAAGGTCTCAATTATACATGAAAAATCTTGACACTAATTTTAGTAAGTTTTAAATCATTTTATAGGAATAATAGGATTTTCCCAAATTTTTATTTGCATAAAAATTCATTAAAACAAAAAAAAAAAAATAAACTTTCGGCCACAGGGTTTCGAACCCGTGACCTCAGGTCAAACCCGGTCAACACCCAAACCCGGCCCATCTAGCCAATCAGTCCCTTTGGACTTTACGTCAAATTTATACACCAAAGTGCTCATATACCAACTCTTTAATTTCGGGATTAATTCAAAGGTTTAAAAATAAGTGTGACTAACATGTTTCGAACCCAAGATCTTTTATAAACAAGGCTCTGTATTGCACTGACTAATCAGTAAGTCTATATGTATTTTCTGTTTAGAAATTGTACTAAAGTACTTTTGTTCAATTATTCCGAATTGTCTCTTTTTCCATGAAACTTGTTTATTCAAAAGATAAAAATCTTTCTAATAGTTTTGAAATAAGCTTTTCTTTGATAATAGAATTTTAAAACTAGTAAGCAACCATTTTCAAATTCTTTTAACATTATTTCCACTCATTTAAAATTATCCTCTTTCTCATTTTTCATGTAAACTTAGATTTTTCTTTAAGAAGCTAAAACTTACAAAAGAAAAGAAACTAGTGTCCATGACAATTTGTTATATTCTTACTTGACACAAATTTCTCTTTATAACAAATATAAGTGTATTCACTTGAACAAGGAATACTCTTTCATACAATAGTTTACATTTCAAATTAGAACATACATATGTCGATACATTACAAATCTTTCTTTCTTCTTTCTTAGTTATCAAACATAATGTGGTCAACAATATCATAAGTACAAAAATATTGCAACTTACTAGCATGGTTTATACACAAAAGAATTCTTTTCTTTAATTATCATGGTATTTATCATAACGAAACTACTTTCATATCCTATTATGCTAACATGAATTTCATTCATAATTTCACATCAAAATTTCTCTTATATGTCAACAATATCATAAACCCAAAGTTTTGCTAACATACTAACATGGCTCATAACATCAAATAATTTTTCTCTCTTTAATTAGCATGGTATCTTTTCTTTTTCTACTTAATCACAACAACAACATATCATTTTATACTAACATGAATTTTATCTATTCATATCAAAATTCTTCTTATATTACTTATTTTTTGCATGCATATCCTACATTAGAAAATAATGAGATCACCCACCTTATGTGAAGCTTGAACAAAAGAAGGGAAGGATGGAACACTACTTCTAGCTCCAAGTCAACACCTAGCTCCTAGCAAAGCTTCTCCTCCTAGCAATGGCTCCTTCTCTTAGCAATGGCTCCTTCTAGCAAGAATTTTTCCAAGCACAAGGACTTTCCTCTCTCTTTCTTTTTCTTTCTCTTACTCTTATTTGTTTTCTTTTGGTGTGTGGAATGAGAAGAAGAGGGTTGTATTTGTAGGTATAGATTAGGGTCTATATTGCAAAATTTACCACCTAGTAATAAATTACTCAATTTAATTTCCCAACCCTTCACTTTCTTAACTCTCAAAACCCCCAACTCTTCATGTTTCCACATCTTCAAAAATCTAACCCCCACATCTTCATGACAAAACAAGCCAACTCCCACCCCTTCATCTTACACGTGCACATGTTGTGCACTAGTGCACACACACACACAAAATAAATACAACTCCTATAGTTTAAAAATGTATATATTAAAAGTTGTAACATGTCATATAATAGTCCATGCACAACTTAAAAATAGGATTTTATTAATGGGCTTGTCTCATGGGCTTTCTTTTTGATTTACTAACTTAATTATTCTAGTGGGCTTTCCTTTTAATTAATCTAATGGGCTAGGATTTTTTCTTTAGGTCTATGGATCAAAAGAAGGCTAAATAAGAGCTTGTGCATGCTAAAATTTGTAAATGAGAGTAAGAAAAGAGATGGATAAATTAACACGTGTACCATACGTGCAAAAATCGGAAAATGCATTTTAATTAAATAGGGGAAAACGAATTTTCATTTTATGAAACGAGTTCGTACACGTAAAATAAATAATCAATACACAGAAATATTACACTTAGTGATGGAAAAATACATAATTGATACGTGCATCAAAAACACATAAAAAGCACGTAAAAATACAGAGATTGAAATATTATATTTTAGTTGACTGAAATCAATACGGAAAATGCATAAATAGTCGAAATTCAAAATATGTAGTGAAAACACGTTACAAAATACACGTGCGTAACACACGAGGGCAAAATTGTAATTTTCAATTTTGCGGTGTGTTACAAGTACTTTGTGCCTACGTGTATTTGAGGCCACCATCCTAACATTTGTTTTATTGACTCATGAGGAGTTTATTTGTATGACTCATAAGCTTTATCTCACGATAGTTTGTGCAACTTTGTAGGTCCTCTTTGTTATAAATTAACCAAAATGATTTTCCTCCACTTACTAAGTTCTCAATAATCTTTACTATTATAACTCAATGGAATTGTAGAGTTAGACATCCAATCTGTGAAGACAACCTACACGTCTATTCCCTTACTAACAATTGAAAATGTTTTACTTTAGATAATTATGATAATCAATTTCCTATGTATTTTTTTGAAATAAGGGCTACAACATCAGTTTCTTATATTATTTGAGATAATGTGCATATTTTTACCAATTAAATTTAGTTTTCTTAGAAAACTTCTACCTTATGACCTCCCATATAAAGCTAATATTGCACATGCACACAAATCTTCTCTTAAATAATTTTCAAAGATAATTTACACCACATTCTCCGGCAGAATCTACGTCCTTTAAATTAAGGATACATCATGAACACCAAGTATGACAACTTTACTTGCATATTGTGGAGGATATCTGTTTTGAAATGTTTTTTTTGTAAGCTTTTGATTATTGTGGATATGTTAAGCCATCCGTGCTATAGTAGCATGTCGGTTGCCAATAAGATTGTAACTGGGGATGTCACGCCTCGCTTCCCAAAAGAGAATACAGAATACGGATATGTGACTAAGCCCAGCGAACAATTTTTATCATCCATAAGCTGTTCAAGATTTTTTACAACATTTCACAAGAATAATTAGAGTCGGAAGTGAAAGAGTCAACCAAGCATGCACATATGAATCAAAATACCAACAAGAATACTTGAAACCAAATATATTAATCTCAAATAAACCCGATCTGAACAAGTCAAAATTCTGGGTCGCATTGTCCAAATACCAATAAATCTAAGTACAAGATACAATTGTTCAAAATAAGCAACAAGGAAATAATAATAATAGCAGGATAATCATGATAGCAAAACTCCAGCAACTAGTAACTCATCTCGCCTATTCCATCTGGCAGCTGGTCTCCAAAATCTGCAATTTAATAAATTGTAGGAAGAGAAAAAAGAAAACAAACTCCCGTCAATGCAAGTTACGGGCTGCTTGTAATACAGGATATGAGTACATAGAAAAACTAAACTAATAGCATGGAATATGCATGATATCAAGTATAACAATTTGCATGGTAAGGTGAACAAGTACAAGTAACATGTATCAAGTGTCGAATGAACAAATATCATGTAACCAAGCAACAAGTATCAAGTGTCAAGTATCAAGTACAAGTATCAAGTATCAAGTATCAAGTATCCAGTATTATGTACAAGTAGCAAGTATCAAGTATCCAGTATCATGTACAAGTAGCAAGTGTCAAGTATCCAGTTTCATGTACAAGTAGCAAGTGTCATGTATCATGTAATCCAGTATCTTGTAGTCAAGTTCAAGTATCATGTTCATGTGGCATGTATCAAGTCTTGTGGTTATTACTTTCTAGGTAGCACTTCATGCGGCCCACACTATATGGTTGCTACATTCAAACAAGTTTCGTTTAGGCCTAGTGCTAAGTAGTTAAAATCCTCGATTACGCCCGATTAATCCCTAATCAGAGACTAAGCGATATTTTTTAGCGATTTATAATATTTCAATAGTTAGCGATTTAATTGGATATAATCGGCCGATTTTAGGTGGCCAATTAACCGATTAAATCCCTTCTAATTTTCATGCTCGTTTGCATTATTTGGGATCAATCCGGTCCAAAGTTAAATCCAAATCCAAAATTCAAATTCCTTCTGATCCTCGTGCAAACCCAAACCCGACATGTCGTCGCTCTCTTCTTCCTCGCGCAAACCCAAACTCAAACTGATTCTCTTCTGCTTCCTCGAGCAAACTTGATAAGGTCCGCATACTTGATAAGGTCCGCATATGTAGAAACCCGACCCGCCGTTACTCCCCCTGCACCATCGCATACTTGATAAGGTCCGCATCTGCTGCACCTCCTCATCCTCTTGCTGCTTACGTTCCTCCCCGATTGTTTTTGTTTGATGGAATCGACCAGCAAACTCGACCCGACCCACATCCAGAATCCAACTCAACTCAAACCAAGTACTTTTTTTTCTCTATAACTATATATTCCTATTTGATAATCTCATAATAATTTATCTTAGTATTTAGGGTTTCTACATAATGAGTGTATATATATATATAACGATTTTTCCGATTTAATCCCCGATTATTTTCCGATTAACCAATTAATCACTAATCGTTCCTAGACCGATTAGTTCCAAAAACCGGTTTTAACGGCCTAGGCCTAGTGGTGGGTTATTATAGGGCCGTGTACTCAAGCGTCAAGTCAAGTAACAAGTATTAAGCACGAGTCACGTAATCGTGAACATGTGGCAGCAAGTAGTATCAAGCACGAGTTAAGTAATCGTGAACACGTGGCAACAAGTAGTATCAAGCACGAGTCACGTAATCGTGAACACGTGGCAACAAGTAGTATCAAGCATGAATCGTCACGAATCATGGCAACATATAATCATATAGTAATAACAAGCATGAATCATGTAATCATGAAACATGGCAACAAGTAGTAACAAGCATGTATCATGTAATCATGAAACATAGCGGCAAGTAATGGAAAACACGGGCCCCCTTCTGAGTACACATACCTATCTTGTCCACTACTAAGGTCTTTCCCTTAACCTTGGCTTGGTTATTTTGTTATTATTAATCAAACAATCATGTATGTGTCACAAACAAGTCAAGAATAACATGGCATGATCATGTAACAAGTTCAAGTTGCAAGATAAACATGTACGGGTGCAAGATAACACATAAAAGGATAAAATAACTAAATTTTTAGTTCAGCCTGTTCAGGACAGCAAGAGCATACTGCAGTAAAACTGAGATTTCCGTTACAAACATGCAAATCTAAATCCGTCGAAAGGTCTATAAAATAGACTCTTGGCCGAATCCAACAAGTATATATAAGTCATATGGTGTTTCAGAAAAACAAGTCTCAAAATAGGTTTGAATCCAGAAATTATGTTCAGTCAGAAATCAGAAGATCGTATTCAAGAACAGGAAAACAGCATGAAAACTCACAAATTAAATCCACGAAAAATCTGGCGTAATTCCCTATATGTGTAGTAACAGAAAATCAAGTTTCATAATTTTTCCAACAAAAATAGGGTAGTCAAGTAAAATTAGAAAACAACAAGACACGACAGTTTTGTAAATCTGAAATCACAAACACTGCAGTACGAAAACAGAAATATCTCGTAAACCATAAATCGAAATCAAAATCCGCCAAAAGGGTGATAAAATGGATAAAGTAGGTTAACTTTCATATTCACAAATATTTTAGAAGCAACAAGTAGAATTAGGTCGAAAATCAGGTTTTTTACTGAACAGTAGTAAAATTCTGTATGTAAAATCTTTATTTGCAAGCATGAAAAGGTTGGTAAAACTTCTCAAATAAATCTACCAAAATTCTGGATAAACCCCACTCAAGTGTAGAAATACTGAGCAAAATTTCATATCAAAATAATAATTTTAACACTAGAATAAAAATAGATTACTCTTCAGAATTCATAGAAAACAAAATCTGGAAATCTTTCGACACCACTGTAGTAAAATAGGCATAACTCACAAACCGTAAATCGAAATAGAGATCCTTCAAAAGGATTGGAAAATAGACAGAATTCTCTTCAAATCATGTTCATAGAAAACAAAATCTGGAAATCTTTTGACACCACTGTAGTAAAATAGGCATAACTCACAAACTGTAAATCGAAATAGAGATCCTTCAAAAGGGTTGGAAAATAGACAGAATTCTCTTCAAATCATGTTCACAAAATATTTTCAAATACTAACCTTAATCAGGTCTAAAATACTGATCAAAACTGAAAAGCCAACAAACTGAAAATATCTCATATGCACAAAATCTACTAGTTCATACGAAATTCATCCAAAACACAACAAAACACGAAAGAGAGTATACTAGTTGACGAAAACACGAAAAAGAATACACTACATGCGGTATTTAGTACTTGTATTTGCAAAGAAATTTAATACAAGTTAATTGCCTTAACCGATGACGAAAACGACTCCAAGCAAGAATAACGGGAACGGATTCTCGGCAACGAACTCAACGAACGACTACGAGTTCACGAACCAAAACGAGCAAACGAACTCAACTACGAACCCGCGAACTCGAAACGAGCACATGAACTCAATAAGCGAACAACCACGATCACCAAACACATGAACCAAAAACGAGTAAAACCCACGAACACAAAAACGAACACGAACTACGAACAAGATCTACTCCAAGGCGAACTCTCCAAACTCGTGCATGGAGAACACACGTGCACACCACACCACAACCCACAACAGCAAGATTAACCACAACAACGATCGCAAGATCGTCAACACCCTCGACAACGGGGAGAGATGGTTGGCGGTCGGCGCTGCTGGCTAACGGCGTCAAGCGGCCCGGCAGGAGGCCAGGGGACACGCACAATGGTGCTGTCGCTGCTGTCGAGGGAGTCAGGCGCAGGGGGGTGTCGGGGTTCGGCAGTCGTTAGCATGGCTGTAGTCACGGTTGTCTGGTGTCGAGGCGAACGGGCAGGAAAGCACAGCACAACGGTTCTGTTGCTGTTGTTGTTGCAGCGACATGATGACGGAGCGAAGCAGAGCAGGGGGAACAATGCCGGGGTGAGAATGCTGGCTGCGGTGGCTGTGACTGGTGTCGGGAGGGTGCTGGCCTGTTGCTGTGGAGATGCTGTAGTCGAAGGCAGGGAGGCAGGGGATGAGACTGAGAGCGGAGGGAAGTCGGGAGCAGGGATGGGTTAGGAGAGGAGGAGAGCGGGAGGGTAACAGGAGGAAGACGAAGAGGTGAAGTAGGGGAAGGAAGTAGGCGGCTCAGGTTTTGATAATTAGGGTATATGAACAGTTGGGTAAAAGAGCAAATATGTAGGGTATATATATAAAAGGCAGAGTCAGGGATTTTGTCGGTTGCGGGTTGGGTTTAGAGCTTAATGGGTTTTAGGTTTTTAAATGGGTATTAGGGCTGAAGGGTTATAGGGTAATGGATTTAGGGTGAATAGAAACAGGGTAATCGGGTTGGGTGGATAATATATGGGTATTGGGTTTTAGGGAAAAATATATATAAATAAAAATAGGATATAGGGTTTATAAATGCATATTGGGTTTTATAGAAATCCTAATAATAATAATAAAAACAATAACAATAACAATAATAATAGCAGTATAAAAAAATAACAATAATAATAATACTACTTAGAACAATAACAATAATAAGAAAACTGATAAAAATAATAATTGTACTAATAATAACAGTAGTAGTAGTAATAATAATAGAGGTCAAAGTAACAATATCAAAAATAAGATTTGTATTAAAATGTAAAATTCATAGAAAATAGTTATTATAAAATTATTGATCTAAAAATTAGATTTTAATAGAGGAGTCAAGAATACATCTTGACAAAAGAATTTGAGAACCGAAAAAAATAATTTGCGAAAATTTTTATATACAGAAAATACACAAAAATACGTTTTTGGAAAAACAGGGGTTATAAGGGATCCCGGAAATGGTAAATTCAGTTGTGAAAAATAGAGATGGCAAGTTTCCATAGTGAATATTTATTATGTTATATTGAATATTATTTCCGTCATTACAACGCTGTGCAGATCATATAATGTTTACCTGGTTATGCTATTTCTTGAGCATGAAATTTGAATATCTTTGTTATTACATGGGACCTTACTTATCACCATTCTCTTGTTTTGAAGTTCCAACCTCCGATGGTACACACATTCTTGCTGAATGCGCCTTACCTGCAGTTTAGCGTTCCATGTTAAAAACCAGTTACAATTTCATGGCAAAAATCAGCCCAAAACTAATTGACTGAATCTATTACTGAATTCAAAGTCGCGGCTGTCTATTAACCTAGTAGTTGCCCGCCTCCATACATCATACATGTGCACAGATATTGACAGGAACCAATCTCATTTGTGCCCATTCATAATCCTATTCTTTCTTGTTCAAGAAGTTATACCTTTTGTTGCGCCATTCATTTCTTTCACAATTTAACTGCTGCCTTCTGATTGGGAAGAGATCCTTTTGGTTTGCAGAAACAGAAGAGCAGCTCAAAAAGTAATGCTAAGAAGGGGAAAAAACCGTCTACTAAAAATGATAAAGAAAATGAAGGTGGGGTTAAGTCGGGTGCTAAGGAGAATGCCCACACAAAGAGAAAGCCTGTCACTATTAAAAAGAGTGCTGAGAAACCCACAACGATTGGCCGCTCCAAGATCAAGGAAAAGCCTTCATCTATCAGTAAAGTTACTTCTGCAAAACCTACAAAAAGCACATCAAAATCTCCCCTAAAAACTTGTTCAATTTCTAAAGACAAATCAAAGGCTCCTGTAAGGAAGAAAAAAACATCTTTTGATGAACCATCTAGAAAGGGATCCAAAACAACTAAAGAAACTGCCCTTTCACAAAAGGATCCTACAAAAGCACCAAAAAGTGTTTCTAAATCTTCAAAGAAGAGTGTTACTGAAACGGATTCTGCTACTGCAAAGTCCAAACAGAAGAAGGTGGATAATAGGAAAGGTCGTAGAAAGGATGACAAACCATCAACTGAAGATAAGAAGGAGAGTAAGGAAACAACAGCAAAACCAAAGCCTTCCACTACGAAAAAGGGTGAGTTGCAAGGATGCCTTCATTTGTAATTAAACTATAAAATTGATCGTTTAATTTCGCTACATTTGTTTTCATAAGCATTAGTCTAATTGATATTTCACAAAAGAAAGGCATGAGTTGTATGGTTCTGTTATGTGGCGACGCTCTATTCTTACAGTCATGTTAGCAAGTAGTAGACTGCCTAAGTTATTTCTTTCATCAACAAATATTTGTTCTTTCAGTTTCTTTAGTTTAATGTTGAAGTCTTGAAGGAAACACTCGTTTATGTGCAAACAAATTGCTGAAGTACTTGCCACAGATTATGAAGAACTTGTCTAATTCCTTTATTGCTCGTATAACGTTATATAGAATGTGCCGAACTTAACATTTAAACCCAATAGCCTTTTTGGGGTTTGTACCTTTCTTGAATCCAGCCCATTTACAGTGTATCAGATAACTGCTTTTATTTATTTATAATTTTTTTTTAAAAAATTAGTTCAATTTTATTTGTTTTTCAAGTACAAAAAAATGTACATTTTAAAGTCAGTGAATGCTTGACGGCAACCTTAGCTAGAATATTCACGGTGTATAAAGCTTGTTTATGATGGTTCATCATGGGAGGCTTTCTTATCTATATAATAAAACACAAAGAAAGCTATCAGGTGTCTCTCATTCAATCTCCCCAAAAATCAAAGGCCCGGATCTAACATCACAAAACATATTTTCCCCCCAAAAGTTTCCCTCCAAAATTCAAATTCAAATCCCCCACCCCAAACAACTCCTATATTTATTTAATTATTATTTTTCTCTCTCTCTCTCCCTCCTTTTATTCAAAAAATTAAGAAATTAAAATTTTAAAAAATTTTAAAAAATTAAAAAACTAAAAAAATGAAAATTTTAAAAACTTTAAAAATAATTCAAAATAAATCAAAAAAGTCATATAATATGTTTTTTGCTCTATGTTTGCTACTTCAATTAATTTGCTGGACCTCCAAAACTATTTTATATGATCAAATAAGGTGCACCGTTCCGAAGACGTGTCGTAGGCACGTGTCAACCGGCAAACCTAGTTATATCTATATCTTATACTAATAGAAAAGAGAGTCTATCCTCTCTCTCCTTTCTCTATTTTGAAATAGAGAAATGATACGAAAAGAAGGGATTCCTATTTAGCTAACACGTTCACTATGCACGATTTTATTAAAAAACCAAAACAAAATAAAACCCCAATTCCTCAAACATAATCTCTTCTCCCCCCACTTTCTCAATCTCACAAAATCTCACGTCTCTTCCCAAACCCACTCCATCGCCTAACTTAGAATTTGAATTTTAAGCAAACACAATTCATAAAATTATTTTTATATGATTTTCTTAGTCTATAATCTTTACCCTAACCTGTGCTATAATGCATGGTTTATATTGTATAACCTATTTACTGAATGTTAATGATGTTATAATATACCTGTTAACATAAATTAGTTGAATATGCGACATCTTTTCATGCATGCATTTTTTAGCTTTAATAATATTCCATTGGATAACATTATGGTTTGACAGTGATTCTCTAAACCATATGCTTATATGAGGATGATAATGAAGATTTCAGTAATTACGGTAGGGATGATATTCATAGGTTTTTCCCAATTCTAATACACTTTTTTAGAGTTCTACATAATTTTATGAGTCCCTCAAAATTATTTTAGGCTGTGCAATTTGCACAGGTTAACACTAGTTTCATGTTAAGTAGCTTTATTCAATTTTAGTTGCATGTAGTTATAAGCTTACAAACTTTCTCAGAAAGTTGGTATTGCATACATTTAAATTAGAGTTGTTACTTTGATTCGATACCTGGACCCGATCTGGACCCAGCATTGGACTGGAACCGACCCGATCTATACGGGTCCGGGTTCTAAAATAAGACCTGTTGCAGTTTCGGGTCCGGGTCCGGGTCTATCCAAAATGGATCCGACCCAGATCCGAACCCGGACCACTTTAAAAATACCCAAAATATATAGAATTTGAATAGTAGGGTTATAGGGATATACATGTAAGTACTAAATAGTAATTGTTGAAGATAGATGTGTAAATGTAATATTTATTCATGTACTTAAGTGCAAAATTGTGAATACCTTAAGTAGGAACCAGACCTGACGGGTAAGGTTTTTTTAAGTAGGAACCGGATCCGGACCCGATACTCACCGGCCTGGTCTGGGTCCATGTTTTGGACCCGTAGGGTAACGAGTCCGGGTCCGGGTCCGGGTAGTGCAAGATCCGAACCGATAAGACCCAATACCAATGCTAATTTAAATGAGTTATTTTAAAATCTTTTATTTTTTACCATGACAGCAGGGAAAGGAAAGGTTCCGGCGAAGATCATCAGGGGACCTAGCAGAGAAGAACTGCTTCTTGTGGTCAGCGAGATCTTGAAAGAAGTTGACTTTGAAGTTGTGAGTGCTTTCAAGATCAATTTGGTTTATTCATGCATTTCTTGATGCTAATCGGGAACTTAATTTTTTTCCTGGTGCAGGCAACTTTGGCTGATATTTTGAGACGATTAGGTATTCTCAGCTGAACTCTTTGTTTTGATTATAAATGTTGGATTATTTGTCTATATGGATGGACTTTGAATCCTTTGCTCTTGGCTCATATGCTCGTGCTTGCCCACTGACATGAAGAAATACATCTTTTCATGTAAAATATATGATCTTTAAGCGATACAAAATCCACATGGCTTGCTAATGTTTATGCGACATTGATATGCTGAAATGATGAATTGACTGAGAATCCACATTCGTTTCTTCTCACACATGTACCCACAGAGAAACACATCCTTTCATTGCAGAAGATATATGGTTGTTCAGTTTTAGACTGAGATTCCTTACTGTGGTTTTAATTTACAACATTAAATATGCTGAAAGGATGAATAGGATGTAAATCCACCTTCTACTTTGAAAAGAAAATTAATTTTTATTCCTTCTTTTGTTTCCGAGGGGAAGGGGTGTTTGCATTCCAAAATTTTGAGTTGTATTATATTACTGTTTGATAAATCAATTGGTCCCCTCTTCTCCCTCCCTTACAATTTATTATTATTATTTTATTATTTTTTTGCGATAAAAAAATGTTAGTTTTTCTTCCCTTTCTATTTTGTCCGTTCTTTTGCTTTTGTCCCTCGACTGTGGAGATGGTTCTTTAAGTAACCAATGGAGAAATTAATCTCATGTAGCTGTGATCCGCAGGGTTTGAAGTTGTATGGATATCAATAGCATTCAGTTATGAAGCACTGCATGTAGTCATGATATTAGTTACAAGAAATCTAATGCCATTGATGTGTAGTTTTTTTGCTTATGTTACTGCCTACTTGTGTGCAGAGTCTCACTTCAAGGTCAGTCTCATTGGCAGAAAAGAGGAAGTGAAAAGTGTAATAGAGGAGGCAATTAACAACATGCCAGACGTTGAAGATGATGAAGAGGAAGGAGAAAACGGCAAAGAGAAAGCAGACAAAAATGAAGAAGATAATGAAGAAGAAGATAAAAAAAGCTCAGATGATGAAGAAGAATCTGAAGATGATCCAGAAGAAGATGAAGAGGAAGAAGAGAAAGAAGGCTCAGATGATAAAGAAGAATCTGAAGAAGATCCAGAAGAAGATGAAGAGGAAGAAGATAAAAAAGGCTCAGATGATGGAAAAGAATCTGAAGAAGATCCAGAAGAGGGATCAGATGATGGTGATGGTGATGGTGATGGTGAAAAATAGTGGCTCATCAGTTTTTTGCTCTTGAAATTAATTCTTCTCTGTAGAGTTTCTCATAAGGAAAAGGTGATCAATGAACAAGGTGTTTGGGCCAGTTCATGTGGATGTGTGTACAATAGCGAGCTGTATTTTTTTAACCCAAGTAGCTCAGTGTACAATAGAGCTGACATTGTTGCTTTAGAAGTTCAATTTCAAATAAATGTGGCAATGTGATGTACCGTTTTTATTAGATAGGCATTGTACACTATAATTCCTGTGGGAGTTCATTTTTCCAGATGTATGTACACAATAAGATTGAAGATTGATATTCAGTTCTCTCTGTCTTTCCTGTCAAGTGAATTCAAATATAAGAAAGCCTCAAACTTACTATGTTTGGTTTATGATCATTCTGAAATGTGAGAATGTTACTCTCAGCTGTGAAACCTGTTCTACTCTGATCGGTCCCAGGTAAACTTCTATAGTAAAGACTGGGCTATTCAACCTTCAGCAGTAGTTGAAATGTCTTCTGCTCTCTGCAGGCACTTCTGAAGGTTTAATGTGAAGCCAATGGAACACTGGCAAAAGAGGAGGCAGTAAAGCTGGCTGAAATGGGTTAACACAATGAAAATGAACCAAAGTCACTACATTGTAAGTATCTCTCCCCCCTTTTGGAAGTTAATTATATTGGTTAATACGTAACTTGATTTGCTTATAATAGTCATGTTCATTCTCTGAGATCTATGTATAATGGCATCGGTATGCAAAAATCTTAACTGTTCATGCCATTAATGTTAGGAATGGACATATAGAGTTTATACGTCACGATTAACTCAAACCACCAAACAAATACAAGATCACACCAAACACACAAGATACATAAATTTGTTCTGGTTGGGGCATTCGCCTTAATCCGGAGAAGAAGAAACCGAGATATTATTCAATTAGAAAAGATACAAGAATGTTACAGTTCTCACCATGATCCTCTCTCAAGCCTCATCAGAAAATGCTAGTTTACAATAGGAACACCTCTCCAACTCTCTTCAATGAAATACTATCTCTCTTGGCTCTCAATGGAGGTCAATTACAATAATATATAGAGATCTGCAGAAATCCTAGTTTGATATCTTGATACAATAACTGTTAGATATTCCTGAAGAGATAATCCTACTGTGAGAGTCGTACTATCTATCTTGAAGAGCAAGTCGGGCTTTCCACGAATTACCCAGACCCGCACTCGAAAATTGCATCAGCCGTGCATGCGGTCGATTGCCAAACTTGCAGTCGACCGCACTTGACCTCTCGCCAAACCCGAGGGGGGTGTCGGTCGACTGCACAGTTGACCGCACATGTCCCTGTTGCTGTTTTGCTTGCTTCCACTCCGTTTCGATCACCTCGATTCCTCCATGACTTCATCGTCTTCGTATCTAACTTAGTATGCAAGACATGAACTTAAAGAAATAATTCTCTTATCCTGTTCTTGTCGTAAATTGTTCGAAATCTGAGTTTACTGCACATGCATGGTTTCAAATGCATATCCTCGGGTATATTGTTGCTTCAACTGCATAAATAGAACTATGTAAGGAACGAGTTCAGGATCTATTCTAGATTCCATCTGTCGCTTTTAACCTTGATGGAATTAAATCCGGGTTAGATTAAAATAGAAACCTCTGCAAAGTGCAACATTAAATTATGTCAATTGCACATGCGATATACATGAATATATAAAATTATGTCAACAATAAAGCTACATTTATATTAAAAAAATAATTACCCATGATTAATGAAAAAAGTCTCATTTGGAATATGAAAAGCCTTAATATTTGAATGAAGTTCTTGGGAACTCTATTTGAATTTTGAACAAGAAAAAAGAAAAGGAATAGTGTAAAAAAGGGCAGGAAGTTAAATTTGAACTGGATGGTCATGAATTAATTACAACTGATGTAGTCGATAGATGGATGGCTGTGATAGATGGTACATAGGTGTCCACATAATATTTGACCAAATTTCATACATGATTAGCCACCAAGAGTTATTTAGTGGCCTTCATTCATTCTCAACATGTGTTAGGAAAGAAGAATACATGTGAAAACCGACGGTTTCACACAGCTTTTGGTAGAGATATTGGCAAAATTTCTTCTGTGCCTCTGTTTCAGAATAAGTTTGTATAATTTCAGTATTGTGGGTGTATGTCATTTTCTCAGTTTATATTGTTTTATACTAGTGTACCATTCTGCAATATTAGACAAACTTATATAATATAATATAATATAACATAATATAATATAATATGTAGTATAACCTATGCAATACTGTACATAAATTTTTTTAAAATAAGAAAAATAATAAAATATTTTTTTTTTGAAAAATTCATCTAATAACATCTATATAATAATGAAGATTTCAATTCTCATTTGGATGAAGAGTGGGAGTTATCTCCTACATTTGCCCTCCTTTTTTTATTTTAAAAAAGAAAAATGAGAAAAATCCTATACAAAAGTGATTAAGCATAATATATTGTATATATTATTTTTTAAAATTATTTTTGAAAATTTCTAATTAAAATTTTGTATTTAATAATATTTTTTGAAATTTTAAGTTAATTGCCTAATTCTAAATCATTTTCTGTGATTTTTTTATTTATCGAGCTGGAGCGATTTTTAGAGCGATCTGGATTGCTCATCGAGCATGTGCTCACCCACTAAGTGGATTAAGGTGCCAAGATAATGTGGGGTTGTGGCGCGACCTAAGACGCTGATCACGTAATGAGCTCACCTACTGAGCGAATTGGACATGAGTGAGTGGGTGGCGACGGGGCGTGAACGGGAGCTTCAATTACGCATGTCTTCGCGCATCTGGATGATCGAACGGTCAAAAATTGAACGGATGTAGTGGCTGAGTATGTGCACGTGTTAAGGTATGTATGAATTCCTACTTTTGCTCTCATTTCTCTATTTAAAAATGGAGAAAGGAGAGATGAGGTACATTCTCTCTCCTATTAGCATAATATATAAATATAAAATATAATTCTCATAAAGCAATATTGGGACAAAAAAAAGAAATCAAAAAATTAACAGAAGGAATTCTTATAACTGGTGATATATTATGTATTTATTGTTGGATATATAGGTTTATTCTCATTGTATGAATAATATTGTGTAATATTATTCTATGGGTAACACGTGTGTTACACGTACTAATTGTATGGATATCGGAACGCGGGTTGAGTGGGTTGAGAACCTTGTACCCAAAACCGTATTTATCCTATAAATACTGGCTTGTGATAGTAGTCTAGGTATTCCAATCTTGATACCTAGCGATAAGGTAGTGTTTGGCCCAGCTTAAAATTAGTTTATCTTCTCCTTTAGAACACATATTTTGAAAAGGCCAAAAAAAGTAGAAGTAGCTTATTTTTTATAAAGAAAAGGAGCTTCAAAAGAAGCCCTCCAGATCTACTTCTAGCTTCTCCTTCTCTCTTTTACTCTACCCTTTCTCTTTTTTTATCCCTTCACATATCAAACCCAAATCCTAAGATCAAAAAAATTCCCCCTTCCCCTTCCCCATGTCTTGGCAAATTGGGATTAAAGCATGATACAGATGGGGTTTCTTTTGAATTGAATTGTGGATCTTTTGTTCATCAAGTTTGGTAGTCTTTAAGTGCCAAGTGTTTTCGTATTTTCTTTTGTCTAAGAGGTATGAAAAGACGCACAAGTAGTAGAGGGTAATTCCTTTTTGTATGAGATTATAATCTAATCTGAAAGAGAGGATTGAGAGCTTTCAATAATTGCTTCAGGTCTTCCAAAAATTATTCAATCGAAGCGTAGATTACTTGCAAACTGCATCCTTCTTTTGATTGCGTCGTTCTTTGCTGATTCATAGTTAAAGCTATGCAGCTGTTCGCTTTGAGGAGTGTCAATTTCATGGTTGTTTGATATGTGGACGGGTCTTTATTCCGTGCATTCTACATATTTTTATATCTTTTATGAAAAATTAAAAGCTTAAATTGAGTATAAAAGTAGATTACAATTGATATCTTATCTCAAACAAGTTCTACCTTAAAAGTAGCTTTAAAGTTAAAAAAAAGCTGACTATCCAAACAGCTTCAGCTTTTAATTTCAAAGCTCTATTTTCTGGCATCTCCTTCTGAAGAAGCTTTAAAGCCCAAAAAAAGTTGGGCCAAACGCACCCTAAATATCTCAAGCACCTTGTCTATGATATTAACTATAATTTCTATTGTTATTATCTTTCGTAATCTCTAACAATCTTGAGATATTATTAAACCAATCAATTTTGTGAGATTTAAGAGAGAGAGAGAGAGATCACCGTCATCCGTCTTTCGCTCGCCTCCCATCGTCGACCAATCGAGTTTTTCAACCCGCCGTCATCGATCGGGTGCGCCATCAGATCTAATCTATCCATCGTCGATCGAGCGAAGTAGTCGACTCGTCGTTGCCGTCCTTCCACTTCGATCTGATCTAGTCTTCGGGCCGCCATCGCCCGTCGATCAACGCCTGCGACATCATATTGGAAGTCGATCGGCCTGCGCGATCTGAGCCCGTCCTCTTACCGTCAACTAGGCGAGGAAGTCGTCGACGCCCCTGCTCCGTTGTCAGTTGCCGTGCGCAGTCGGGTTCCTCCCTGACTTCAATTTGCCATGTGTTGGGTTTAACCTCTTACTATGTATTGGGTGTAGACCCGGACCCGAAGCTTGAACCCGATCCGCTTGGCTTGATTTGCTGTTGATAGTTGCTGCTCTTGGCTGATAGGTTTTGGCTTGATTTGCTGTTACCTGTGCTTGGATTTGGTGTGGGGATTAGTTTCGGTGCTTGGTATTTGGACATAGCTTCGGATCCTTTGGTGCTGTTGTTGTTGACTCATCCCATTCTCTCATGTACACGTGGTCCACGTGGAATGGTTTGTTGTTTGGATTTTCTCCCAAACAGACTTGAGTTTAATCAAGTGAAGGGGAAGAGATAGTGAAAGATAAGTTCTTTACTCTCCTCGTATTAAATTTTTGTTAAATACTTAGCTATGTGCTAAAAGTTTAAAACATTTATTTTAAGTTCATGTTGTGAATTATATTTTTGATATATTGCTGAGTGCTACAGTTTAACTTATTGTTAGCCGTTATTTGTTTATGAATTTGATTATCTAGCTGTGTGCTAAAATACATACATTTATAAACAATTAATACAATATGTTATTTTACTAGTTGTGGACTATTAAAGCTTAATTGTAAAGATAAGTCTATTTATTGTTTTTATTTTGAATAACTGTTATGGCTATGTGCTCAGGATCAAATTAATTTTGATAAGTTAAATTATTTGTTTTAACTATAAAATTTGTATCTCCAATTAAATCGTTGTTAGAATTAAATAGTGCTAATAATTCGTTTAATTGGCTAATTTTTAATAATTTGATGAATGTAGGAACTTCAATGTTACTTATAAATTGTGTATATTGGAGATGATGTATTTGTATCACGGTAGAGTAAGTCTGCTCTACACAGGTTTCTCCATCGAATTGAATAACACTTCTAACTTGAAGTGTCAGTATGATCTACTCTAATCCCTTTCATTATTTTTATGTGATGAATGTGTTAACGTTTTGTGTGTTTTATTACATGATTGAGAGTTTTAGATCATAATTATTCTAGCTCTGAAAACTAGAATGTTTAGGGTTGTTAAGTGTGTCTTATCATATTATGTATATAGATATATTAACAAACTCATCGTTTGCAATTTGTGTGAGATCGCATATTTGCTTCTCTAATAAGGATCGATGTATAAAATCTATAACAAATGTCCGTAACTTAGATGAGAGCATCTCATAATGCAGGATATGACTCTATTAGTTACGTTTTGTTCTTTCTCGTTTGTTGTACTGCGAGTGCAAAATTGAATTATAAAATATTGGTCATTATCTCGTTTAGCGTTTTGAAGATGATGAAGAATGAATAAAGATAATTTCACTTAATGTGTTTGAGTAAATGAACATCGTTAGAACTACTAGAGAAAGCAAACAATTTTGTAAAATGTGGTAGAGTAATTTTGTATTAACTCTTATAATATGCATACATAGTCAATCGCATATATAAGCCGAGTTTAACAAATGAAACAATTAATAATAGTAGTTCTAATTATGTATAGTCCTTGAACTTAGCATAACTAGCTAGGACATAAGAACTGTATATTAAATTGTTTGTTTTTGTTAAAACTAATAGCTCTACTAAATGACACTTCAAATGTAAAGTTTGTACTCATATTATGATTACTAGAAAATCATTTAGTATGGTCTCTAGAAGTACACAATCTTTTGAATCAATACTTTCTGATATTTGTGATCTCAGCATCTTTGTGACTAGATGTGAAAATTGTTGGTCAAAAGTATTTAATCGCTTTTTTAGATGATTAATGAAAGCTTGTCATATATATGAAGAATGAAGCACTTGTTTTTCTTAATAAATTGAAAATCTAGTTAAATACTAAAATCTAGATGTTTCAGATTTGATAGAGATGATGAATATATTTTAATAATCTTAGAGAATTTTACATTTGGCATAATCTCTAGTATACCCTATTTACCACAGTCAAAATGGTATTGATGAAAGTTAGAATTAAACACATAGTGAAATGTAGAATTCTATATTATTGACTATTGATTAACTTTGTGTAATTATGGGTGATGTTGTATTATTAATCATGTTCCTAATTTGTTACCACACTCTAAATTATTTACATCTTGTGGATTACGGTGTAGAAACACAAATAATTTTGTTAAAGTGAAATGTGGTATGATATATTTGTTAGAGTACATAACCCTCAAAAGGCCTAAAGTATGATCTATAACAAATATTTGTATGTACTTAGAAAGTGCAGAATGTAGTTCGGTGGACAGATGTTGGATCTATCTAATTTATGTTAGAAGAATCTAGACTTGCAGAGTTCTTTGAGGATGTGTTCATCAAAGATAAGTGTATAAAATTATCTAGTTCTACTGACATGGTCAATGATTCATTGTTGGAATCAAGAACCAGTCCTACTGACACTTAAACTTCAATGAAAAATGAGCCAAGAAGAGTCTTTAGTAGACAATGAGATGAATTTGTGTCATACAATAATACTTTAAATTAGTTGATCTGCCGAAAGGGACTAAAACTATAGTAAGTAAGTCGGGTTTTGTAGAAGAAACTTAATTTTGATTGTTCAGTAGCAATTTTAATGCATTTTAATAGCTAACGAATTGACTGGGATAAATGGGGTAGATTTGTTTGATGTCTACTCACATGTTTGTCATATTGCTACAATAAGTATTCCTCTTACCGTTACATCTATTGAAAATTTTGTTATTCATATAGGATATTTAAACAGTTTTGTACTTGATGTTTTGTATTGAACAGTTTTGTACTGAAAAGTTTTGAACTAATATGTTTAGTAACAAGATTTACAATTTAGTAAAATCATTGTATGTTCTTAAAATATGTATAGCCGACGAATAAATAATTTGACAAATTTCTTAAAGAGTCTAGTATATGAATCAAGTAATTCAGATCAGTGCCTTTAACTTTGTGGTGTGTCAAATATAATGGCCATTATTTACTTGTTCTGTTGACATAGTTGTTCTTGAAAGTAACTTCTCTATTACAAATGAAGTTAAAATTGTGCTATCCAAAGAATTCAGCATGAAATACATAGTTATTGTGGACACCATAGGTATAAGGATGAGTTTCGGTTGGCAAAGGATAACCCTTAATCAAACTCATCAAATCAAAATGTGTTTCAAAAGTGAGAATATAGTGATTGAAAGTGTGTTTTAAAACACCTTATGATTATGATAAAAGGTTGACACCTAATGATGGTGCAACTATGAGATAGGTAGACCATTCTAAAAGAATTGAAAGTCTCATGTATACAAAGATCTACACTAGAATAGACATAGCTTTGAGGTAGGTATGATCTACAGATTCACTAATAATCCTATACACATTTGAGTGCCCTTAAGAGGCTAATGAGATACCTGAGTGACACTCAAGAGTTTGCTTTGTGCTACTCTATTCATCCTTCGAATGAATGGCTGATCTGATGCATTATGATGCTCAGAATTTAGTGAAAGTCGATAACTAGTGAATATGTGTTTACACTAGGAAGAACAAAAATGTTATGAAAATTAAAAGGCAAACATGCTCTGTGCTATCATCCATAAAATCAGACCTCTATGTGTTATCCTCTGCAGGGGAAGAGGTTGAGTGGATTGAAGAACTTGTTGCTAGTCATCCATTAAAAAAATTTAAGTAACTCTCTAGTTCTGTTATGCGACTATCAAACTACAATGCACTGTAGCTCATAACTCTTTCTATAATAGTTAGAGGAGTATATTAAGACTGAAAGAAGCCTAGTTGAACTTTCTCATAAATAAAGTGCAACTGAAATAAAATATGGCTAATGCTCTTGCTAAAAGACTTGAAAGTGCTTTAATTATCAAAACTGTGGAGAAAATGGAGTTAAAAGCTATTGACCCAAAAGCTTTAACATCCTAATTGTTTTGAAATTTGGAATCCAATTGGACCCATAGAAAATTTCAAACTTAAGCATTAATTTTAGGCAGTTGGCATGCTTTAGATAATTTGAAAAGTTCAATGTAAATTTTGTTAATATATAATTTTATTCCAATTCTGATGACGCTCTATATTTTCATAATTTACTTAGAATCATCTTATTATTCCAAAAGAAAGTGTGAAAACTTGTCGATGTGTTTCCGAGGTTTAAAATGTCGTTATATCATTCTAATTTTGATGATATATCTCTTTTACGGATTCTTGTTTCATTCCAATTTTGATGATTCAGAATTAATCATAATTGATTTGACTGTTCTATCTTTCCAATATGAAACATAGTATAGTTATTGTGTAGAAACTATAATAGTTCTTGTTCTTTATTTTTGTTAAAGAAACTTGATTGTGATGCTTGCGTTACATTTTGCTAAGCCATCATTGAATTGTACTAAGTTCTTTAGTGGAACTAGATACTTTTTAAAATTCGCTAGAATTCTTAGAAATGTTTCTCTTAATATTCTTGTTTTTAATAAACTAGCAAAAATAGAGAGTTGAATATGTCAACATAGATTTCAAAATAATGATTTGCTCAAAATGGAGGAGTAAACATAAAGCAGTGTGTAAGGATAGAGTTTCAGTTTATTTTTTTGAGAATAAATTAGTCACTTGCTTGGTAAAACTTCTGTTGAGTTTAAGACTCTTGTGTACATTGAGCTTAAAACTCTTATTTTATTCTTGAAGTTTATTTGCTTTGTTTGATTTGAAAACTATTACATGTTTCTCCAGTTGGTTTAGTCATTGTGAACTATTCTGTTGTCATATGGGTTGAGAACTATTTAATTATTTTGGTTTAGTCTTTTTTAAACTATTCGGATTTATAATTGATTTAGTCCTTATGAACTGTACATTGAGTGATGCATATCTTCTATTTAAAGACTGCTATCAGTCAGTCAGCTTCATGTTGAACTGATGAGATAATCCAGTACGTTTATATATTGAGAATATAGGAGGAGATTGTTGGATATATAAGTATATTCTCACTATATGAATAATATTATGTGTAATATTATTTTATGGGTAACCATGTATTACACGTACTAATTATATGGATATCGGAACGTGGGTTGAGTGGGTTGTGAACCCAGTACCTAAACCAATATTTATCATATAAATACTGACTTGTGATAGTAGTCTAGGTATTCCAATCTTGATACATAGGATAAATATCTCAAGCATCTTAGTCTAGGATAATAACCCCAATTTCTATTGTTATTATCTCTCGTAATCTCTGACATTTATGTGGGTATGGAAGAAGGTTGTTTCCAATATAGAAATGTACAAAAGAAAATTTTCCCAACTATTCTAAGCTTTAGAAATTTGTTATATTTACAAACACTACTTCAGGTTAAATGAATTTTATTAAAATTTTTACAAACAGATAAGCATATGATTCGATCCTAACCCTTAATTTGTCACCTTCAGACTCAATGATCCTTTTTCAAAGATAATCAGAGTATGATATAATTTTCGGCTATATAAGACTAATACAAATTATACATAAACACATTCTGCTTCTTATTATTGTCTAATTCTCACCGGCGAATCATCACTTGCATCTATTTTGGGCTTGCGATCAAGAATTGAAAATATAGAAGCTGCAGCAAATTTGGCTTTAGTGGAGTCCAATGCTGCAGAGCTTGACTGAGAAATCCCAATTGCAGCCATGGCAAAAGCAAAGAAGACCTGTGAACATTTAAAGAGGTAACTACAATTTAAATAGGAAAAATGAGAGAGGACAAGGGCGATAGAGGAGTGAAAAAGGCGACAGACTCTCAACCTCACAAACGCTCCCATCTCCATTACAAACCTTGCCAGAGCAATCCCAACCTGATCCAGCAAAGGCAGATAGAAGAAGACAAGCTGATGACTAAGCGACGGAGAGACGACACAGTAGAAAGGAGCGACTGGAGGAAGAATGCTGATAGAAGGGATTACGACCACTTGAATAGATCGAGAGGTCGTCCAGAACAGAGATCCCATCACTCTTCCTATAGAGGGAAGACGTTTGATGGACACAGAGTTGTAGACGATAGAGTTAGAGGAAAGGCGCTGTTAGACGGGTCGTCGGATAGGGATGAGAACAAGGATTTCTCTGATAGAAGACGGTTGACGTACTTAGATGTCGCCAAGGGGTCTGCGAGGAAGGAGTCGCCGGATCGTTTCATCCCAAGGAGGAGATCTCCTGCTGAGAAGGCAAGGATCACCAGGAACGATGGAGAAGGGGAATGGCTTCTCGTGCGCTCGCGTAAATCGATCAAGAAGGAGAAGCAGCAGACACGAGAGGAGTCTTTGTCGGCTGTCTCCAGCCAACAGTGTCATAAGTGTGCTCAATGGGGTCACACAATCACGCTCTACCCCAACGAATGGTTCTGCTATGCTTGTAGGCAATCCGGCCACATCTCTAGAGATTGTCCTTTTACTAAGCGACTTCCGACGCCGACAACTCCTAGAGGAATCTCGCCGTCTCACACCCATAGTAGCAAAACGCAAGAGAGTTTCGCCGGGGGTAGATCGATGGTTCGAGCTTTAATGACACCAACTCCATTGATGGCAGAGCTTGAACGAAGGTTTCGTTCGTGCTGTGTTATCAAGGTGCAGAGCGGGAATCCACTTGTCGATGACATTCAAGGTTGGCTCTACGCTAATATCACTTCGTCGGAGACTCTTCAATGGCGTGTTCAGCGCCTTAATGCTAGCGTGTTCTTCGTTCATTGTCACGACGAGGGAAGATTGAACGAAGTGTTAAGCAAAAGAGGAATGGGGAACGATGATTTTTATGTTACCTTCTCTCAGTGGTCTCGAAAGTATGGCGCTCTTAAGGCAAACGAGTTACCATCGATTTGGATACGCTTGTTCAACTTCCCGTTTCAATGCTGGGTTCGATCGGGATTCCAAAATCTTGTTCGAAGCTTCGGTTATCTCCAAGAAGTCGATAAGAGCACTATCTCACAGGAGAGCGAGAGTATGCGCGTATCAGACTGGGCTGTGAAAATTTTTCAGAGATTCCGTCGATGATCCAAGCGGAGTTCGAAGGGGATTACTTCGATGTTAAAGTCATTGTCGAGAAGAAGAAAAATGTGTCTTTCGCGAAGGCATCGACCATGGAGGAAGAAGAGCATTCGGATGATCGAAAGAAAGACACTGAGATGAAGCAGTCGAAGGTTGACGACGATGGAGGGCCGTCCATCCTGGCAGATCAAAAACTCAGCTGTTCATCTTCGTTCAAATCGCAGATGAGTATGGCTCAAATCTCAAGGGTGGCATTCAATGCGACGGTAGGGAGGCGGAGTGGAAAGCGGTACCTACGACACTGACGAGTCTTCAGCGGCACGATGGGAAGGGTGTGCAGATGGAGAGTGCTCAGGGTCAGATCTCCCGAAAACCTGGGATTCTCAAAATTGTGCCGAATGCGGATATTGAGGCAAGAGATCGGACTTCGACGCAAGATCCCGGATTCTCGCTGCTGTCGAAGGATGAGTTGCAAGCTTCGATACAGAGGGCTATTGAGGAGCTCGTGCGAAGAGGGGAGGTTGCCGTCAACTTTCGAAACACAGATTCCCACAGTATGGGTTTTGAGTCATCGCACCAGTCCCTGCCCA
Source organism: Hemerocallis citrina (assembly GCA_017893485.1). Taxonomy (NCBI): domain Eukaryota; kingdom Viridiplantae; phylum Streptophyta; class Magnoliopsida; order Asparagales; family Asphodelaceae; genus Hemerocallis; species Hemerocallis citrina. Next base: position 5,642,862 of record CM030364.1, on the reverse strand, counting down.
TTAACCAGCAGATTATTATTCAAAAGTCTGACAGTTCTCGGCCCAATTCAGATAGGGATAAGGAGCCTTTTCAAGCTTCGATTGGTCTTGGGCCTCAGCAAGGCCCATTGCCAGATGATTTAGTATTATGCGAAGAGGGAATTGGGGAAAATTCGAACAAGGGAGCTGCTTCGATAGGGGATGGCAGTATTATGGTAGAAGAAGATTCAGAGCTGAGCGCTCGTGTGGTTGAGTCGGAGCCATTCGACGGTATGATTGGAGCGCTAGACGGTCTTCAAAGTGGCGGCAGTGCTTACGATTCAGAACATGAGAAGTGGGCAAAGCAAGTTAGAGAATTAGCAGGGGGTGATGCAGGAGTGGGTGAAGATGCAGGGGTGGTTAGAAACAATATTGTTACCGCTGATTTCGGTGTGGGGGTAAACAGATAGAATTTGTGAGTCCGGGAAACACCTGAACGATTGACTCGGCCTTCTTGCTCCTGGCACAACCTGCAAGGAAGTGCGAAACACCGGGGTTGATTCCGGCGACGCACCCTCCGACGCTCTTGTCAGTAATCAGGAAAAGATTAAGAAAGAGCTTAAGTGGTCAAAGAATGATTAACCTGGTCTCGGTGGTAGAGGGGTTGCATTTATAGTCGCCTTTGGAACCATTTGGGGCCTAATTTCCTGCCTAACAAATAGGAGAAAAATCCTCCTATTCTGTTTTAGGAAGTTAGGCCTTGATTCCCTGGTGAGAGCTAATCAGGTTTGTTGATTTGACCAAATCAGTGGCCTGATTCTCTTCTTGGTGGATTGGGCTTGTATCGGGTCGGGACCCGTACCCAATTGAAGTGGATCTATTCGCGGGTGGTTGGTTCTGTGAGAAGGAGGCCCAATACCCGTTTTGGATCCATCTGTATGTGAAATTACCTTTTTACCCCCGTGCTTCAGGATTCGTGCTCGATCTGGATGGTCCCGATTTAACCCCAATTTTAGCCATATCACGAGCCCCCCACTCCTAAAGACTGAGTGTGATCAGACTTTGAGGAGTAGTTTAGCTGTTTTAGTGGCTGATGGAGTCGTATTGGAGTCCAGACGTGGGATTTCGAATCTAGAAAGGGGGTAGTGAGGCAACTTTTGATGCCGCTGTCAGTTCTCTGGTCACATCGGGTATTCAAGAGTTTTTATCTATTTTTTCGGACTACTTGTTTAACTTTGCGACGTGTTTGCTAATCATTCGGGGGCCTTAGTCGTACATTCTGGGCGATAATTGTTCGTTCAAGGGTTCGAAAATGTGCCCCCTAAATCTCAATTACTCTCCAGAATTTTTGGCTAATTTTCCCGAATTTTTAACAATTTTCTCGCAATTTTTAAACAAATAAAACAAATTAAATAGATAAAAAATGATTTAAATACCGATTTATGGCGTGGCTCGATCTGGGCCGCTGATCGCAGATGGGCGCGAACTTCGGAAAGATCTGACGGCTGCTGCTGCTCGGCAGCGTTTTTCTCCGTTTACCAGTTCGGGAAGGCCTCTGCTCGGCAGCCGACCGAAGGCATGGGGGTTCGGCAGCCGACCGAAGGCTTGAGTGACGTGGCGTTATCTGGGCCGTTGGATGTTGGCACGCATCTCGAGACGGGAACGGTTCCCAAGAAAACGCTATCTTGTCTTTTAGCGCACGTGGCGCAATCTGAGCCGTTCGCCATTGGGAGCGTGAATTTCTGGGAGATCCAACGGCTGAGATAGCTCGGTGCCTTTTTTTCTCCATTTACCAGTTCGGGAAGGCCTCTGCTCGGCAGCCGACCGAAGGTATGGGGGTTCGGCAGCGTCGTGGCGCTATCTGTTCGGAGGCGATCTCGCTTCCGAGGGTATTAATGACGCTCGGGGTTTGTGCGGCATTCCCCTTCCCCAGGTCATTAAGAATCATTCCTTTGATTAATGCGTGGCGTTTCGACTTCCGGGGATCAATAATTCCCTCAATTAAAACGCGGCGCTTCAATTTCCGAGGGTAGTAATGGCTGGTTCTTGGTGGCAGGCTATAAGTACTCCACTCCCTTTGTCGCTTTCGTCACAACCAAATCGAGTTCCAGACCTCGGAGGCGTCTGCCTCGGGTAGCTTCTTTCTTGAGGTCCGGAGAGGTGGTCGCTCTTCTGCCTGGTTTTCCCTTCGTTCCTGACGACCCCAAAGTGGATGTTAGGAGCGAGGGGGGACGAGGTAGTAGTGGCGGCGACCGTGGTCCGGATCCGAGGGATAAGTTACTTCGGAAGGACGGGCGGTCGCCTTGTTGTCTTGTTGTTTCCCCATTCCTCTCTGCTCCGAAAAGGTGGTGTCAGGAGTGGGGAGCAATAAGACAGTAGGGTCGACGGCAATAGTCCTGTCCCGGGGCGTGGACTTCTTCGGAAGGACGGGTGGTCGTTCTCTCACCAAGATCTTCGGCTTTCTTTGGTGGCTCCGAAGCGAGCGTCGGAGAGAGCGGAGGTCTTGGTGAGAGAGTGACGATCCATGTCCGATGCCGATCTCTTGGTCCATTTCATCATCAGTAGCAGCTCGGGCTTTTGGACCGTCCGAGCCTGTTGTTTGCAACTGTGAAGGCGCTGTGGCTAGAGCCCTTTGGCAAGCCGCGCCTTCCAGATGCAAACAACTGGCTCGGAATGGTGCGTTCTTCCCGATTCCTGAGTGTGGATGGGTCTCCTCTCATCTCTGTCTTCCTTCCGGGCTGATGGCTTTTGATGGATATCAGCCCGGGGGAGTTAGAGATGGGGGGAGTGCCGATCTGTTCCCGCCCGGGGCCCATGGTCGGCAGAATGCCGATTGGTGCACGGGACCTGGGGGGCGTTCGCCGAAGGCGGTGCCTCAAAACTAAATCAAAAATTTTTCCGGGTTCTTTTTAGACGAAGGTGGGGCGTCCGAGGGTCCGATCGTCCGAGCGACGTGGCGCTATCTGAGCCGCCGGATGCTGACACGCATCTCGAGATGGGCGCGTTCTCCAAGAAAACACTATCTTGTCGTTTAGTGCTCTCGGCGAGATCTGGACCGTCTGATGAAGATCAGGCGCGAAAGTTGAGGGAGAAGGGAGTTTTCCCCATTTACCAGCTCGGGAAGGCACTTGCACGGATTCCGAGCGGACTCTATTGCAACCACGTTCGGTTTGCTCGCAGCTCGGATTCTCGTCCCATCTTGCCGAGCTGGTTGACTTTGTGGTGGGCCTTCGAGATGCTTCGAGAGTAGCCCAAAAGTCGCTCTGGAAGTCCAAGAGACGCCTCATTTTCACTATAAATCTTTACCCCCCTTTGACCAAGTCTTCACTTTTCACTTTCACTCTCTCTCTTCCGTATTTACTTTGCTTCGAGGTCTTTAGCTCCCTGGTGGTGTCGCTAGCTGTCGCGGTAGCGTTCCTAGTTCCGGCGAAGTTTCCGACCGTAGCTGTCACTTCAAGGTCAGTCTCTTTCCCTTCTCTCTTTAGGAAAATATGGTTAAGATCTCGGCTGAGACCCCCGCCTCGGAGCAAGCCGTTGGCCGAGGGGAGAAAGAGAAAGGAGTAGTGGAGCCGAGCGAGCAGGACGTTGTTCGTCCAGACGCGGAGGGCGGAGTGGCCGAGGTGCCCCAAGAAGTCGCGGCGGAGTCCCGAAAGGGCAAAGCCGTAATTACTATAGTGGAGACGCCGAGGAGAGCGGGGGAGTTCGGTCGGCAATCCATCGCCGTGTCGAGCGTGGGAGGAGTCCGGGATTATACTGAGGATATCTTGGAGAAGGTTACCCAAGGTACGGCTAAACTGGTGGAGGAGAACGAGCCTAGGGAGCTGTCCGAGGTCGATCACAAGATCTCGACTCTTACCGAAGCGGACCTTCATCTGGTCCGAGAGGGCTTCCAGATCCCTCTCGAGTACACGTTGCTCCTCCCTGGGCCGGGGTTCCGAGCCAACACTGGGTCCTCTCCGGACATATGCGTCTTTCCGGTCGACTCCCTCATTGCCGGTCTTCGCTTTCCCCTCCACCCGTTCGTGGTTGACGTCCTGGTTTGGTATGGTTTGAGTCCCGCTCAACTGATGCCGAACACATGGAGGCAAGTTGTGGCGTTCCTCCTCCGATGCCAAGAGATCGGCGCCAAGCCGACCATGTATCTCTTTCGAAGTCTCTTCCGACCTGTCCGGCCGAGAAAAGACGAGCAGAGGTTTTATCTTTCGCCCCGGACGGGCGTGAAACTGATCGAGAATCCGGACTCGATCAAACACTGGAAGGACAAATACTTCCTCGTTCGGAATCTGACGCCATGGGTGATACCGACAGTTTGGGCGGACGGGCTACCCAAGCGCACAAAGAAGGACGTTCCGCTGAACGCTGCAGAGACCGAGGTCCAGAAGAAGATCCTTGCTCTGCCGCCGCTTAGCTGGAAGGATATCACCGAAGAGCATCTGTTCCGTGGGGGTCTCAGTCCGATCGACCCTCGTACGCTTCTGGTATTTATACTTCTCTCCGTAAAGTTTATAAAAAATTTTCTAAGTCTTTTCATTCGACTTTTGCAGAGACCATGAAGCTCGATTACAAGGCTCTGGTGGCGAAGGGCAGGGCCGATCAGGAGAAGAAGAAGAGGCCGTCGGCAGCGCCTCAGGACAGCCGAGCTTCGAAGAAGGCCTCGGTAGTGAAGGCAGCTGACCAACCGAAGGTTGCGGTCCTGAAGGAGGGAGAGGTTGAGGTCCTTGTCCCTCCGGCAAAGGTCGCGGTCCCCGAGCAGGGTGGGGTCGTGGACCTCGATCCCTCGGCCTCGGATGCTCCTGCTCCTACCCCGGAGGCGGACGCTCCTGGTCCGTCGAGCAATGAGTTCGGAGTGGCTGATGCGCTGTCCCTCCCGGTTCTGCCACTCACCCCCGGCGCGGAGAAGATCTTGACCGAGCGTCATAAACAGATCTTCGTCCCTGATTGGCAGGTGATGAACGTCGACGGCTTTTTGGGCGACGGGAACATCTGTATGGAGGCAGTGAGGCACCTGCCGACCCCGAAGGACCGAGCGACCCTGAGGGCCGGGATGGCAGGGGACAACGTGATGCAAATGGCCCGGAGCACTATGTCGGTAAGTTTGTCAAGCCCTTCTTCATTCATATTTTTGCTTGGAATTTCTCCTAAGTTCTTGGGCTCGGATTTTAATCGTGTGGTTCTCTTCCAGACCCTCTGCCACTTCAGTTGGCTGGTCGAGGAGTTGGCGAGGAAGGATCAGGAGAAGGAGAAGGAGAGGACGGAGCGCGTTCGGGTGGCGAAGCGGCTTGAGTCCGAGCTGCTTCTTTCGACGAAGAGAGTCGCCGAAGCGGAGGACCTGGAGAAGAAGCTGGCCGACGCCATCCAGTCGTCGAAGGATACGGTGGCCAAGTTTGAGAAGGAGGTGGCCGAGCTGAAGGAGGAGCTGGCCAGCGCTCGGTCGGGAGCAGAGAAGGAGGTTACCGAGCTGAAGGATGAGCTGGCCAAGGCTCGGTCGGAAGGGGAGACTGCTCGGAAGAGAGCCGAGAGGATCAAGGCCAACCACCTGAGGAAGGTGAAGAAGGTGAAGAAGGCCGTGCAAGAGGAGGCCGCGCAGCACATGATCCAGAATATGCTGGACGCCTATGGCCGTGCCCTGACCCATGTAGTCGCGAAGAACCCGGGCTTCGACTCGTCCTCCTACGACTTTTACGAGCCCGTGGAGGGGGAAGAAGGGATCACCGAGGGTCTACTCGGTCCCGACGGAGAGACGGAACCCGCCGAAGGCGATGGGGAGACTGAAGCCGAGGGCGAGGAGGAGAAACTCTCCGAGGAGGAGAGCTGGAGCGAAGGCGGGGGCGAGGGTGATGGCGAGGGCAAGGCCGAGGGGTCGACGAATCCGAGCGGCAAAAAGGTCGACCCCTGACTCGGTTGTCTTCCTACTTTCAGTCTTTTTGGTTTTGTTTTCTTTTTGTAAGCCTTATTGCGGACTGGCCACCGCCTTTGTTTTGAATGAAAAGTATTTTGTTTGGCCAAAAATTTGTCCAAGTGTTGAGCCTCGGACTTAGTGTGCGTTTTGGGCGTTTATTTCTCCAACTGTTGGGCCTCGGATTTATTTCCGCTTTTCAGGTGGTGTTTGGTCCGGTCACGGAGCTGGTCTTCCTTCGGAAGGAACTGGCCAATTTGAAGCGTGAACTTTCGGACAGCCGGCAGAAGCGGTTTCTCCTGCTCGGCCAGGCGGAGGAGGTCAGGGCAGTTCTGAGGAGGAACTGTCACGAGCTGCATCAACTCCGGAAGCGCTCCCAGGGTCCTGGTTCCGAAGGGGAAATTGAACGGCTTCGTGGGGAGCTTAAAGCCGCCGAGCAGAAGAACGACGATCTTTTGGCCGAGGTACAACACTTGGGGCTATTGGAGAGAGAGTGTTCGGCGGAAAGGGAGAAGATGGCCTCCGAGCTGGAGGGGGCTTTGGCCGAGCGTAAGAGACTATCGGCCGAAGTCGACATGCTCAGGAGGATCACAATAGATAGGGGGATTGAGGTCACCCACTATCGGCGGCTTGCAACTGATAGTTCCAACGCCTCGGGGTCGTTGAAGGCCCCTCGATCAAAGAAATTGGCGAAGGACGTCGTCTTGAGGGATCGGATTATCGAACTGGAGGAGGAGATCGCGTCGCTTAAACCTGCGCCGGAGAGGGCTAATGTTCGCAGCACGTCGTGCACTCGCGAGGAAAGTGAGAGGGAGATCACGTTTTATGAGCTCGCGACGCGCCCGCTAACGACCAGGCGGAGTCCGACTGACGCTCAGAGCAGCGCGGCTGTCTCGTCGAGCGGGGCATCGGTCGGCGCGGCTGTTAGGACTAGCAGTGAAGGGGGGTCGCGCTTCGTTGGTTTAGGGTCGAGCTCAGAGGGTCGGCCTCGTCGTCCTCGCGTTTCCCTAAACCGAAGCATTCCCCTTCCGAAGAGGACTTGATTATGTCACTTTTCATTTCTGTTGGCCGTTGTAATAACCTAGTTGTAGGGTTGGTCGACCGTTTGTAACACTATTATGTCTGAATGCATAAAAATTCTGAAAAACTTTTAAGTGTTTGTCTTCGGCACTGTATTGAAACTGCGTTGTTCGTTTTTCCTATTTTTCAGCTTGTCGCGGCGATCCATGGATCGGGCTCCGGGCGTCCGAATGATGACTCCGCATCCGAGGCGACCTCTGGGACGGTGGTTCTGAGCCCCAGGAGTGTCGATCTGAAGCTACGCCGATCCGAGGGCGAGTGGAGTCACCTTTCGTTGGTTCTCAGTCTCCGGGAGGCCGAAACACAACGCTTGGAGAGCAAGATCGTCGAGCTGAGCCCGGTAGGGGAGGACGAGGACTCGCAGACCGCATTCAGCAATGCTCTTCGGGTCAAAAGTATTCGGCACATTCAGTCGAAACTCATTACCGAACGGGACGACTTGCTCTCGGAGATGGGACAGCTGCGGGCGGAAATGGCGAAGCTTCGAGGAGAGGCGGAGGAACCGTCTGCCGAGGAGGGCGAACAAGATGGAGAGGATGCATTTTTATGAAAGACAAGTGTAGTGGGTCGGGGGTTGTATGTTTTGTTTGCCGACACTTTTGTAATGGTCTATTTTGTACTGTACGCTGATATTTAATAAAATTCCCTTTCGGTGTTTTGTACGTCTGTCTTTGTTTATAACTGTGTTGACCGTGCCGAACTATTTGAACTGAGTGTGTCTATTTAGCCGAATGGATCCCCAGGGGTACGGCGATTTGTCGCTTAGTGGGTCTGACACGGCGATGTTCTCGAGAGTGCTATTTTGACGTGGCGAGATCTGAGCCGTTGAATGTAGGCGCGGATCTCGAGGCGGCTCGTTTTCCAAGAAAACGTTATCTTGTCGTTTTGCGCGAGTGGCACGATCTGAGCCGTCTGATCGAGATCACGCACGAAAGTTGAGGGGGAAGTGTGTTTTCCCCGTTTACCAGCTCGGGAAGGCACTTGCTCGGATGCCGACCGGATGTGTTTGCCTTCGGACCTCGGCTGACAGCCAAGAGTGGTCGGGATACGTGTTCCGGACCTTAGGCATAGTCCAACGGCTGCGGGAGCAATTCCGAACGGCGATCTACCCCTGGTTCGTCCGGAGACGAACCGAGGAGGTAAAGTCGAGCCGAGTGTTGGACTCCGAACCATCGGTATAGTTCAACGGCTGTGGGAGCAATTCCGAACGGCGATCTACCCCTGGTTCGTCCGGAGACGAACCGAGGAGGTAAAGTCGAGCCGAGTGTTGGACTCCGAACCATCGGTATAGTTCAACGGCTGTGGGAGCAATTCCGAACGGCGATCTACCCCTGGTTCGTCCGGAGACGAACCGAGGAGGTAAAGTCGAGCCGAGTGTTGGACTCCGAACCATCGGTATAGTTCAACGGCTGTGGGAGCAATTCCGAACGGCGATCTACCCCTGGTTCGTCCGGAGACGAACCGAGGAGGCAAAGTCGAGCCGAGTGTTGGACTCCGAACCATCGGTATAGTTCAACGGCTGTGGGAGCAATTCCGAACGGCGATCTACCCCTGGTTCGTCCGGAGACGAACCGAGGAGGTAAAGTCGAGCCGAGTGTTGGACTCCGAGCTATTGGTATAGTAAGAGGGGAGGAAAAAACAGGCAAATTCAAAAACAAAATGGAGCTTTCTTTATTTGATATTTGACGGCGAACCGTTTTACATAGTAGAATTCATAGAACAGGTTACAAGTTAAAGGAGAGGAATGGCGCGACACCTCGGATTACTTAGAGAGGCGCCGGTGCGCTCTCTTGGTATTTCAGGAGGTGATCGGCATTCCAGGTCCTCGGGAGCTCTCTACCGTCCATGTCCTCAAGTCGATATGCCCCAGGCCGAACAACTTTTGTGACCCGGTACGGCCCTTCCCAATTCGGAGCTAGCTTGCCCTTCTGACTGGGGAGGGATATGGCTAGCTTTCTCAACACCAGATCTCCTTGCTCGAGGTTGGCGGGCCGGACTTTCTTGTTGTAGGCTAGCTCGACTCTCCTTCTGTAATTTTGCTGCCGAATCGATGCCCTTTCCCTCAGTTCATCTATCAGGTCCAAGTTTCCTCTGAGTTCCCTGGCATTCTGCGCTTCGTCATAGGCGATGAGCCGAGGGGAAGGAATTCCGACCTCGAGGGGTATTACGGCCTCGGCCCCATAAGTAAGGCTGAAAGGGGACTCTCCAGTGGGCGTCCGCTTGCTTGTGCGGTAGTTCCACAACACATTAGGGAGTTGGTCGACCCACTGTCCTTTGGAGCACTTGTCCAACCTCTTCTTGAGCCCCGCAAGGATCTGCTTATTAGCGTTCTCGGCTTGTCCGTTCGACTGGGGGTGCGAGACGGACGAGAAACGCTGTTGAATGACGAGGTCGTCGCACAGGGTTCGGAATGCTGAGCCAGTGAACTGGGTCCCATTATCTGTCACGAGGACGCGCGGGACGCCGAATCTGCATATAATGTTCTTCCAGAAGAACTGCACCACTTTGTTCTCGGTTATCGTGGCGAGGGGCTCGGCCTCGACCCACTTCGAGAAGTAGTCGATAGCTACGACTAAAAACTTGAGCTGACCCGGAGCTGGAGGGAAAGGACCTATCAAGTCCATTCCCCACATCGCGAAGGGGATAGGGCTCGATAGGGAGGTGAGGTTGGCTTGAGGGAGGCGTCGGATGCTGGAGTGTTTCTGGCAGGAGCCGCACTGCCGAACGTGTCGCTCGGCGTCTTGGAGAAGCGTCGGCCAGAAGTACCCATAATTCAGAGCTTTTCGGGCCAGGGACCTAAATCCCGAGTGTGCCCCGCCGATCCCTTCATGAAGCTCCTGTAGGGCATATTCAGCCTGATCCGGAGAGAGGCATCGTAGATATGGTCGGCCGTGTAGCGCCCCGAATTTCTAAATACGAAACTTTAGAAAATACGTGGCACTTTCCCAGCGATCCACTTCAATGTAACAACATACATAGCCAAAACTCAAATCATTTTATTCCAAATCTTTATTACAATAATCTTTAACATTGCAGCGGAAATACAAACACCTTACATTACAATAATTCTTTTACAACACTATTCTTTACAAAATTACACATGACTCTATCATCTCACTCATACTCTCTAAAGCTAACCCAAGCATCCAAGCCTCCAATTCTAAGCAATAACCTGCAACATGTGAGGCTAGAGTTGAACCCTAACCCCCAAAACTACGGGGTCAGCCATAACTGGTGTGAGTGATATAAACAACAAACATAAATAACAAATAAACATAAATTCTCAATCAACATGTACTGAACAAAAATACATAAACTGAACATGTAATCTGAAACAAGAACGATAGGCCAGTACATGAGTGAACCAAGTCGAGAAACAATACCAACGATCAAGTATCCATCAATCAATCTCTCTCAAAATATGTACAGTTCAACTGTACGGTACAGTCGACTGTTCAAAGGACCAGTCGACTGATCAGAACAACAATAATCCTCACCTCTCTGATCATGCCCAACTATCAATAAATCTCAATACCACGATGTATGTCCAACAATCGATCTCCAATAATACCATAGATCGGATACCCATATATCCATCTACAAAACTAAAGAGGGTATAGATAGAATACGAACCCGGCATGCATCACCAATAGTGACTATTACACCGACGAACATATTCATCTACGAACAAACTAAAGAGGGTATAGATAGAATACGAACCCGGCATGCATCACCAATGGTGACTATTACACCGACGAACATATTCATCTACAAACAAACTAAAGAGGGTATAGATAGAATACGAACCCGGCATGCATCACCAATGGTGACTATTACACCGACGAACATATTCATCTACAAACAAACTAAAGAGGGTATAGATAGAATACGAACCCGGCATGCATCACCAATGGTGACTATTACACCGACGAACATATTCATCTACAAACAAACTAAAGAGGGTATAGATAGAATACGAACCCGGCATGCATCACCAATGGTGACTATTACACCGACGAACATATTCATCTACAAACAAACTAAAGAGGGTATAGATAGAATACGAACCCGGCATGCATCACCAATGGTGACTATTACACCGACGAACATATTCATCTACAAACAAACTAAAGAGGGTATAGATAGAATACGAACCCGGCATGCATCACCAATGGTGACTATTACACCGACGAACATATTCATCTACAAACAAACTAAAGAGGGTATAGATAGAATACGAACCCGGCATGCATCACCAATGGTGACTATTACACCGACGAACATATTCATCTACAAGTAAACTAACGATAACAAGAACCTTCAAGATCATGAAAACTCATCAGAACCAGTCGACTTATGCCGTAATAAGTCGACTGCCTCGAGAACTAATAGTCAAGATTATAACAAGTGCAGTAAGTCGACTTAACCAACCATCAGTCGACTTACCCGAGATAATTATCAATAATTCTCAAGAAACAATCCAAGTGCTAACAGTATAAGATGACTTATAAAAATCATAAGTAGACTTATCAATAATATAAGGTGACTTATAGAAATCATAAGTAGACTTATCAACAGTATAAGATGACTTATAAAAATCATAAGTAGACTTATCAAAACATAAGATGACTTATAAAGATCATAAGAAGACTTATCAAAAGTATAAGATGACTTATAAAGATCATAAGAAGACTTATCAAAACATAAGATGACTTATAAAGATCATAAGAAGACTTATCAAAAGTATAAGATGACTTATAAAGATCATAAGAAGACTTATCAAAACATAAGATGACTTATAAAGATCATAAGAAGACTTATCAAAACATAAGATGACTTATAAAGATCATAAGAAGACTTATCAAAACATAAGTCGACTTAAAAGGGGACATAAGTCGACTTATAAGAACATAAGTCGACTTACCCGAGAGAATTTCGAGAAAAACTAAAGATACAATATTAGGGTCGTACCAGTCGACTGATACCTAGTCCCAGTCGACTGTCGGCCTACAGATCTCACAATTTAGGTCTGAAATCAATAATCAATACTGGAGTCAATCTCAAATACCAAATCTCTTCCTCTACTCATATCTAATCCAACTCGTAAATAACAATGTCTAGAGATTCCTCCATCCAATTTCTTATCTTCAATAATCATAATCGAATCTTAACATGTTTCAAGCAATCAAGAATTGTCAATCGAGATCTACTAATCTATCATGGATTTCACATGTATATTACGAATAACAACCATGGCATCGATTTCATACAAGATACGAAATCATCAAACAAAACAACATGCAATCATACACATAAACAAACAAGTCTATATCACTCACCTTTTAGAATCAAGAAGAATCCACAAGCCTTCCTCTTGCTAGATCCAAGAACTCCTTCTTCAATCACCAAGAGAATAGAAATATAATAAGATCTGAGTTGTGCAGCGAATGACGGCTGCAACTCTCTTATATAGGCCGGGATCAAGTATTAGGGTTTAGGAAATACATTTGCAAAACAATCCCTTCAAAATACAATTACTCGTATATATATATATCTACTCTTGGAAATTCATCTAAAATTCATTTAAATTAGGATTTATATGAAAATATATTTCTAAATCTTAACCAATACTGTTTAAAACGTCCAGGATACCAATTTTTCATTTTAGTCCTTAAAAATGTCAATTTTGCAAAAAGGTCCTTCTTTTATTAAAATTTGCAAATAGTACTAATTAAATTCAGAAAAATCCGGAAAAATACTACATAATTCCAAAATAATAAATAATGATTTTTCATAAAGAATTCTTAATTTTTCAAGCATCTCAAAACTCATTTGCACGTGTTTTGCACGTGTACAAAAGATAGATCTTTTTAGAAAATATCAATTAAATCCTCAGAAATTCATTTAAATTCATTTTCAAATAATAAAATAATATTTGAAAATACGGGGTTCTACAGGCCGTCTATTTGGGAGAAGGAGCGCTTGTATAGGATGCCCTCGATTAAGACATAGCGCTCGGCTCGGGTTCTAACTCGGCGTGCTTCTTTGGGATCTTGAGGCAGAACTCCATCCCTTAAGAATTCCACCAGTGGTTTCATCCAATTGTCCTGCAGCGCGACCGGCAATGTCTCCATCGAGCTAGGCGTCTCGTCTTCGATGCTCGGTTTGGAGAGGACTTCGATCAGCACGGTCTGTTCAAGACCCTGCAGAGAAGACGAAGCCAATTTGGAGAGAGCATCGGCCTGTGAGTTCTCCTCCCGAGGGACACGCTGGATGATGGCTTCTTCGAACCGACCCATCAGACCCCGGACCTTGGCGAGGTACTTAGCCATTCGCTCATCCCGGGCCTCGTACTCGCCCAAGACCTGATTCACAACTAGTTGGGAGTCACTGTGAACCCGAAGGCGCTGCGCCCCAGCACTTCGTGCGAGTCCGAGGCCAGCTATGAGGGCCTCGTATTCCGCCTCGTTGTTCGAAGCCTTGAAGTTCAGGCGGATCGCATACTGCAAGACGAAGTTGTCAGGGCCGTTTAAGATAATCCCGGCGCCGCTTCCTTCACTGCAAGAGGACCCGTCCACGAAGACTGTCCAAATGGGGGGCCCATTTGGGACGTGGCCGACCTCAGGGATGGTGGTCTCTACAATGAAGTCGGCGAGAGCCTGAGCCTTAATTGCCGTCCGAGGCTGATAAGTGATGTCGTGCTGACTCAGCTCTACGGACCATTTCATTAGCCGACCCGAGGTCTCTGGCTTGTGGAGGATCTGCTTTAGCGGTTGATCGGTGAGGACGATGACTGAATGAGATTGGAAGTAGGGCCGGAGCTTCCTTGCTGCCATGACGAGGGCGTAGGCTATCTTTTCTATCCTCGGATAACGGAGCTCGGCATCCCGAAGTACCTTGCTCACGTAGTAAATAGGCCTCTGGGTCCGGTCCTCTTCTCTGACCAGGACAGCGCTCAGGGACTGCTCGGAGGCTGCCAAGTAGAGGAAGAGAGGCTCGCCTGGGACCGGCTTACTGAGCAGAGGGGGGTTCACCAGATAGGCTTTCAGCTGGTCGAACGATGCTTGCTGTGCCTCGCCCCATTCAAATCCCTTAGCGCCTCGGAGCGCTTTGAAGAAGGGAAGGCACTTTTCCCCTGACTTGGAGAGGAACCGACCAATGGCTGCGAGCCGACCGGTGAGCTTCTGCACCTCTTTGACGTTCCGAGGCGGGGCCATGTCTAATATGGCTTTGATCTTTTCGGGGTTAGCTTCAATCCCCCGCTGGCTCACCATGAAACCGAGGAACTTGCCCGAGGAGACTCCGAACGCACACTTGTTCGGGTTTAGCCGCATGTTGTACTTCCTCAACACGCCGAAAGCCTCTTGGAGGTCGGCTACATGGTCGGTGCCGCGGATGCTCTTGACGAGCATGTCATCAACGTACACCTCCATGTTTCGGCCGATCTGGTGCTGAAAGACCTTGTTGACGAGGCGCTGGTAGGTGGCGCCCGCGTTCTTCAAACCGAACGGCATTACTCGGTAGCAGTAGAGGCCTTGGTCGGTGACGAAGGAGGTCTTCGGGATGTCCGGAGGGAACATCCGGATTTGGTTGTAGCCCGAGAAGGCATCCATGAAGCTGAGGAGCTCATGGCCCGAGGTGGCGTCGATTAGGGTGTCGATGTTCGGGAGAGGGAAGGGATCCTTCGGACACGCTTTGTTGAGGTCGGTGAAGTCGATGCATATCCTCCACGAGCCGTTGGACTTCTTGACCATCACAACATTCGACAGCCACTCGGGATAATTCACCTCCTGGATGAACTTGGCCTTCAGCAGCTTATCCACTTCCTCCTTGATTGCCTGCTGTCGCTCGGGAGCGAACTTTCGCCTCTTCTGCTGAACCGGTTTGCACCCCGGCTCGACGCTTAGGCGGTGGACGAGCAAGTCTTCGGAGATGTCGGGCATATCCGCGGCCGACCAAGCAAATAGGTCGCGGTTACCCCGGATGCATCTCACCAGGTCGGAGAATAGCACGGTCGGCAAGGACTTGCTGACGAGGAATTTTCGGCTCGGATCCTCGTCGGAGAAGAGTACTTCTTCTAACTCGTCCGCTGGCTCGGACGTTGGGCGAGCCTTCGGCTCGGGGATCTCGAGTGTCTCGAGCGAAAGCACTGGTCCCCCGGTGGAAGTCATGTAGCACTTCCGAGCTGTTTCCTGGCTTCCCCTGACTTCCCCTACCCCCGAACGAGTGGGGAACTTCATCTTCAAGTGGTATGCCGAGGGGACAGCCTCAAGAGCGGCTAGGCCGGGGCGGCCTAGGATGACATTATATGCTGCCGGGACGTCGACGACCATGAAGTCCATCGGCTCCGTCCGGGTAGTAGGGGTGCTTCCCGCAGTGTCGTCTAGGGTTATCACCCCTTCGACGGTTACCGGGACCCCCGTGAACCCGTGTAGAGTGTATCCGGCTGGCTTGAGACGGTCTCGGGACAGCTGGAGGCCCTTGAAGGCCGAGAGGAATAGGATGTTGACCGAACTCCCGTTGTCAACCAAAATCCTCTGCACCTTGAAGTTGGCCATGCGGAGGTCGATGACGAGGGCATCACAGTGGGGGGTTCGGACTCCTTCGAGATCGGCGTCGGAGAAGGACACGGGCACACCGAAGCCCTTGGGAGGAGGAGCACTGTGGACCGAGTTCACCTCTCGGACGAAGGCTTTCCGAGATGTATTAGAGGAGCCGCCCATGGGGCTCCCGTGGATCATATGCAGAACCCTTTCTTCTTCGAACTCAGGTGTTACTTCGCGCCGCTCAGAGCGCTTGTTAGCCCCCCGAGGGGGAGGAGAGTTCCGATCTGTCCGATCGTTAGCCTTCACGAACTTCGCCAACTGCCCCCTTCGGATGAGGGCTTCGATCTCATCTCTCAAAGCCCGACAGTCATTCGTCTCGTGCCCGTGGTCTCGGTGATACCGACACCACTTGTCTTTGTCCCTCCTCTTCGCCGGTTTGTGCATCCTCGGGGCTGGAGGGAGGACCCCCTCCTTCTCTACCTCCATGAGGATAGTGGAGACATTAGTTGTGAGGGGCGTGAATTTCTCGAACCTGGGGGGAGGACGACGCTGGCCGCCTCCGTCCTTCATTGTCTTCTTGGCCCCCTCTTCCTCCGTTGCCTTCCTCTTCGAGCCGGAGGAGGGTCCTCCGAAGTTCGGGAGGGACTCGGCCTCCTCGGCTCGGATGTATTTCTCGCACCTCAGTAGGAGGTCGGCGAAGTTGGTAGGCGGCTTCTTTGCTAGGGACGAGCGGAGGTTGGAGTTGAGGACGTTCGACTGGAACGCCACTGTCGCCACGGATTGGTCTAAGGAGGCGATCGACCTGACTTCTGCAGTGAACCTCTTCACATAGTCCCGCAGCTTCTCTTCCCTTTCCTGCCGGAGGTTCAGAAGGGAGAGACTCGTCTTCTCGGCCCGTCGGCTGCTCACAAAGTGAGTTATGAACAGTGTCTCAAACTGCTCAAATGAAAAGATGGAGGCGGGGGCAAGCCTGGAATACCATTCCCGAGCCGAACCCCGAAGGGTGGCCGGGAAGGTCCTGCAGAGTATGGCATCGGAGACTTGGTGGATCAGCATCAGAGTCTTAAAACTCTCGACGTGATCTACTGGGTCGGACTCGCCTGAGTACGTTTCAAACTGCGGAGGTTTGAAACCCCTCGGTATGCGAGCTTCCATGATTGTCCGAGAGAAGGGCGGTCTGTTCGGGCGAACAGTCCCTGCTCTGGACTCCTCTTCTCGGTCCATACGGACAATGCGCCTCTCCACCTCATGGAGGCGGCGGTCAAAGGCATCGTCCCCTCGCCGGTAACCGTATGACCCTTCGGACTCTTCCTCATAAGAGGGAGAGCGTGGACTTCGGTGCCGGTATCCCTCGGATCGGCGGGGACTGTACTGTTGCTGACGACTGGGAGCCTGGAGAGGACTTCGTGACCGGCGGTAAGGACTGGGAATCCGAGGCGGTGTTGGGATCCTCGGGGGGTTTTGGTTGTTGGCACGGGCGTTCAGGGCCTGCAGTACAGTCTCCTGAAACTGGAGGAATTCGGCACGGCTGATAGGTACCTCACGGTCCCTCGTACGATGCCGATCCTCGGGGGAACGCGGCCTCCTCCTTCGGTGTTCGGGAGATGCCGCTCGGCCTCTCCGGTACGGAGATCTCCGCCTGTCTCGGCGACGAGGTGACCGCTCACCCTGACGCTGTCGGGAGGCTCCCGCTCGGGCCCGCCTCTCGTCAAGGTGCGTGCGGAGGTCGTTCTCCTTCTGGCGGTTCTGGAGCGTGAGGCCGAGGTCGGGGTTATGGGAGGCCATCGAGTCCGAGGACCCGTTACGGACCGAGACATGGTCCTGGATGGGCTGCTTCAGCTTCTGGCCGTTGAGACCGGCGGGACCATTGTTGGGTTGTTGCTGAGGATGAGGAGGCTGGACCGGTTGGGCCGGCGGAGGAAGCCCAGATTGGGGAATTGGATTGACGGGGGTATCCTCCGTAGGGTCGGCGGGGTTGGCCACCCGATTGGATCCTCTGGATCTGTTCTTCTTCGGAGGCATGGCGATGGAAGGCGAGGAAGAAGAAGCTGAGGTCGTTCGTGTGGTGGTTTCCCACAGACGGCGCCAATCTGTTACCGCTGATTTCGGTGTGGGGGGTAAACAGATAGAATTTGTGAGTCCGGGAAACACCTGAACGATTGACTCGGCCTTCTTGCTCCTGGCACAACCTGCAAGGAAGTGCGAAACACCGGGGTTGATTCCGGCGACGCACCCTCCGACGCTCTTGTCAGTAATCAGGAAAAGATTAAGAAAGAGCTTAAGTGGTCAAAGAGTGATTAACCTGGTCTCGGTGGTAGAGGGGTTGCATTTATAGTCGCCTTTGGAACCATTTGGGGCCTAATTTCCTGCCTAACAAATAGGAGAAAAATCCTCCTATTCTGTTTTAGGAAGTTAGGCCTTGATTCCCTGGTGAGAGCTAATCAGGTTTGTTGATTTGACCAAATCAGTGGCCTGATTCTCTTCTTGGTGGATTGGGCTTGTATCGGGTCGGGACCCGTACCCAATTGAAGTGGATCTATTCGCGGGTGGTTGGTTCTGTGAGAAGGAGGCCCAATACCCGTTTTGGATCCATCTGTATGTGAAATTACCTTTTTACCCCCGTGCTTCAGGATTCGTGCTCGATCTGGACGGTCCCGATTTAACCCCAATTTTAGCCATATCAAATATAGAGTATCAACGGAAAAGCAAAAGGCAGTTGGATAGATGGGGTTCGAGCGGGCCTAGTGAAGAGGATTTGATTAGAGTAGCTGCAAAGACTAAAGAGCCAACTTCAGCCTGTTAAGGTAATTCGTCGACTAACTTTTCAGTTTTAAATATGTTAAACGATGATTCCCTTATTTATTTTGCTAGTCTGTACGGTCTAGCCATGGGTTCCAATCGAGAGGAGCAATTGTTTAATGTTAATATTATTAGAGGGAAAAGTGAGAGTAAAATAGAGTAACGTCGGGATCGCGTTGGGGGTTAGAGTATAGGTGATCTCTATATTAGTTTCCAATGTTATACATCTTTTGGAATGTCAGGGGGATGAGACAAAAATAAAAAAAAGGTTAATTAGTGACACTATCGTTAGGTTCAAGCCGACCGTTTGCGCTTTTCAGGAAACTAGGGTGGAATCTCCGACTTTGGAGGAGTTTCAGAGAATCAAAGGAATAGGGTCCTTTGATTGGAGGTTCAAACCCTCGAGGGGGTTTTCTGGAGGTATAGCAATTGGGGTAGACCCTAGGGTATTTGAGATTATAGACCAATTAGCAGGAACATTCTCGGTCACATTCTCTATCAAAAGACGTGCTGATAGTTGGACTCATTCTATTACTACGGTCTACAGACCTTACGAGTCGACCCAAAGGGGTTTGTTCTGGGATGAACTGAGGTCCATTAGAGATAGATGTAGAGGGCCGTGGGTGGTGGAAGGCGATTTTAACATCACAAGATTCCAATTCGAACATATTGGAAGAGGAGCGCCCAGGAGTGATAGGGAACAATTCAATGCGCTGATCAACGAATTAGATTTAGTGGAGATCGATCCCACGAATAGGAAATTCACTTGGTCAAATTTGCAAGCTAACCCTATGTAGCGCCCCAAATTTCTAATATGAGAGCTTAGAAAATAAGTGGCGAAATCCCAGCAATCCACTTCAATAGAACAATAAACACCAACAACACCACTAAAATTTTTCTTTCTTTATTACAACAATTATTACATATCACAGCGGAAGTCTAATCATCTCAACACAAATGTTTCTTTTTGTTTACAACTCAATAATAACTCATTATGTCATTACAATTTTTACAACAAACACTAAATAGTCCAACTATCACAAATTGCCCACTCAAGCATCCAACCTCCAATCTAAGCAATAACCTGCAACATGTGAGGCTAGAGTTGAACCCTAACCCCCAAAACTACGGGGTCAGCCATAAATGGTGTGAGTGGTAACAAATCAACAAATAACATAAATGAACTTAAAACATAATATCCAACGAATAACGATCAAACACTAAAGTATGAAATAACAACAAAAGAATAACGGGTGATACCAAAACCAAAAGCCGAGTGTGTGTAAAAACAGGAAATCCAAATGCATGAAAGTGATTCAAGAAAACATCATGACTACATGCTGTCAACAATGACTACTAATGCCTGTCCTTATTAATTTGGGTTACTGAACAAATCTCCTAGAGTAGTGTACCCTACCGGACTAAAAATCTGAATAACTGAAAATTCGCCTCAATGGGCCTCAACAAATAACTGAACAAATATCTCAACACCGGTATACTAGGGTCACTTACCTCTAGAGACTCAAAACAAATAACTGAACAAATTCCCACTAAACAAGTGGCTCAACAAAATATCTCAACATCATGTTCTTAACTGAACATCTCAAAATAAATACTGAACTGAACATCTTAAAACAAATACTGAACTGAAGACCTCAAAATTATATGCTAAACAAAATGTCTCAAAATCAAACACTGAACAAAATATCAATATCCTTCAGGACCAGTCGACTGCATATCTTACCAGTCGACTGTCCAGAGGACTTAATCCAACATTTCTCAAAAATAAGCTAAGGCATGGTCAGTCGACTTACCAAGGAGTCAGTCGACTGCCCCGAGACAAAAACAAATAATTTTCATCAAAAATATTCTAAGTATATAAGTCGACTGAAATGGCTCATAGGTCGACTGTCCCGAAAGGACTGAACAAAATACAAACAGAAGATCAGTCGACTGACCTCAGTCTAGGTCGACTGTCCCGAACAAATCTCAAAGACTACAAGTACATCAGTAGGCTCGAACCAGTCGGCTGCTCTACATGCCAGTCGACCGTCGGCTACAGGTTTCCAAACAGAATAGATCTGAACACAAATCAAAACTAGAGTTTTCTAAAGATTTACTGATCACCAAATTAGCTTGTATCCAGGCAATTAAACAACTCTCAAAGATCTCCATCATGGATACATTTCTCAATTAATCAAATACTCAAATCTCATCTCCTCATGATCTAAACTCTTAATCCTTTGATTAGGGTTTTCTCAACAAAACTAAATGTCGTCCTCACCACATAAACAAGATTGGTTTGCAATCACTAGATCCAGATGTGTAATATCTGATCACAACTTAATCAGTTCTTAATTTGCTTTCTAACAACATGGTCTCATAAATCAACATATCCTCAACGAATCTAAATCTTTTCTCATCATGGTCCAAATATCAATTAAAAGTTCTAATCATCCATATCAAATAAAAGATCCATATCATATATGCCATGAGATTAACAAACAATAGCATGACGATCACTACAATCATAACAAAGGTCTCATGTCCATCATTAATCAAGCAAACAAAGTACACAAACAAACAAAACAAAACAAAACAACCACTCACTTTTGATTTGAAGAAAAGATCCACAAAAGCTCCTCCTTGCTAGGTCCAAAGTCCTCCTTCTCGCTCTTCAAAATAAATCTCAAGAAATTCTTAATATATCCATGACGGCTGGGAAGAATTTCCCTTAAATATGCCGGGGTAAAATATTAGGGTTTTATTCCCACTTTGCAAAATAATCCTTTTAAGAATACAATTTTACATTCATAGGTTTAGTCTTGAAAATTCAATCAAATATCATTTAAATTAGGATCTAATAGAAAATATATTTCTAAACTCAGCAAATACTGATCGGAATGTCCAGCAAATACATTTTGCACTCTAAACCCTCAAAATGTCAATTTTGCAAATAAGTCCTTCTTTTCCCAAAAATTGCAAATAGGCATAATTAATTTCTGAAAAATCTGAAAAAATACTAAATAAATCCCAAATAATTAAATAATGATTTTTCATAAGGAAAACTAAAATTTTCAAACTTCTGAAAGGCCATTTGCACGTGTTTTGTACGTGTACAAAAGATAAATCTTCTAGAAAATATTTATCAAATACTCAAAATCATTAAAAAATTCATTTTCAAATAATTAAAACAATATTTGAAAATACGGGGTTCTACACCCTACCTTGGCAAAATTAGACAGAATTTTGGTTTCCACGGATTGGGAAGACAAGTTTCCTCTTGCTAGGGCCAAAGCTTTGATTAGATTTACTTCAGATCATACGCCGCTGGCATTGGATTGCGGTGAGGGTGAAAGAAGGTGCTCACACCGGTTTAGATTCGAGAGGTCGTGGACGTTATGCGATGGAATTCAGAAGATTATTGAAGAAAGCTGGAATGCGACTACTACGCCTGATACATCAGTGGGGTGTTGGATTCAAAAGATCAGGAGGCTAAGAGGAAAGTTGAAAGAGTGGGCCCGTGCGGAATTTGGTCACAACCAAAGAGTCAAAGAAGAAATAGGGATGAGGATAGAGCAATTGGAACTTATAGAGGAGGAAAGAGATCTTATTCAAGATGAATTTGACGAACTTTATAGAAATAGACAAGATATACTTCAAATTGGAAGGATGGAGGAATATTACTGGAAACAACGTTCCAGGATTCAGTGGTTGAACGAGGGAGACGCTAACACTAAATTTTTCCATAGGATTGCCAATGGAAGAAGACGCAATAACCATATCTCTGGGTTAATTGTGGACGGTGTTTGGTGCGAGAGCGAGGACAGAATCAAGAATCACATCAACGAGAGTTATAAGGAGGTGCTGGGTAAAAAAAAGAAATATAGATGTCCGTTGAATCAGAATATGTAGATGGATTCAAGGATTAACGGGTCAGATTGCATTGAAGGGAACTTCAACGAAGAGGAAGTTCTTTCAGCTATCAGAAGTCTAGGTCAAGATAAGGCTCCGGGGCCAGACGGATTTCCGTTATTCTTTTACACCTTATACTGGAAAATCGTCAGAGAGGACTTCATGCGTATTGTCCAAGATTTTTACAAGGGGGAAGCGGAGTTAGAAAGACTAAATTATGCGAATATTGTGCTGATCCCCAAGAAGCATGAGGTTAAGGTTGTCGGAGACCTAAGACCCATCAGTCTACTCAACGGTTCCTTCAAGATCATTACCAAAGTGTTGGCTAACAGATTGGGTCCACAGTTGAAGGATATCATAGGGAAATCACAGAGCGGTTTTATTAAAGGAAGAGACATTATGGATAGTGTCGCTTCGGCTCATGAGATTGTTTTCAGAGGATGCAAGGAAAAGACGGATGGCTTCCTTTTTAAGGTGGATTTTCAAAAGGCCTATGACTCGGTTGAGTGGGATTCGGTAGATGAAGCTCTGCTACTTAAAGGATTCGGGGAAAGGTGGAGGAAATGGATCTATCAGTGCGTTAGAGGAGGGAAATCGTTCATCATCGTTAACGGAGCGCAAGGGAAGGAAATAAAATGCAAGAGGGGTCTTAGACAGGGTGACCCACTGTCATCGCTGTTATTCGCAATCGTAGCAGATGGACTTGCAGAGATGATAGTCAATGGCAAAGATGATAGAGCTAACTTTGGCATTAAAATCAAAGGGAGTTCAGAGCCTATTTCAATTCTTCAGTATGCCGACGATACGCTTCTGTTCTGGGCGACATCGGAAGAGGAGATCATAGCTATGGGAACGGTTTTGAAGTGCTTCGAGGCTTGGTCTGGTTTGAAGGTCAATTTTAATAAGAGTTGTGTCATTCAGCTGAGCGACAA
The DNA here is from genome assembly GCA_017893485.1 of Hemerocallis citrina. NCBI lineage: Eukaryota > Viridiplantae > Streptophyta > Magnoliopsida > Asparagales > Asphodelaceae > Hemerocallis > Hemerocallis citrina. The sequence continues at coordinate 5,619,736 of CM030364.1, read as the reverse complement.
CTGTTCAACCCCAATTTCTCTGATTCAGCAGATGCTTGGTTGCAATAAGGGGGAGTTCCCGCTGATATACCTAGGGATCCCGATCAGACCTGGGAAACTAACTAGGGAGGATTGGCAACCTCTTATAGATAGGATTGAAAAAAGGTTAGCTGGTTGGAAAGGGAAATCGTTAACTCTGGGGGGCAGGATCACCCTACTGAATTCTGTCATCAACAGCATTCCGATCTATCTTATGTCCATTTATGAACTACCAGTTTGGGTTATTCACAAGATAGATAAATGTAGAAGAAGATTTCTTTGGAAAGGAGCGAGCGAAGGAGGTAAGGGGATCCACCTTGTTAGTTAGGGAAGGGTTTGCAAAAGGAAAGAGTTTGGAGGTTTGGGGATCATTGATCTTAGAGATATAAACAGAGCTCTGCTCAGTAAGTGGTGGTATAAGTCCCTCACTAATTATCGGACACGGAAGAAATTCAGATTTGGGGGGAAAGCAGTTAACAGTAGGAAGTCCTTCTTTTGGAAAGGAGTGTGCAGGACAGGCGATGTTTACCACAGCAACACCCTCTGTAAGGTAAAGAATGACAAGAATACAAGATTTTGGAAAGACAAATGGTGCGGTAACAACTCACTGATGGGACTGTTTCCCTCTGCAGCACAGGTTGTTTTAAACAAAGACGCTCTTGTGAGCGACGTTTGGAGGAACAGCACATTGAGACTAGATGTCAACGGTTCTATTGATCAAGATTCAATCTGTCAATTACAACTGGTTAATAACTTCATTCGCTCAGAAGGAAATTACACCGATCAATCGGAAGATGAGAGAGGGTGGTCATTGGAGGCGAGTCGTAGGTTTACGGTCTCCTCAGTATACAAATGGCTGAATGACGGAGGTATTAGAAACGAGTTAGCGGATACCATTTGGGGTGCTAGCGTTCCTTCCAAAGTTAAAGTTTTTTTATGGTTGGTGGATAAGAATGCGATTCTTTCGAAGGTGAACTTGAGGAAGCGGGGATTGTTGGATAACGCTATATGTAATAGATGCCCTCAGCACGAAGAAGACACGAATCACATCTTCTTTAATTGCCATAGAGCTAAATGGGTTTGGGAAAGGGTAGGTCATGCCTTCGGGGTTTTACAATGTCCAGGGTCTTTCTATGAGGTTTGGGGGGAAATTAGATCTAGCAGGAGTAGATGGGAAGATAGAATAGAGTGGGATCTCGTTGCTGCTTCAATTATGTGGAACCTATGGCTAGATCGTAACGACAATTGTTTCAATAACACTAATCATAGGCTATCGTTCCTGATTCACAAAATTCACTTCTGCTGTTATGAATGGACAGGGCTACTCAAATCCAGGAAGAAGATGCCCGTGGGCGAGGAAGAGGAGGAGTAGCTCTCAGTTGGAGGAATCTATCTCTCTTTGGACGAAGATCACACAGCTTAGGGTTCAGTAGATGCTTTTGTATTTTGATGCTATTTGAGTGATCTTGTATTTTGTTTCAAGCTTATTGTGGATGTCTAGACTAGAGAACTTTGATGCCTTGGGCCTGCGGGCAAGGGTTGTATCTTTATTCCTGTTTCGTTAATTTCTCTTTAATGAAGCGATGACGCGGTCATCTTTTAATCAAAAAAAAAAAAAAAAATCTCACCGGCAGTGCGTGTAGAATTACTAGTATTATACAATGCATCAGCATATGACTACAACAAAAACAGCAGCAGAGCCTTTACCTAGGGTCGATAAAACGGGGCTAAATTTTAGAATTCTCCCTTTTCCAGCGACAATCCGTTACCCACCTTACTCCCACCGCCATGGTTATAGATGTTTTAGGGTGGCTTACTGTCAAACACAACAAGTTTTTTTTTTTTTTTAAATTTTTGTTTCTTTCTGTGTGTGTGTATTGATTTTTGTTGATAAGTGTGGAAGGCTTTTCAATTTTTAGCCTAAAAGTTGGGAGAACCTAGCCATCTAAGCAATAACAACCCTGCATGTCAGGAGCCTGTGTGAAGTCAATGAGTTTCTCTCTCTAGAATCCAAAATAGAGAAGCTCTAAAAAAATAACCAAAAAGAAAAGAGAATAAATCGACCCTGCTCGGGGAGGGGGGAGGACTCCCTCGTCCTCCTCAGCCTCCTCCCCCCTTCTCACCCACCAACTGAGGTGCGCTGGTGTGGTGTTTTCAGAGATTTGGGCCGAAGTTCGGCAGAGTAGATGCGGAGTGAACGGCACGGCGAGGAGGGTCGCCTCTATGAGGACTAGGACGACGGCGGGAGCGACAGCCGCCCATAGAAGAGGAGGAGAAGCAGGAGAGTGAACGGGGACGATGATGGTCATCGGCTTCGGGTTCGTGCTTCGTCGACAGCAATGACAGCTGTCGGGGAGGGGATTGGGAGGATCGGAGGGTATGGTTGAGGTTGGGTTCATCGAGACTCCAACCAGAGCTCGTCGGAGTGGTGTAGAGATTGTGGCTCACCAGTGGTGGAGGGCTTTGATCGTCGGGTATCCAATTAGGGTTTGGATCGACGAGGTCTGGAGCTGGGCTTGGCTCGATGACGGGCGCAGAGAGCTGTGCGGGTGTCGGGGGGCTTGTCGCGGTTAGGTCGTGTGGGGCATCATTGGAGCGTTAGGTGGGGCTGGTGAAGGGGAGTTTAGGTTGATGAGGTGGTTGCCATAAGTTGATGGCGAAATGGCGACGGTGATGGAGGGACGGATGTGTGCGACGGGAGCAATGGGAGAAGTGGAGATGTTCAGGAGAGTGACGTTGGTCGGGGTAGACGCTGGAGTGGGGAAAAGGAGTCGGGATTGATTTTCTATTTTGAATTTCGAATTAGGGTTTCGAAATTCAAAATTAGGATGAGGAGGCAGAGATCGGGTTGAAATTTGATTTTTGAATTTTGAATTTCAATTTAAAGTTTTTGAAATTCAAATTTAGATTTAGGGAAGATTCTGATGATTTTTGAATTTCAAGATTAGATTTTGAAATTCAAATCATAGATGAAGGGGGTATTTGGTTCTATTGTGAAATTGCAATGTTGATTTTGAATTTCAAATATGTGTGGAGGGGGAGGTTAATTTGAATTTTGAATTTCAATTTAAACTTTTGAAATTAAAAAAAATATTTGGAGGGGGGATTTGGGTCATTTTTGAATTTCAATTTAGAATTTTGAAATTCAGAACACATGTGGAAAGTGGAGAGTGGATAGTGGAGGGAGAAATTTTGGTTGACTTTTGAATTTCAAATTTGTTTTTTTGAACGTCAAATTATGTTTGGAGTGCGATGGGCTTAACTTGGGGATCCCCAACGATGATCTGCCACGGCGGAAGTGTTCGTGGGGGAGTTCGTCAAGAGCGTCGACTTCTCGGTTGAGAACAATGGTTACTGTTGAGGGCTGGATTTGACGCAATTGGAAGATGGCGTCGCAGTGGGGTGGATTGGTGGATTTGTTGGGTGAGAAGGATGCATGCCGCCTTGAGATGGTGACTGTGGCTGTGGCCAAGGTGGACGTTCGGGGAAAGTTTTGGGGTGAACAGGAATTTTTGAAGGAATTCGAAATTTAAAATTTTTATTTTTTATTTTTTTTTAATATGAAATTCGAATTACATCAGGTAAGGATGGGTGGGAGAACAGTTAGGGGAGGAACTAGTTTATATTGTAGGCTTAGCTATGTAATTGTTTTCTGTTGTTCCGTTTTAGCAACATATAGATGTACTAGGTTTGGCCGTTGACACGTGCCTACGGCACGTTTTCGGAACGGTGCACCTTATTTGATCATATAAAATAGTTTTGGAGATCCAACAAATTAATTGAAGTAGCAAACATATTATAAGAGAAACTTTTGGGAGTCCAGAAAAAAAAACATATCATATGATTTTTTTTGATTTTTTTGAAGTATTTTAAAAGTTTTTAAGTTTTTAATTTTTTTAGTTTTTTAATTTTTAAAATTTTTATTTTCTTAATTTTTTGGATAGAAGAGGGAGAGAGAATGAGAGAGAAAAAAATAATTAAATAAATATAGGAATTGTTTTGGGCAGGGGATTTGAATTTGAGTTGGGGGGGGGGGGAATATGTTTTGAAAAATTAGATCCGAGTCTTTAATTTTTGGGAGATTAAAGAAGAACCACTTGATAGCTTTCTTTGTGTTTTATTATATAGATATTATTTGTAAAACTTGTTGCGTTAATTATTTATTAATGAACCGGTGTCGCTGTCACATTTTCTTTAAATAAAAACAACCCTGTATGTCATGTTGGAAATGGTCCACTTTAATTTGCTGCCAAATTTATTTCTTTAACCCCCCAAAAATACAGATCAATATCAACATCATTTGCCTGCTCATCTGAAAGTAGTTGTGTGGAATCTTTATCTTTTGTCTTCAAAGCTTGAACCCTTCAATGCTTTTGCTTCTTAGAGATCATGTACGTTAAATTATCAAATCGTGCTAGTTTGCTCCTGTTTTTAAAAAAATAAATAAAAAATAAGGAGAGAGAGAGAGGAGAAAGGAAAGTATTCTTTATGCAGTTTAAACCCCTTGCTTTGTAATATAGTTCGAGAGACCTTCTGCTTCTGTTAGAACATATATTGTTTCTGAGTAAACAAACAGTGCTTTTGGTTTCACTGTTATGCATTGTATTGTTTTCTTAGCGAACTTGTTTTGATTAGCAGCATCTCTATAGACTAATTTAGTAGTTTTTGACATTTTTAACTGATCAAGTTCATTTTGATTACTGATATTAGTTCAAAAGAACTGAATTAATGTAAGAACACCGGCCATATATTGGATATTAATTATAACTAACGACACCTACCTATTTTCCCCCCAACAAAACTGAATTGGTGCAGAGTAGTTTTCATTATTAATGTGACTCGATTCATCATAGTAAAGGAAGAAGAGAAAAGAAATGCCAACTGTTCTCATCTCATAACTAAGTTTCATTGTAACCTTTCAATTACTATATTAATCTGTGGTTGGCTATAATCCGAAAAAAGGTATCATAATTTGGATGCCAACCTCACCTAATTGATAACAGACAACATGTACATCATAATCTTGACTGTTAATTTGTGTTTGGTTCTGAAGCTAGTAGCCAACCTCCAACCACATTACACTACCTTTTGGTTTCTCCTACATGCATTTACTTGCACTCAAGCTTCCTCTAACTCTTCTGTCATCAAGGGTAGTGTGTCATTTTAATTAGTCCCGTATTTGTTAAAGAAAGCTTACTAGTAAAAAATAATCGAATCAAGACTTTCTATATATACATACATAAACTCCCTTCTCTAATTTCAAACACAATCAGCCACCTTTCTCATCTACTAGTATTGCCGACCTCTTTCTTTTTTCAACTCAAAAATGGTATTTTCTATCACTTGGTCATTCATTTCGGGACAAAAAAGAAGTTTATAATCTTTTTGGTTTGGTTATTCAATCTAACAAATCTGAATGAACTCTGTTTACAGGTTGCAGCAGAGAACTCCAACATCAACGGCAACCATGCCGCAGGAATTAAAGTTAAGCAGCACGAACCAACACTCGTTCCACCTTCAGAAGAAACCCCGAAGGGGCTCTACTACCTCTCCAACCTTGATCAGAACATTGCGGTCATAGTTCAGACCATATACTGCTTCAAAGCTGAAGATAAAGGGAATGAGAGCGCGACCCAAGTGATCAAAGAAGCCCTAGCAAAGGTTTTGGTTCCCTACTATCCTCTGGCTGGTAGGCTGACGATAAGCCCTGAGGGAAAGCTCATCATCGATTGCACGGGTGAAGGTGCGGTTCTTGTGGAGGCTGAGGCCGACTGCGATATGGAAGCGATTGGAGATATAGCGAAGCCCGACCCTTGTACACTTGGCAAGCTTGTGTATAACATTCCGGGCGCAAAGAATATATTGGAGATGCCTCCTCTTGCTGCTCAGGTGAATCTTTTTTCGTACCTTGATAGCATTTACGGATAGCATTTATATTCTTCAGACTAATTATGTAGGCATGAAAGAACTAAGTACGGTTTATAACTATAGAAAAATCAATCTATATTGTTAAAACTTGAGGGTGTAGGCCAATGGTTGCGGTTTTAGGTGCAACAATCACTCACATATCAAGTTAGATGTCGATCGATCTTTTAGAAACTGCGTGCATGAAATAAAGGGAGATGATCGACTAGCTAACAGAATAAAATAGTTGCCTTTAGTTCATATTGGAATTAAATGTTCCATATTTATTGTTGATTCTATAATATAAGTAAGGGGTTCTTCCACAATTCATTTCATCCAATTAGTTAGTTTTTCAAATTTGAAATCATCTATACAATATTGAGTTCAACTTAGTATCTCAACTGATGAAATATATCAAATAGACAAACTTCATGTAAATGAGTAAGGTAAGACATGTAACTTGTGAATATGATTGATTGCATGTTCAAAACATGCTATATAACTGAGGACTGCTCGGTTGAATCATAGACTTGTAATATGGTTATTTTGTGGTTTCGTTAATTTTTCATTAATGAAATCTGTGTCCTAGGTTACTATTATCTCAGAAAAAAATAAATAAATAAATAAACTGAGGACTTTTGAGTTATGACAAACACACTTATTTGTAAATATATATATCTATAATTTCTCAAGATTGATTTTAAATGTTGTTTTCAAAATTTTATTTGCAAATTTACCTAGCTCAAATTAATAAATTCGATCGATCGTACTCTCTCAATTCCAGGTAACGAAATTCAAGTGTGGGGGCTTTATCCTTGGACTGGCCGTGAACCACTGCATGTTCGATGGCCTTGGCGCCATGGAGTTCGTCAACTCATGGGGCGAGACCGCCCGTAACCTCCCCCTCACCACCCCTCCCTACATCGACCGCTCCATCCTCAAATCCCGCACCCCTCCCTCAATAGACTTCCCCCACGACGAGTTTGCTCAAATCGATGACATATCCGACACCTCCACCCTGTACCAAGAAGAGCAAATGATGTACAAATCCTTCTGCTTCGACCCCGATAAACTCGCCCACCTGAAAACCACTGCAGCCACCTCTGAAGACGGAACATTAATTAATGGCAGCTGCACCACTTTTGAAGCACTGTCGGGTTTTGTCTGGCGTGCCCGCACCCATGCACTTAACCTGAAACCAGAACAACAGACTAAACTCTTATTTGCTGTCGATGGGCGCAACCGGTTTGAGCCCAAACTCCCGGAAGGCTACTTTGGGAACGGCATTGTCCTCACCTATGCGCTAAGCAATACAGGAGAGCTGCTGGAACGACCGTTCGGGTTTGCAGTAGGGCGGGTGCAGGAAGCGGTTCGGAAGGTAACAGACGCGTACATGAGATCGGCTATTGACTACTTCGAGGTGACACGTGCCAGGCCCTCATTGGCCGCAACACTGCTGATCACAACCTGGTCCAAGCTCTCATTCCACACTACTGACTTTGGGTGGGGTGAGCCGGTACAGTCCGGACCCGTGACTTTGCCGGAAAAGGAAGTGATTCTGTTTCTATCGCATGGCAAAGAGAGGAGGAGCATCAATGTGCTTCTGGGGTTGCCGGCATCTGCGATGATCAAATTTGAACAAATGATCATGGATATATGAGATATATATATATGATATATAGGGAAACGAAACTGATCGATCTGAATTTGTGTCGTTCGTAAATATTGTGTGTGATTTTATGATATATATATATATATATATATATATATATATATATATATATATATATATATGTTTTGTTTTTTTTTTGGAAAATTTAAAAGTTGGGTGTAATTCACAATTATATACAATTATAATGGAAAAACTGGATTTAATGTGGTTAAATTACTGTTCGCAATATTGATGATGTTTTTAATTATTACAATGGCCATATATATCATTGTTTTTGTGTCTCTTTCGAATCTCATTAAAGAGTGATTAATTTGGAGGCAACTGATCGATTAATTGTTTAGAGGATCGACATTAAGACGAACATAAATACATACATATTCGAGAACAAGAACGAAAGGAATTGAACATGATCGATGGTGTGATGGTCCAACTGCGGCAGGTATTGTATGTGGCTAGCTATTTAAGGCCTACGTGTGATTAAGCTAGCATATATATATATTATATACATGGACCATATATGTATTACCGTGTTCTCAGGGCAGGCGGGTGAGGCGGCCGCCTCAGGCCCCCTGTGTTTTTACAATTTTAGGGGCCCCAAATTTGTAATTTCATTGTAAATATAGGTACGTATTTTGCACGTAAAAGAAAAATACTGTTATTAGGGCCCAAAAAAATAATTCTTTGAGCCTTTAATTTTTTTATAAAAATTATATGGTTTAGGCTTGAAAACTTGAATTGAAATTGAGACTTTACATTGGATAATTTAAAATAAATTTATATATTTTGCATATTTTGCTTTCTACAATGAGCAAAATTTTTGTACAAATGTTTTTTTGTTTTCTTTTTTTAGTGTATGGGGGGCCATTTCGGGAGTTTGCATCGGGCCCCCGGGACCTCAGGGCCGGCCCTGCGTGTTCTTTTACCAATTGTTTTTACAGTAGCTGCTAGACCGATCGATTGGCATGTACGTACTGTTTTCATGTATTAATTAATTAATGCAAGATATATGGAGCCGAACGCGTACAATTTTGGGTTTCACCTATTAAAGATCAGGCTCCCCAAGCACTTGTAGGTGAGCTCACAAACTTTAGATGTTTTCTTTTTTTTTTTGATTAAAAGATGAATATAGTCATCGTTTCATTAAAAAGTACCTAACAAAACAGAGATAGCTAATACATAAAAAGCCCGCAGGCGACAACATCAAAGGACATCTAGTTTGAGCAATACAACCCTAACAGAAAGAAAATACATCAAAATAAGAGCATCTAAAATAAAAGACCAAAAGCTGACTGTCCCAATCCCATGCAGAGTACAGTCCCCTCGCTAACGAACTACTCATCCTCCTCTCCTACTCGCTTCTTCTTCCGTGATCTGATAAGCCCTGTCCAATCATAACAACAAAGGTGAAATTTTTTGCAACAACGAGGAAAGTGTATGACGAACGCTATTGAAACAGAAATCATTACGATCTAGCCATAGGTTCCACAGTACTGACGCCACAAGAAGTTCTCAATCTAATTTGACCTCTTTTCTAATCGTGTTTGATCTAATGTCCCCCCTGATCTCAGCACTCGACCCAGGACACTGTAAAACTCCAAACGTTGTACCCACTTTCCCCCAAACCCATCTAGCTCTATGACACTTGAATAAAATGTGGTTCGTATCTTCTTCCTCTTCTTCCTCGGTCATACACGTACTACATATAACAAACTTTCGATGTTATATGTTGGATTCCAGCATAGAGAGAATTACATATGAATGTTGTTGGAAAATACATACATCTCTTAAACTGAAAGGCTTATTATCGCCCACACGAAACTAACAAGGCCTGTCAATTAATCAGGCCCATTAGTTGAGCCCAAAGTCAGCCCGATTAGGAAATGACCCAAAATTGTGGCCCAAGCATGATTCGAACATAATAAACTAATGACTTATCCTAACCCGCCTTCAGTCGAGGTTAACCGCACTACGGATTTATTCAGTTCAAAGCTGAATTATTATTGCCGCCAAAATTGACACCATATATAAAAGTATTTCTTTTTCGAAGAACTGTTCAGAAGACATTTTAAATTTTATTGCTATATATGTATATTTAGAGTGTACCATATAGGCATGCATATAGCAAATCCCTCTGCATAATTTAAGAAGAATTGGTTTGGGTGTCCTAATTCCAAACACAACCTGTGTGTTTAGAATGTTTTTCAAAAAATATATATTTAGGATAAATTGTGGAAAACCTCATGCATTATTTGGTCAACAGAAGTAATCGACTCCCACTTGCTAGTAAGGAGACTTATCATTAGACTCTCTTGTCACTTGTAGATTTAGGTCGTGTGTATGATACATCACCCTTTTTCCATGACATACCAAACTCATAACTCATGTTCATAATCGGACCAACTTAAGGCGATTGTGAAGCTCCATGTTGATCTGAGCCTATTTTGCTCAGGTGAACCCGTGTGTGCAGTGCATGCCTTAGGGAGCCGACGCAATTGCTTTTGTCAAACCATGCAATCAATTATGTAGTTCAAAACTAAATCAAAGTAAAAATGTGATCATAACTCCAATATATATATATAACTGTTTTCTCGGCGTAAACACGAATTGCATGCATGAGGTGTAAATTAACTATAAACCCATGCAAGACATATATAGATAGTCACTGAGTACACATACTTGAAAGGTGTCTTCCATTTCACACCTTTATGGCTTTATCATCCGAGTTACAACTCACTAGTTTTTTTTTTCTTCTTTCTCGCTTTCATTCTTTTACATATAATTGGCATAATTTTATATTGGCAGCATGTTATGTTCACTTGCATAATAACAAAATTATGTGGATCATAAATTAATTTATACACTTATATATTGAGGAATATATATATATATCATATAGAACACCGCACTAAAAATTAATAATTTACAACACATCATAAATTACATTTCATACTTCGTGAAACTGAAAATTTTAATCACTTACAATATAACTAAAAAAGGGTACAACTTATTAAAACATACCCCCAAACATCATTCATATGGATACAATATTATTACTTATTCATATAATGACTTCTTTTCTTGCAACAAGAATAAAACCCAAGACTATATATATATATATATAACATATAAAACCATCGCAGTTTTAGATCCGACCCGTTAGAACGAGCCTTGACGGGCTGAGAATCTGATAACCCGAACTGGTTTTACGCATTGGCGTAGAAGGGAAACCACACCTTGGTGAGCTTAACACACTCATCTCGTACTCCTCAATCTCCCAAAGAACCCTATCAAATCGATCAACCTCACAAGGCAACTCGATAGGCCCCTCACGGGCATACCCATATTCGCTCTCAGCTTCATCCAATAACACCTTGAACAATGGGTGATTCGCCTTTTCAGTCCTAACCACAAAACGTTCCTTGTCTGGTCCGACATAAACGGTTATGCACCCTTCGGGTGCAACCCTAGGCCAGGACTTTGTCTTGGACATGTGGCGAGTGCATGTGCTGCTTCTTTTGTTACCAAGCGATGTACAATTCTCTAAAGTCTTCAAAAACAAACCTTTTTTCTCCTTTTCCTTGAAACTCCTCATTCTCCACAAAAAGAAAAGAAAAACAAGAAAACCCCCAAAAAAAAAAAAAAAAAAAAACCACTTACTGTTTTTTGGATTTCTAGGGTTATAATATATTGTTCGTTACCCTCTATCATAAACTTGCTGGAGCATGGGTTGGGATCTAGGGACTTTAGGGTTACTCATACTAGCTCAAAAAGCATTTCCAAGAAGAAAACAAATTCTGTTCCCTCAAAAAAAAAAAAAAAGGAAAAAGAAAACAAGTTCTGAAGGACTAAACGGAATAGAGGAGTATATAGCTAGCTAGCTAGTTTTGAGTTTTGAGAAGGAAGAAGAAGGCAAAAGGATAATATAAAGAGTGGATGGGCTAGACAAGAACCTTCATAAGATGTGGACTTAGCCTAATATTATTTTTTAACATACATATATATATGTCGAAATAATAATGCCAAAGGTACGTAGGGGATTAGAGAAGGTATAATAAATTTGTCATATTACCAACTTTAGTGCACAAGTGGTTAATTTGTATGTATATATAATTAGTGGAAAGTCGTAGATGTTGTTTGGTCGAAAGCAAGAAATGGGACAGCATGGGAAGGACAAAGAGAAGGGAAATGCAAAAAAAAAAAAATGTTTGCTTTGTATTTTTTGCAGTTGTGTTTTTTTGGGTTCCTTAAATGCTTATCATCATAATATCTTAAGCTATAAACCTTTCGAAAATCAAAGGGTTAATCAAGCTATAATTTGTAAAACAAGCCAAGTCCATGCCGCTCACGTACTACTCATAGCGAGGTTAATTACTGTCATAACAGGAAGAATAATACATATGAAGGCATAACAAGATTAAATATTAATTCAAAATTTTGATCAAATTTGGAGTTTAAAAAATCTAGCTAGTTTCCAGGGTAAAATTCCAAAGATACATCAAAATTCTTGAATTTTTTCCCAAACTGTCCCACTTTTTGAAAGTTTTTTCCAAACCGTCCTAGTTTTTTTTAAATTCCCAAACAATCCCAAAAACTAATTCGGTTTTTCGAAGACCGAGTGTTAGTCTTGGATTTTTCGAAGTCTAACTCTCGGTTTTCGAAAGACCAAGTTAGTTTTAACTAAATTCGGTCTTTCAAAAACCGAGTGTCGATTGGGGGGTTATTTCAAATCTGTTTCTTCTTCTTCTCTTTCTTTACTTTATTCTATTCTGTCTTTTCTAACTCATCTCGCTCAACGAAACCCATCGCCGCTTGTTGTCTTTTTGGTCGATTTCCCCTCAAATTGATCGATTTACTCCCAAAAAACTGTCATCTCTCATCGTCTTTTGATTTCCCCCATCTTTTTTTCCCCAAATTTCAACCTTGCTTTAATCCCTAAAACCCTATCATATATTTCGTCTTCGCGGGGGGGGGGGGAGATCTTGGTTGAAGGATTTAGTAGGAGCTTGTAATCACTATCAAGCTTTTGAATCCCTACTTGAATGGTATATTTATCAAGCTTTTGCTAATTAAATTTTGTGTTAATTTTGGGTTATTGTGAAGGTGCTTAGTTGATTTTGTGTTATTGTTGACAATGTAAAGTAGCAAATACCATTTTTTGTTGACAATGTAGAGTAGCAAATGTTATCCATTTTAGTTTTAATTAGAAAATGAAAAAAACAAGTAGAGTAGCAAATGATAATTTTGTTAACGATGTTGCTCATATATATAACAATGTTGGTAATTTTCTTGACAATGTAGAGTAGCCATTATTGTTAATTTTGGTTTTAATTAGAGAATGAAAAAAACAAGTAGAGTAGCAAATGGCATTGTTATCTAACAATTGTTGTTAATGTTGGTTTTATATCTAGGTTATGTGTAGTTAATAACAATTTTGTTGAAGTTGTAGTAATTTCTATTTTATCGTAAATGGCACGCACAATGGAAAACATGGAGGAAGGAGAAAGTAATAGACCTCCACGTGGCGATGGAGCACGTACTCGCGGTGGACGTGGTCGTGGTCGTGGTCGTGCTCATACCGAGGGTACTAATGTAAGTAATTAATTGTTAATTCTAATACAATTATATGAAATTTCGGTCTATTGATGTAAATGTTATTGTTATGTAGGTTCAAATCAATCCAAATGAGGCGGGCACTTCTTCTTCAGTCCCTTCATCATCGTATATCCCTTCTGGAGGCCCATGACCCCTCGACCCTTCACTCCTCACTCTTCAACCGTTGCATCGATCGCATAATGTGTGGAACAGTGAGTCTACGGAGTGCCGCTTTAGGGCTGGTCATCCACTACCTATGCACCCACGGATTCACGAGATACTAAGAGACTGTGGATTATACGGTATTGCTAGGATGAGCTCCATCAAGTGCGATCGACCTCTTCTGGAAGCACTTCTTGAAAGAACAAGGCCTAAGACACACTCCTTTCACCTGCTAGTTGGGGAGATGACAGTGACTTTGCAGAACGTCTCCATAATCACCAGGCTTCAAATCGATGGAGAGGCAGTCACAGGTACAATGGACTTCGACCCGGTTCATTTAGTCGAGGAGTACTTAGGTATCGAAGTTGAGACCGATGCAATTAGTGGTAAATTTATTCGGTTGAAGTGATTGAAGGACACCTTTAGGAATAAACTGAATGAAGGTTCAATTGCGGTGGAGGTGGAGTGCTATTGCAGGGCCTATATCCTCACGCTATTTGGCACTGTATTGTTTCCAAATTCGTCAGGTAATGTCGTCCCGTTGATGTTCTTACCACTAATTGCCGATCTAGAAAATGTTAGCCGTTACAGTTGGGGTAGTGCCGCACTGTCATCACCGTACCGGAGTTTGTGTTTGGCCAGTATAGGTTCGGTGTAGATGAATGAGCCTATGATTTTACTCCAAATTTGTAGTTGGGAGTGCATTCACGTCGGTCGGCCCGTAGTACGGATCCAATCTCCTCCCATAGACGGAGTCTTGCACCTGTAAGTTTTTTTTTTCAATCAGATTCTATTAATTTGATCGTTCTTTCGAAAACCGACTGTGGAGTTCACTCTATTCCAGAGAACATCTTGCTTTATGGAAAAGAGTGTACTCAAAGCTCGGTTTTCGAAAGAACGAGCTGATTATAACTAGACTCGGTCTTTCAGCCTCAAGTCGAGTCTTGCGCCTGTAAGTTCTTTTTGTCAATCAGCCTCAAGACTCGGTCTTTGAAAGACCGAGTCTAGTAATAATGAGATCGTTCTTTGAAAGACCGACTCTGGAGTTCATTGTATTCCAGAAGGCAAGATGTTCTAAGGAATAGATTGTACTCAAAGCTCGGTTTTCGAAAGAACGAGTCTTGTGCCTGTACTTTTTTTTTCAATCTGCTTCAAGACTGATTGATTCCAATTCCTCTAAATTTGAACCTAATTGATTCCAAAATACTTAAAGGCTGATATTTGAATAAAAACACAATTAAAACTCATACAATTATTTATTTTCCACAATTGAACACATACAAACCGAGTACATAGTTCAAATTAAATATTACAAACACATTCGAAAGCACATAATCAAATTAAATGTTTTGAGATCCTCTATTAGTACATCGACGCTTGTTGTGTCCTTCCAAACCACAACTTGAACATTTCATCCCCAAAACCCTACTAGACCTATCTCTCACATCCATGTCGTTGTGTATTCTCGTGGATTTAGGCCGGCCTTTCCTTGAACGTCGCAAACTAGCATCAGGAACGAGTCGCGGTCCATCAATAGTAGGCCAATATGCTGGATCTAGAATAGGATGAAACACGGGAGCCCATGTTTGTGCTAATGACGTGATAAGGTAAATTTTATCAACAAAAGGCTTGTGATCGATTACACGATATGCACAATCTGCCAATACATGAGAACATGGAATATGATATAGATGAAATTTCATACATGTGCATATTTTTGTACCCAAGTTCACAGTGTGAAAGTTCCCACCCTTCCTTTCTCCATTTACCATGCGTATACCCGTTCTCACGAAAAAAACTCCAGGTTGATGATGAAACATTGTAACCTCATGTCGGTTTGTTCTCTTACGGCGACTATCGATCAATTCATGTACTCTTCGAGCAAAAATCTTCCCTTCAGATAAAAGCTTACTGGCTTCCTGTCGACGAATCGTAAAGTAAGAGTTTAGATGATAGAAGATCATCTCAACAATCGCAGTTACCGATAAACTACGGACACCTTTCAAGACTGAATTGAAGACTTCTGACAGGTTCGTAGTTATTATGCCGTATCTTCGACCTTCATCTGCATAAAGTGCCTATTTCTCAACCGGCTTCTCTTTCAACCAATTAGCCGCCTCAACATTGACGGTTTCAAGTTCAGCGAGTTTGGCCATGAACTTTTTGGATTGGTTTTGACACGCTATAATTTTGGCTTTTTTCCGCAATGCCTTGCTACCAAATTTACTAAAGAAATTTGTAGCAAAATGACGCATACAATAACGATGATATGCATTAGGTTTGTTCCAAGCTCCATTTTGCAAATCCATAGCAGACAATATACCAGCATGACGATCCGAGATAACACACAACTCAGTGCGATCGATGACATAATACTGAATACAACTCATGAACCATGTCCACGTATTTATACTCTCTCCATCAACCAATGCAAATGCAAATGGAAATAAGCAATCATTCGCATCTGGAGAAACACCAATTAGCAAACAACCCTTGTACTTACCGTACAAGTGAGTTCCGTCAACACTAATAACAGGTCTGCAAGACTTGAAACCTTCAATCGAATGACCAAATGCCCAAAATACTCCCTTGAATGTTTCCTCGCTAGAACTAGACTCATATTTATCCCTGTGGACAACGGTTCTTGTATTTGCTACTTGAATTGCTGTTAGTAGAAAAGGCAACTTCGTGTATGCTTCTTCGAAGGTACCAAACAACCTCTCAATTGCTTTTTGTTTTGCAATCCAAGCTTTCTTATATGAAATCTGATAATTATATTGTACTTTCACTATCTCAATAATTGTCCGCGGTGTTAAACCAATATCCTACTTCACCACACCCACAATCAAATTCAAACAAGGTTAGAATTAATTTTACAGTGGTCCTGATTCAACGTGGGATTCGTACAAGTATAAGGCCCAACTATCTTCTTCACCACAAAATTTGTCCCACCTTTTGGAACAATTGCTCATAATCTCCAAGGGCATCCACCATCACTTACTTCTGGGGACCTTGCATGATCTCCTCAATTGTACGTTTTCTAGGTGCCATTTTGCATTTAACAGTGTACAGTGACGGTGAAGATTTCAATGTGACAAATTCACGATGTTTCTTGATAGAATACACCTTCACAGCTTGCTGAATCAACTCTTTACTTACAAACTCCTGTCCAATGTACAATTTGTCTAGATTGGATGAACCAGACGACTCTTGTGGAACTTGGTGTACTCTAGCACCTTGTGTCATGTCCTTAGTAACATGAGCGTTAACATTGGCATAGCTATCAGTAGCTCTCACTTCATTAGAACTGTTGTTCGTAGGATTTACATTTGCTACATCATCATCTTCGTCTCCATCATCATTTTCTACACTCATCAACTTCATCGTCTGTTTCTTCCTCTTCTTCATCATCGTCTAATAAGTCGTTGTTAATGGTAGCATTTTGAAAGAGTTCAAATACAGTGTCATTTGGAACATAGTCATGAACCGGACTAGGTTGGCGTGGCAACTCAACATCTGTAGAATTCGGGTTTGTTGTATTTGTGAAGGTATTTTCTTGTGAGGACAGTGGATTTGGTTGTGAAGTTTGAACGGAATTAGACCTCATCTGCTGTGTAGGTACTACCTTTACGAAGCTTGAACTAGGAATATCATGTGGCTGAGCATTCAAAATTTGAATTTGCTGAATATATAACTCTAATGCAGACCAAGTACAATTGGGATCAAGTGTCATAGCTATCATTGACTTCATAGCATTATCAATAGATACGAGCACTGTCATAAAATACTGACCATCTCCTCTACCTACTGCCTATCGAGCTAAAATTTTTACATTCCATTGATCCCTATCCCAATTTGTAACTTCATAAATTTTCTCAACTAATTCTGCCAATGTAATGGTACGAGGTACCCAAACTATTTCCGGATCCACCACACTATTACAACAACCGATCTTTGGATCACGAATTATTTCACCACCAAAGTATAACTAAACAGGAATCTCGAGATTCATACCTACGTATATTTATACGAATATGCGAGTTATTATCTACCCACAAACAAAATCTATAAAAAATATGAAAATTATAGGCCAATATTCATCGTACCTTCACAAGCTTCAAGGATAGAGCCGTAGATATTTGGGTAGAATAGTTGAAGTTGCTATTCTCTTCAAATTTAGCAAAATTCCAAAATATGGATCTTTCGAAAGATGGGTTTAGGGTTTTTAGAGTGGAAGGTGAGAGGGTTAGGAAAGAATTAGTAAATATATTTAGATTGAGATGAGATTTTGTGGGTAGGAGGTCGCCCTAGATTGAGGGAGATGAGGTTGAGAAGATAGAGTACGTGAAATAAAGTAGAGAGGAAGAAGAAGAATCAGATCTGAAATAACCCCCCAATCGACACTCGGTCTTTCACAGTTGAGTTAAAACTAACTCGGTCTTTCAAAGACCGAGTGTTAGACTTCGAAAAATCCAAAACTAACACTCGGTCTTTGAAAAACCGAGTTAGTTTTAACTAAACTCGGTCTTTCAAAAACCGAGTGGGATTGTTTGGGAATAAAATTTAAAAAAAAAAAAAAAAAAAAAAAAAAAAAAAAAAAAAACTAAACTAGGGCGGTTTAGGAAAAACTTTCAAAAAGTGGGACAGTTTGGAAAAAAATTCAAAATTCTTTCTATCTTTAGTTGATAATTCCTTCAAAACCCCTCCATGCAAAATGTGACTTACAAAATCAGTCACATATATACATGAAGCACACAAGTATAGAACTTGTTACTCTTTGTTGCATAACAAAGTTATACAAACATTAAACACATATTTTTCTTGGGTCAAATATTATGGCTCTCGATCCATGCATGATAGGAGAGCAGGCTTACGCAAGGGGTGGTAGAATTAGAATTCAAATTGTTCTTTCTCTTGTCACCCATATAGACTTTATGAGTAATTACAAAACTTTGCAAACTTTGTCTGGTTGTTTTTTTGAATCAAGACTTTATGTGGTTGTTATGTGGTTATTTTATGCTCATTGGCCATTCAGCTTTTCTAAGTCATATCATGAAAGTCGCATGTGTTTATCTTATTAATTAATGTTGATAAAAAAAAGTTTATTTAATTAGTGAGGGAATCAAAAGGAGGCTCATTTGGTATTACACTACACATGCTTTATTTATAGTCCAGCTAAATCGATCGAAACTTCTTTCATCATATAGTACTAGTACGTAGTAGTATAGATAGATAGGTAGCTATAATTAACATGAATATGCTTTTTATAGTCTTTCACTCTGAATTATATTATGGCTATATAGGATAGCAAATATAAAGTTACAGCAGCACATATATATATATATATATATATATATATATATATATATATATATATATATATATATATATAAAATTTGAAACTGAGAGGATATTATATATATAATTTTTGAAACTGAGAGGATATCAGAGAAAATAGGTTTCAAAAAAGGGGTGTGGAAATAATTCTCCCAAGTTGCGTACTCAATGCTCATGGTGGCGTGCGCTGTTTGTTGTGCGTAAACTACATTTGGTTTCGGTTCGGGTTCTACTCGGGGGGACGGGTAAACGGGTTTAAATTATTATAATGGGTTTTATCCTATCTATCTTATTTTTGCCAGGACTATTTATCCTAGTCGTCAATATTGTTCTTTAATTCGCATGAAACTAAGCATTCAGGATTAGGTACTGGTCACTGTTTACGAAGATAAGTTATTTGCAAAAAGAGAGAGAGAGAGAGAGAGAGAAAAATGAATAAAGGTTAATGTATTTAAAAAGGAATAGAATTTGACATAAGACAAATATAAAATGTGATGAATAATGTAAAAATGTAATTATTTTTTGAATATGTGATTTATAAATTAGGACATGTAATAACTAACCCCCCAATGACCATTTGAACCATTAAAGAAAAATAAATTATACATATATACTCATTCAAGCTACTATCCCACTTCATCCAATATTGACAATAACCTCTATACTTTCTAATTCAAATATCTTATATTATGAATAACCTTTCATATATATTTTTATAATATCTAAGAGACAATTTATATAAAAAAATTGAAAATTTCAGTTACTGTTCTATTTTTATAATATTTTCAGTTAACAGATCATTTTTTTTGATAAAAAGTTAACAGATTATTATTAGTGATATATTAGACTATAGGGCCACTTGCTACTAAACTGAAGAAGATGATATAAAAATACACATGACATAAGTGAAGTCATGAAATGGTGCTCAATTATTGCTCTGTTTCAACTACGTTATGTATGTGTGTACAGCAAATCAAAAATTATATATTGTGCATTTTATACTAACAATGAAAGGGATACAATGAATTTGCCAAAGTTAGTAGATGGATTAGCTGGGCAATTCAATCACCACATTTGAATTTTCTTAACAACCAGCTTTTCTGAACATAATATTGAAAAGGAAAAAATATACTATATGCATACAAAAAAATTAACCTAATGTTATGAAATTCAAGCAGATAAGAAAATATATATACCGCCAAGTTTCACCAATTGTATTCTACTCTGTGCATGCTTTTATTTACCTCTCAATGTTTTATACCGCATATGGACGCCATAAAGTTTTGTGATAGAACCACAATGATATCATATATTAATCAGATGCTCGCATCTTCATTGCAACTGTCGTCATGTCATTGAAATCATCTCTAATATTATAATGGGAGAAGACTCATTCGTAAATGTTGTCATTCTACCAACCCATGTAATACAAATACATAACTATTATAAAGGAGGTCCTAGGTTCAAATCAGCACTACGCCTAAATTTTTATTTTAAAAAACTATATTTATTAAAACGTGCATCGCACGTGTAAACTACTAGTATATTTAAAAGCAATTTTATCTAAATTGCAATTGAATATTTCACTGTTCATCAATATTGTACGGTAAAAACTTCAAAGTTTCATTAGTTTTGTATTTATTGGCACTTATCTGGGCTCAAGA
The DNA here is from genome assembly GCA_017893485.1 of Hemerocallis citrina. Taxonomy (NCBI): domain Eukaryota; kingdom Viridiplantae; phylum Streptophyta; class Magnoliopsida; order Asparagales; family Asphodelaceae; genus Hemerocallis; species Hemerocallis citrina. Next base: position 5,599,387 of record CM030364.1, on the reverse strand, counting down.
TGAATCCTTACAACAACAAAAAAAAACCCCAAAATAAGCACGAGCAGAAATCCATGATAAACCCAAAATTTTCACTATTGAGATTAGTAAAAATTGCTAAAAAGGGATAAGGAAACTTCTGAAATGATTCATACGAAATACACCCACATTTATAACTTGTGATTGAAGTGAAGACAAGTGACTCAACAACGGTAATAAGGCTTCAAACCAAGTAGCTGACGGCTACAAAACCGGCCAATGTTTTCATGTGAGTTGAACACAATGAATTGAGATGAAAACCCAAATATTATATTGTTCATCTTTTCAGGTATACACAACACAACACAATAATCTCATGAGAGAGAGAGAGAGAGAGAGCTGAATTGCACTGTCAAAAAACTATATATCACATATAATCAAAGGAGAAGGTGCACATTTCATCTGTCAAATGAGAGAAACAATACATTAGTCGTTTTCTCCTTTTTTTTTGTTCGACTTTCTCGTGGTTGATAGATTGCACTGCTGCAGAGCGGCAACAAGATGAGGCTTTTAACTTACAGTATAGAACAAGAACAACCCGTTTTTCTTGGCAATTCGTCCACCTTATTTTCTGGTTTTACAACAAGCAGATTCAATCCGTCAGTAAAAATTTCTTGACGAGAAAAGAGCATCATCAATGAAACAAGTAATACTGCTATTAGTTGTAAGAATACAAGGGCGTATTCTCAAATATTTCAAAAAATACAATATACATGGCCAAAGGTTATAACCTTCCAGCTAAACTATACCTCTGACGCAGTGAAATAAAGGGAAAAAAAAGGATGAGATATTGTACTAACAATTGGAATATTCTTCCTTAGATTCTGGCTATTATCATAATATTTCGATTGACAGGTATAATACATGATGTCATGCTCTACATGCAAAACACTCAACTATGTCAACGAAACTTATTAACCTTAAACCTAAATTACCAGTTCTGCTGCTTTGCATACTGCCTTGGGAAGTGCATTCAAGATAACCTTAAACAGTTAAACCTGAACAATGTCTTCACTAAACTTAATTATTAACCTTCAACATCAACAATGTCTTCACTAAACAAGATTTCCTATTTTGCATGCTGCTTTGATATGTGCATTCAAGAAACAAAATCACTATCTTATTGTAAGCTATATAGTTCATAGTTTTCAAATTTTTTTGTAAAATTTTGTATTTTGCTGTTTTGGTCTCATTTTTTTTAGACGTCCACAGTTTTCCACCATTTCCGGCAAATTTCATATTTCACAGTTTAGGCCTCGTTTTGTGGGCTACATTGCACAATTTTCGATCATTTTCGTGAAATTTCGTATTTCAATATTTGGCCACATTTTGTGGCTATATAGTCTACAATTTTCTACAACTTTCGTAAAATTCTGTATTTCACTGTTTTGACTACATTTTGTGGACTATATTCCTTAGTTTTCGGCCAATTTAGTGAAATTACGTATTTCACTCTTCTGGCCAGATTTTGTGGGCTATATAGTCCACATTTTTCAGTCATTTTTGTGAAATTCCATATTTCATTGTTTTGGCTGCATTTTTTGGGCTATTGCCCATAGTTTTCGGCCATTTTCGTGCAATTTTGTATATCACTGTTTTAGTCTCATTTTGTGGCCTATAGTCCACAGTTTCCAGACTTTTGGTAAAATTTTGTGGCCTATAGCCCACAATTTTTAGACATTTTTGTGAAACTTCGTATGTCGCTATCTTGGCCCCATTTTGTGGGCTAGTTCACAGTTTTCGGTGATTTTCGTGAAAATTTTCACTGTTTGGCATGATTTTCGGCCATTTTTGTCAAATTTCGTATTTCACTATTTTGAACACATTTTGAGGGCTATATAGTGCACAATTTTCAGACATTTTTATTAAATTTTGTATTTTGCTTATTGACCTCATTTTGTGGGTTGTGCACAATTTTCAGCAAATATCGTGAAATCTCATATTTCACTGTTTTGGCCTCATTTTATAAGCTATAGTACACAGTTTTCGGCCATTTTGGTGAAAATTCATCTCATTGTTTTGGCCATATTTTGTGGACTATAGTCCACCGTTTTACGCCATTTTCGTGAAATTTCGTATTTCACTGTTTTTGCCTCATTTTGTGGGTCCACAGTTTTCGTCGAATTTTGTGAAATCTAGTATTTCATTGTTTTGGCATCATTTTATAGGCTTTAGTCCACAGTTTCGGCCATTTTCATCAAATTTCGTATCTCACAGTTTAAATCCATTTTGTGGGCTATATTCTACAATTTTTAGCTAATTTTGTGAAATTTTTAATTTTACTGTTTTGGCCCCATTTTGTGGGCTATAGTCCACAGTTTTTTGCCAATTTCGTGAAATCTCGTATTTTACTATTCCAGTAACATTTTTTAGGCTATAGTCCACAGTTTTTAGTCATTTTCCTCAAATTTCATATTTCATAGTTTTGCCTATGGCTAGCAACGGGCTAGGTTTGGGCCGAACTCATAAAAACCTGAGCCTGAGCACCAATTCTATAATTGGGCCCCAGCCTGGCACCATTTTCGGGATTAAAATCTTGGGCCCGGGCTCAATTAGACCCAAAAAAAAGAGTTGGGCCTAGGCCCGAACTAATTATGCGCTTTTAATACATAATTTTCTAATATTAAACATAATAACATCTAGAATATTTCTTCAAATATAAAAAACATGTTGCGTACCACATGATTGAAAAAACATCTTTGATTGTTTTTTTATAAAATTATCTTATTTTGTTTATTTATATTCTAATATTATATTTATAACACATCGATTTTCCCTATACAAAGTATAATAACTCATTTCAACTTATACAAATGAATGTCTATTAGATTTTGTTTTAATACAAATGAATAAACATGATTTTTAAAAATAATCATGACTATACATAATATTAAGTTAAATTTTCTAATGCATATGTATATATATGTAATCTACAACTTTGATGTACAACTTTGATCCGGGCCCATCGGGTCATGATATTGAGCCCAAGCTCGAGCCCAAATTTTGTTCGGGCATAAAAAGTCGAGCCCGAGCCTGAATTGGTAAATGATTAGTCTAAACCAGAAAATAACAGGGGCAAACATAGTCGGGCCCGAGTCAGGTTCGGGTCAATTGCCACCCGTAGTTTTGACCTCATTTTGTGGGCTATTGTCCACAGTTTTCAGCCATTTTGTGAAATTTCATATTTACTGTTTTTGCACTTTACGGCTATTTTCGTGAAAATTCATATTGTACTATTTGGCCTCATTTTGTGAGCTATATGGCTCACATTTTCCGTCTAATTTCGTGAAATCTCGTATTTCACTGTTTTAGCCTCATTTTATAGGCTATATAGTCCACATTTTCTTTAAAGTTCACATCTTAATATTTTGGCCTCATTTTATAGACTATAGTCCACAGTTTTAGACTAATTTAGTGAGTGTGTATTTTACTGTCTTGGCAACATTTTGCAGGCTATTGTCCAAAGTTTTTGGTCATTTTTGTAAAATTTTGTATTTTACTATTTTGGTGACATTTTGTGAGCTACATAGTCCATAGTTTTCAGCCATTTTCGTTATATTTCGGGGCTCCAGAAAGACGATCCCTTCCGGGCTCTTCCGGAAGAGCCTGCAGAATTTTGTTTTTAAAGTCTTAGAACTCGGCTCTAGTAACGGGTGTTGTCTCCTCCTTATTGCCTCTCGGGGCTTGCCGACTGACGGGAGTAGGGCTCCGTCTGCTTCTGCACGTTCATTGGGAAAGCGATCTCCGGGGACTGTGCCTGCGAGGGGAAAGGTTCCTGTAGCTTCCATGATGTTTCGAATGGGGACCTTCGTTTTGGGATCGATTTTGCTATATATGGTGGCAGAGGTCTTCCTCTTACTGTCGGTTGTTGAGGATGTGTCGGAGGTCCGAATGTGCAAATGGTCCCACTTTATGTCCTGCTGAGAGGGAGGTAGCGTAGATAGGACATTGGCCCTCGGGAGGGGGTGAATCTGTTCGGGGTCCAGAGCGTCGCCGTTGAGACCTTACGTTACAACCATGCTGAGGGAGGGGTGCAACGATGGAGGGGGAGGCAGATCTGCCTGGCGACTTGGGGCTGTCGCCCTCTTTTGCTTTCAGGGACATGGACAGAAGTGGCTTCTGACCGGAAGGCTGGATCTGTGCCTTCCTACAGACGACGCCAATTTGATTTTGCTGTTTTTTTCTTCTTCTGTGGGAGCAACCAGATAATGGGTTCTTTGGAGGATGGAGAAATCTTAGATCCTCACCTGTTGATTAGATCTGATAAGAGCCTGATATTTGTGGTTGGCTAGGAATTTGGTGGCTGAAATAGCACCAGAAAAACCTGCAAGAAAGCCTGAAATACTGGGAGTTTTTTCGGTGACGGACCCTCCGACGATCAAGTCAGTAACTCGGAGTATTACCTGGATTTTAGTGGACAAAAGTTGATTACCTGGTAAGGGTGGGGGAGGTGTTGTATTTATAAGTCTGAGGAGGAGCAGTTTTAGAAAGATTTCCTAAATGATTTAGGAGATTCCTCGAATCAAGGGATCAAATAAGTTATTATCTTTCTGTTTTAGGGGGGTTGATTGTCAGCCATGATTGGCCAGTGATAATCTTTCCTGTTTGGGCCACGAATCAGTCTCAATCATGGGCTGAGCTGAGATGGCAGGTTTGAGGACGGCCAATGTTCTTGCTATGGGCCTACAACTGTTGTGAAGTTACCGTTCCACCCTTAGAAATTCTGAGATTCGTGCTGGAATCGTACAACTCCGAATAAACATAATTTTCACCCACATCACAAGCCCCCACTCCTGGAGGTTGGTTGTAGTAGCCATCGAATTGGTCTTTCCTAGAGACATCTACATTCGGAATTCTTGAGGGCAGTGATCGTCTTCTAGAACTCGCGAACGACCCTTTCTGGTTTTTAGGGATTTTTGGACTTGGTTTTCGAGAATTCCAACTATTTTTTTGGGAATTTGTTAGTTTTCTTAACTAAATTTCATGAATTTATAACCACTTTCTAGGAATTTAATCCTCCTGTCTGGGCAGACAATTTTTTTTAATAGAACCGAGAGCCTTTTTTTATTGCTTCATCTTGAAGAGTTTCGGCAGCCAAAGGCAGGGAGGTTCGGATGACTCATAGGGGAGTCAGATGACTAGTCGAGGGACGAGCCGCAACGTGGTCACCTGGGGCATGAAGGCTCCGATGACGCGCCGATGGACGAACCAAGAGAAATTGATAAAATTTCGCAGGTGATTCGGATAACACACCGAGGGACGAGCCAAGCAAAATTGATGTTATCTACGAGTGGTTCGTACGACGCGCAGAGGAACTAGCCAAGCGAAATTGAAATTTTTCGCACGTGATTCAAATGATGCACGAGGGACAAACCAAGCGAAATTGGAAGTTTTTTGCAGGCAGTTTTGAGGGTCGAGCCCAGCGAAATTGGAAGTTTTTCGTGAGCGGTTTAGATGACGCACTGAAGGATGAACCAAGCGAAGTTGGGAGTTTTTCCCGAGTGGTTCATTCTAGAGTGGTTCGAATGACAGTCTAAGGTAATCCCCCCTCCCCCCGCTCTTCCAATGCAAGCCTGATGGCACTAATCTGGGCTCAAGATGAATCCTTCGAAGAAAGAAAAAAACTCAGAGCAGAAATCCATGATAAAACCCAAAATTTTCGCTATTGCGCTTCGAAAAAGTTGCCAAAAAGGGATAAGGAAACTTCTGAAATGACTCATGACTACAATATACACACACATTTATAACTTGTGATTGAAGTGAAGACAAGTGACTCCCAACGGTAACAAGGCTTCAAACCACGTAGCTGACGACTACAAAACCAATACATGTGAGTTGAACACAACGAATTGAGATGAAAACCCAAATATTATATTGTTCATCTCATCAGGTATACACAACACAACACAATAATCGAGAGAGAGAGAGAGAGAGAGAGAGAGATCCGAACAGAATTGCACTGAGAGAGAGAGATCCGAACTGAATTGCACTGACAAAAACTATATATCACATATAATCAAAAGGAGAAGGGGCACATTTCAACTGTCAAATGAGAGAAACAATACATTAATAATTTTCTGTTTTTTTTTTGTTCGACTTTCTCGTGGTTGATAGAATGCACTGCTGCAGAGCGGCAACAAGATGAGGCTTTTAACTTATAGTATAGAACATGAACAACCCGTTTTCCTAGGCAATTCATCCACCTTATTTTCTGGTTTTACAACAAGCAGATTCAATCCGTCAGTAAAAATTTCTTGACGAGAAATGAGCATCATCAATGAAACAAGTAATACTGCTATTAATTGTAAGAATACAAGGGCATACTCTCAAATATTTCAAATAATTCAATATACAAGGCCAAAGGTTATAACCTTCCAGATAAACTTTACCTCTGACGCAGTGAAATAAGGAAAAAGGATGAGATATTGTACTTACAATTGGAATATTCTTTCTTAGATTCTGGCTATTATCATAATATTTCGTGCTCTGCATGCAAAACACTCAACTATGTCAACAAAACTTGTTAACCTTAAACCAAAATTACCAGTTCTGCTGCTCTGCATACTGCCTTGGCAAGTGCATTCAAGATAACCTTAAACCTGAACTATGTCTTCACTAAACTTATTATGTCTTCACTAAACTTATTAACCTTAAACATCAACTATGTCTTTCACTAAACAAGATTTCCTATTTTGCATACTACTTTGATATGTGCATTCAAGAGACAAAATCACTATTCTATTGTGGGCTATATATAGTTCAGTTTTCAAATTTTTTTTTTGTAAAATTTCGTATTTCACTGTTTTGGCCTCATTTTTTTTTTGTAGACGGCCACAGCGTTCAACCATTTCCGGAAAATTTCATATTTCACAGTTTTGGCCTCGTTTTGTGGGCTACAATTGTACAATTTTCATGTCATTTTTGTGAAATTTTGTATGCCTATTTGGCCACATTTTGTGGGCTATATAGTCTACAGTTTTCTGCAGCTTTCGTGAAATTCTGTATTTCACAGTTTTTGCCACATTTTGTGGGCTAGTCCTTAGTTTTCGGCCAATTTAGTGAAATTGCGTATTTCACTGTTTTGGCCAGATTTTGTGGGCTAGTTCACAATTTTTGGTCATTTTAGTGAAATTCTGTATTTCAATGTTTTGGCCGCATTGTGGACTTCTACCCACAGTTTTTGGTAAATTTCTTGAAATTACGTATTTCACTGTTTTGGCAAACTTTCTATGGACTAGTCCACAGTTTTAGACCAATTTTGTGAGATTGTGAATTTCACTGTTTTGGCCGCATTTTTTGGGCTATTGCCCATAGTTTTCGGCCATTTTCGTGCAATTTTGTATATCAATGTTTTGGCCTCACTGTGTGGCTATAGTCCACAGTTTTGAGACTTTCTGTGAAATTTTGTGGCCTATATAGTTCACAGTTTTAGGACATTTTTGTGAAATTTTGTATGTTGCTATCTTGGCCCCATTTTGTTGGTTAGTCAAACAGTTTTCAGCCATTTGTCATTTTCGTATTTCAATATTTTGGACACATTTTGAGGGCTATATAGTGCAAAGTTATCGAACATTTTCGTCAAATTTTGTATTTTGCTTATTGACCTCAATTTTCGTATGTCCACAGTTTTCGGCCATTTTGGTGAAATCTTATATTTCATTGTTTCGGCCTCATTTTATAAGCTATAGTCCACAATTTTCGGCCATTTTAGTGAAAATTTGCATGTCTTTGTTTTAGTCATATTTTGTGACAACAGTCCCCCATTTTTCGTCATTTTCATGACATTTCGTATTTTACTGTTTTGACCTCATTTTGTGGGCTACTATAGTCCACATTTTCATCCAATTTTGTGAAATCTAGTATACCACTGTTTTGACATCATTTTATACGTTGATGAAATTTCGTATCTCAAAATTTTGACCCTATTTTGTGGGCTATATTCTACAATTTTTAGCTAATTTTGTGAAATTTCTTATTTTACTGTTTTAGCCTCATTTTGTGGGCTATAGTCCATAGTTTTTTGCCAATTTTGTGAGATATTATTTTTCACTATTCCAACAACATTTTCTAGGCATTTTTCAGTCATTTTCTTCAAATTTTATATTTCACAATTTTTGCAATGGCTGGCAACGGGCTAGGTTTGGGCCGGACTCATAAAAGCCCGAACCCGAGCACCGATTCTAAAATTGGGCCCCACCCTGGCATGATCTTCGGGAATAAAATCTTCGGTCCGGGCCCAATTAGACCCAAAAAAAGGGTCGGGCCTAAGCCCAAACTAATTGTGCGCTTTTAATATATAAATTTCTAATATTAACATAATAACATCTATAATATATCTTCCAATATAAAAAACATGTTGGAGTACTACATGATTAAAAAAACATCTTGATTATTTTTTGTAAAATTATCTAATTTTGTTTATTTATATTCTAATATAATATTTATAACACATCAATTTTCTGTATACAAACTATAATAACTCATTTCAACTTATAAATGAATGTCTACTAGAATTTTTTTTTGATACAAATGAATAAACATGATTTTTAAAAAATAATCATGACTACATAATATTAAGATAAATTTTCTGATGCATATGAATGTATATGTAATCTACAACTTTGATCCGGGCCTATAGGGTCTAGATACTTGAGCCTAATTTGTTGGGGCATAAAAAGTTGAGCCCGAGCCCGAATTGGTAAATGATTAGCCCAAACCAGAAAATAACCAGGTCGGACATAGTCGGGCCCGAGTCAGGTTCGGGTCAATTGCCACCAGTAGTTTTGGCCTCATTTTGTGGGTTATTGTCCACAGTTTTCAGCCATTTCGCAAAATTTCATATTTACTGTTTTTGCACTATACGGCTATTTTCGTGAAATTTCATAGTTTACTATTTGGTCTCATTTTGTGGGCTAATAGCTCACATTTTCCGGCCAATTTTGTGAAATCTCGTATTTCACCGTTTTAACCTATTTTATAGGCTAGTCAACATTTTCGGTCATTTTCTTTAAAGTTCGTATCTCAATATTTTGGCCTAATTTTGTGGGCTATAGTCCACAGTTTGACTAATTTCATGAGAATGCGTATTTCACTATCTTGTCAACATTTTGCAGGCTATTGTCCAACATTTTTTATCATTTTTGTGAAATTTCGTATTTCACTATTTTGGCCACATATAGTCCATAGTTTTCAGCCATTTTTGTTAAATTTCGGGGCTCCATAAAGAGGGTCCCATCCGGGCTCTCCCCGAAGAGCCTGCAGAATTTTGTTTCTGAAGTCCTAGAACTCGGCTCTGGTAACGGGTGGTCTTCTCCTTGTTGCCTCTCGGTGCTTGCCTACTGACGGGAGTAGAGCTCCGTTCGCTCCTGCACTCTCGTGGGGAAAGCAATCTCCGAGGACTTCGCCTGCGAAAGGAAAGGTTCCCGCAGTTTCCGTGATGTTTGGAATGGGGACCTTCGTTTTGGGATCGATTTTGCTCGATACGGTGGCGGAGGTCTTCCTCTTGCTGTCAGTTCTTGAGGATGTGTCGGAGGTCCGAATTTGCAAATGGTCCCACTTTACGTCCTGCTGAGAGGGAGGTAGCGTAGATCGGACATTGGCCCTCGGGAAGGGGAGAACCTGTCCGGGGTCCAGAGCGTCGCCGTTGGGACCTTGAGTTACAACCATGCTAAGGGAGGAGTGCAACGATGGAAGGGGAGGCAGATCTGCCTGGCGACTTAGGGCTGTCGCCCTCTTTGCTTTCAGGGACATGGACGGAAGTGGCTTCTGACCAGAAGGCTGGATATGTGCCTTCCTACAGACGATGTCAATCTGATTTTGCCTGTTTTTTCTTCTGTGGGAGCAACCAGATAATGAGTTCTTTGGAGGATGGAGAAAGCTTAAATCATCACCCGTTGATTAGATCTGATAAGAGCCTGATATTTGTGGTTGGCTAGGAATTTGGTGGCTGAGATACCGCCAAAAAAACCCTGCAATTAGCGGGGGGTTTTCCGGCGACGGATCCTCCGACGATCAAGTTAGTAACTCGGAGTATTACCAGGGTTTTAGTTGATAAAAGTTGATTACCTTGTAATGGTATGGGAGGGGGTTGTATTTATATGTCTTTGGGGAAGCAATTTTAGGAAGATTTCCTAAATGATTTGGGAGATTTTTCTAATCAAGGGATCAAATCAGTTATTATCTTTCTGTTTCAGGAGATTTGATTGTCAGCCATGATTGGCCGGTGAATCTAACCTGTTTGGGCCATGAATCAATCTCAATCATGGGCTGAGCTGAGATGGCGGGTCTGAGGACGACCGACATTCTCGCTGTGGGCCTACAACTGTTGTGAAGTTGCCGTTCCACCCTTAGGAATTCCGAGATTCATGCTGGAATCGTACAGCTCCGATTAAGCTAAATTTTCACCCACATCATAAACCCCCACCCCTGGAGGTTGGATGTAGTAGCCGTCGAATAGGTCTCTCCTAGAGACGTCTGGGGTTACAATCGGAGCTCCTGAGGGCAATGATCGTCTTCTAGAACTCACGAACGACCCTTTCTGATTTTTAGGGATTTTTGGACTAGGTCTTCGAGAATTCTAGCAATTTTTTTCGGGATTTGTTAGTTTTCTTAACTAAATTTCATGAATTCATAACCACTTTCTAGGAATTTAATCTCTTGTCTGGGCAGACACCTGGGCATGAAGGCTCGAATGACGTGCCGATGGACGAACCAAGCGAAATTGAAAATATTTTGCGGGTGATTCGGATAACGCGCTGAGGGACGAGCCAAGCGAAATAGATGTTTTCTACGAGTGGTTTGGATGACGCGCAAAGGGATTCGCGAGTGGTTCGGATGACGCACCGAGGGATGAGCCAAGCGAAATTGAGAGTTTTTCGCGAGCGATTCAGATGACGCACCAAGGGATGAACCAAGCGAAGTCAGGAGTTTTTCTCGAGTGGTTTGGATGATGCTCTAAGGGACGAGCCAAGCAAAATTGAAATATTTCGCGTGGCTCGGATGACGTGCCGAGGGATGAACCACGCTGCCGAAGATCATAGACTTAGAATTTTTCTTCGGGTTTGCATTGCTATATGTTTGCGGGATTATGGCGGGATCACGTCATCGTTGTGGTAATCGAATAATTTTCCACTTCATGTCATCGCAGCCATTCAATGGGTGTACCCACGGAAGGCTAGGATCCAATGACCACGTGGTCTTTGTGGTTATCGAGATGTCTCTTTCGCGCTACATACCCCCCCCCCCCTCATTTTTCTCTTTACTCTCTTATCATCTAGAGCTTCTCTAGACCGTTCTCTCGTTTTGACAACTTTTCCGGCGGCTTTTTCGTCCATTACCATACTTCTCTTCCAACATAAATTATTTATTTAGTAATGCCTAGGTTTCAGTCTGGCGGAATTTCGTGTTTTGCTATTTTGGCCTCATTTTGTGGGTTATATAATCCACAATTTTCAGTCATTTTTGTGAAATCTCGTATTTCAATATTCTGACCTCATTTTATAAGCTATAGTGTTTCGGCCATTTTCTTCAAATTTCGTATCTCACTGTTTTGGCCTCTTTGTGGGCCATATTCCACAATTTTCAGCTATCTTTGTGAAATTTTTTATTTCACTATTTTGACCTCATTTTGTGGGGCTAGTCCACAGTTTCTTTTGACAATTTCGTGAAATCTCGTATTTCATTGTTCACGCGATATTTTCTAGGCTATAGTCCACAGTTTTCGGTCATTTATTTCCAATTTTGTATTTTACTGTTTTGGCTACATTTTGTGGACTATTGTCCATAATTTTCAACCATTTATGTGAAATTTTGTATCACTGTTTGGCCTTATTTAGTGGGCCCCACATTCCACATTTTTTGGATAATTTTGTTAAATATCGTATTTTACTGTTTTGGCCTTATTTTATAGGTTATAGTCCACAGTTTTTAGCCATTTTCTTCAAATCACTGACATTATTTTTAGGGCTATAGTCCTCAATTTTCGACATTTTTTGTGAAATTTCTTATTTCACTGTTTTTACATCATTTTATGGGTTATAGTCGGCCAGTTTCATGTAATATCGTATTTCACTGTTCTGGCAACATTTTATGGGCAATAATCCACAGTTTTTGGGCAATTACATGAAATTTCGTATTTCACTGTTTTGACATTTTTTGTAGGCTTTTTCCCACAACAAAGCCTTTTTCCCAACTAGTTGGGGTTGGCTACATGAATCCTGATTTTCCATTCTGCTCGGTTTAGCGCAATATCTTCTGTAAGGTCACAAGCTATCATATCTTTTCTCACCGTTTCCACCTAAATAAGTTTAGGTCTTCCCTTACCCCCTAACTCTACCCTTAATACTTATCAAATCACTCTTTCTAATGAGGACACTACTAGGTCTACGTGACATGTCCAAACTACCTGAGGCGATTATCTCTTAACTTATCTTGGATATGAGCTACCTTTAGCATGTCTCGTATATGTTCGTTTCTAATTCTATCCTTCCTTGTTTTACCACACATCCATCTTAGCATCCTCATCACCGCTACACTTATTTTTTGGACATTGTTTCTTTGTTGTCCAACACTCTGCTCCATACATCATTGCTAGTCTAACAGCCATCCTATAAAAAAAATTCTTCAACTTCAAAGGTAAGCGTTTGTCACACAAAACACCACTGGCACTTCACTTAAGCCACGCTGCTTGGATCCTATGTATAACATATTCACAAATCTCCCCATCTCTTTGTATAATCGAGCATAAATATCGAAAACGGTCTCTCTTAGGTATCTCTTGGCCATCAAGCTTCACTACTTCCTCAGTTGTGTTCCGAATATCACTAAAATTACACCCCATATACTCTGTTTTAGTTCTGCTTATTCTAAAGCATGTAGCTTCAAAATTTCTCTCCACAATTTTAATTTAGCATTGACTCCTGCTCTAGCGTCGTCCACTAAGACGACGTCATCGGCAAAAAGTATACACCAATGCAACTCATCTTGTATTCCTCACGTCAATTCATCCAGAACCAAAGCAAAGATTGATGTAAACCTACTGTAATAGGAAAATCACTGGTCTCTCATGTGGTTGTTCTAATTGTGATCTTTGCCCCTTCATACATATCCTTAATTATCTCAATATATCGAATAATTAATCTTTTATAATTTAACACCCACCATACTATGTCTCTAGGGACTTTATCATATGCTTTTTTTAGATATATAAACAACATATGTAGATCTTTCTTATTTTCCCTATATAGCCCACTATGTTAGATTAATTTCATGAGATTGCGTATTTCACTGTTTTGACAGCATTGTGTGGGGGTTTTTCGTACAGTTTTGGCCTCATTTTGTGGTCCACGGGTTTCTGATATTTTCGTTAAATTTTGTATTTTACTGTTTTAGCCCTCATTTTATAGGCTATAATCCTCAATTTTCGGACATTTTTGACAAATATCGTATTTCATTGTTTTTGCCTCGTTTTGTGGGTTATATTCCGCAGTGTTCAATTATTTTCGTGAAATTTTGTATACCACAATTCTGGCCTCATTTTGTGGGCTAGTCAATAGTTTGCAGTCATTTTCGTAAAATTTCGTAATTCACTATTTTGTCTCATTTTGCGGGCTATATAGGTCATAGTTTTCGACAGTGTTCTAAAAATCGGCCTAGGCGGCCACCTAGGCGGGGCCTAGGCGCTAGGTGCCCTCCCGACGACTCGCCTAAGGCAGAGGCACTTTGAAAAATTGGGTTATGGGTCTAGGCGGTCTAGACCCGCTTAGGACTCTTAATCGTTTTCATAGCCTAGGCACTAGGCGCTCTCTCGACGACTCGCCTAGGGCCTAGGCACTTTGAAGAATTGGGTTATGGGTCTAGGTGGGTCTAAGTGGGTCTAGGCGGTCTAGACCCGCTTAGGACTCTTAATCGTTTTTATAAATAAATTTGTTATAAACCTGACTCAACTTGTTCCCACCCGACCCGATTTATAACCCTAAATTCCTAAATCTAATCCATTCATTTCCAGATCCAAAAACCCCAAACTCTTAAGTGCTAAATCCCGTTAACTTCTTCTCCCTTATCGCGTCGAACACCACTTCCTACGCCTCCCTCCTTGCTTCAACTCCGGTGCAAACCCCCGTCTAGGCTTCCTCCTCTTCCCTTTCAACCCCTCGACGCAAGTCTCCCCCATTCCAACACGACCCTCCTTCGATGCATGCCTCAACCCTCCCCCAATGCAAGCCTCCCCCATCCCTTTGTGATGTTGTGTCTCAATCTGTATATTATTCCTTTGACTAACGTTTCTTTTTCAGAATAAGAAGTAACCGCGTCTAGACTTCATACACCAATGACGCACTTTGACTTACAGTATGTGAGGCCTGACTTTATTATGCTTCATATCATTGTCCGTAATTTGATTATGGGAACAGGTAGTTTGTTTAATTTTGTCAAGTAATAAAGTTTGTTCGATTTAGAGTCAAACATTTTTTTCTTTATGTTCACTGATACAATAATACACCGACTCGACTTTGTAAAGCTCATCTTGCAATTGCAAAGAGAAAAATTAAGCGTAAGAATGGGTAACAATAAAACAAAACCAAAAGATCGATTAATAAATAAATATTCAAATATTGAAATAAATAAATAAATAAAACCACCTAGCGCCTAGCCGCTTAAGCCCCGCTTACAAGGTCTAGGCGTTAGGCCCCCATCGGCCGCTCGACTACCGCCTAGCGACTTTTAGAACATCGGTTTTCGACCATTTTTGTGAAATTTTGTATGTCACTATTTTGGCCTTAATTTTTGTAGCCTATAATCCACAGTTTTTAGCCAGTTTCCTTAAATTTCATATTTTACTGTTTTGCCTCATTTTTTGGGCTATAGTCCATAGTGTTCGAACATTTTTGTGATATTTCGTATTTTGCTATTTGACCTCATTTTATGGGCTATAATCTACAATCCACGGTTTTCTGATATTTTCGTGAAATTTTGTATTTCAGATTTCGGTCATTATCGTGAAATTTCGCATTCCACTATTTTGGCCTAATTTCTTGGGCTTACAGTCCACAAATTTTGGCTATTTTGTCAAATTACGTATTTAACAGTTTTGGTCTCATCTTGTGGGCCATTTTAGTGAAATTTTGTATTTCACAGTTTTGACCTCATTTTGCAGCTATATCCACAGTATTTTGCTACCTTAATTTTTGTAGCCTATAATCCACAGTTTTTGGCCAGTTTCCTTAAATTTCATATTTTACTGTTTTGCCTCATTTTTTGGGCTATAGTCCATAGTGTTCGAACATTTTTGTGATATTTCGTATTTTGCTATTTGACCTCATTTTATGGGCTATAATCTACAATCCACGGTTTTCTGATATTTTCGTGAAATTTTGTATTTCAGATTTCGGTCATTATCGTGAAATTTCGCATTCCACTATTTTGGCCTAATTTCTTGGGCTTACAGTCCACAAATTTTGGCTATTTTGTCAAATTACGTATTTAACAGTTTTGGTCTCATCTTGTGGGCCATTTTAGTGAAATTTTGTATTTCACAGTTTTGACCTCATTTTGCAGCTATATCCACAGTATTTTGCTATTTTCGTAAAAAATGTATTTTACTGTTTTAGCCTCATTTTGTGGGCTAGTCCACAGTTTTCGGCCAAATTCGGCAAATCTCGTATTTCACGTTTTCGCTTCATTTTATATGCTATAGCTAAGCAGTTAAAATCTCCGATTACACCCGATTAATCCCAAATTAATTGCTAATCGGAAGCTAAGCAATTATTATTTTAGCGATTTATAATATTTCAATGGTTAGTGATTTAATCGGGTATAATCAGTCGATTAGTGGTTAATCAGCCAATTTTAAGTCGTCGATTAACGATTAAATCTCCTTTAATTTTCATGCTCGATTGCATTATTTGGGCTAAATCCGACTCTAACTCAAATTCAAAATCCAAAATTCAAACCCCTTCTGGTCCTCGCGCAAACCCAAACCCGACATGTCGCCGCTCTCTTCTTCTTCCTCGTGCATACTTAAACTGATTCTCTTTAAACTCAAACCAAAACTGATTCTCTTATTCTTCCTCAAGCAAACCCAAACCCGACCCGTCGTCGCTCCCCCTACGTCGTCGCATACTTGACCTGGTCCCGCATCAGTTACACCTCCACTTCCTGCTCGCACTGCTCTCCTCCCCGATTATTTTTATTTGATGGAACCGACCAGCAAACCCGACCCGACCCGACCCACATCCAAAATCCTAACTCAGCTCAAATCACGTACTCTTATTTTTCTCTATAACTATATGTTTCTATTTGATAATTTCATAATAGTTTTATGTTAGAATTTAGGGTTGCTGCATAATGAGGATATATCTTATTTTAATTATACATATATACTGGGTATGCCCGTGTGCACGTGCCTACAGCACGTATTCGGAACGATACAACATACGAAAAATCATGTAAACAGTAAGGGATGATTTATATAGATATTTATTTGCTAGAAGAAATTGATGTATTGATCTACTCTGAAGTAGGATTATGGAGTGACTTTGATGTTTATCGGTTTGTATATTACAGGATCATTTGTCAGCAACTCGGGATTCAAAAATAGTACTGTGAATCTACAAAAGTAGTGGATCAAAAATTCCTTGCTATGTGTGACTTGAGCGAAAAATCATGTAAACAGTAAGGAATGATTTATATAAATGTTTATTTGCTAGTAGACGTTGATGTATTGATGTAATCTGAAGTAGGATTACGGAGTGACATTGATGTTTATTGGTTTGTATATTCCAGGATCATTTGTAAGCAACTCGGAATTCAAAAATAGTACCGTGAATCTACAAAAGTAGTGGATCAGAAATTCCTTGCTATGTGTGACTTGAGCATAAGAGATTTCTTTTTGATTTAGAGTCTGACATAAGTAGCAATTCATTTTCTAATACGGTTGGCGCCTCAAACTGCATGAGTTAGTTCCCCTTGTTTGTTTTTTATGTAGTTAACCATGCATGAATTTTTATAAAAAAAATTGTTGTGATGTATATGTGAAGTGAAATTGCAGCAACGCAGATCAAGATACAATTTTGCAACTACTAAAACCCGAAATATAAGAATTAAGTATGGATTTGTCCATAAAAATACGATCAAGCGAGTCAATTAATGAATTTGCAACGATCTTTAAAAGCAACAAATGCCCAAATATTTTTTAAAAAAACATAATCCGAAATTGCATAATAAAAAAAAGCATTCTAATCAAAATTAACTCAGTAAAGCATTCTATTCTAAAACAATTGCTAAGTGAAGTATTCTACAATCAGATCAAATATGGTTATTCAAAAACAATTAAATGGAAGTGAATGTTATTGAGTTACGAAAGCATAAACCGAAAAAAAAAAGCATAATTAAAAATTTGAAATAATGAAAAAAAACATAATCCGAAATTGCATAACCAAAATAAACATTCACTGTTTTTTTTTTGTGTGTGGCATACCTGGGTTAAAAAAAAGAGAAGAAAGAGAAAGAATTATGAAAAAGGAGAAGAGGGGGAAAAGAGAGAGAGAGTAATAAATGAATGAACTGTTTTGTTTTGGGGAGGAAATTTTGAGTTTTGGGGTTCAATTTTGTTGTGGGGGAGGGATGTCTTTTGTGAGATTAGATCTGGACCTTTGATTTACCTCCAAATGAATGAGAGCCACTCGATAGCTTTCTTTGTGTTTTATTATATAGATAACGATTTTTTCGATTTAATCCCTAATTATTTCCCGATTAACCGATTAATCACTAATCGCTACCAGACCGATTAGTTCCAAAAACTGATTTTAACTGCCTAGGGCTATAGTCCATAATTTTCGGCAAGATTCTTCAAATTTCGTATCTCACTATTTTGGCCTCATTTTGTGGGTTATATTCCACATTTTTGGCTATATTCGTGAAATTCGTATTTTACTTTTTTGACCTCACTTTTTAAGCTAGGCATCATTTTCCGGCCAATTTCGTGAAATCTCGTATTTCACTATTTTGGCCTCATTTTTAGAGCTATAGTCAACAATTTTCTGCCAATTTCTTCAAATTTCCAATTTCACTGTATTTGCCTAATTTTGAGGGCTATAGTCCCTAATTTTCGACTATTTTTGTGAAATTTTTTATTTCATAATTTTGACATCATTTTGTGCTTTATGGTCCCCACAGTTCTTGCAACGTTTTATGTGCACAACTTTTGACCAATTGTGTAAAATTTCGAATTTCACTGCTTTGACCTTTTTCGTGGGCTATATAGTCCACAGTTTTAGACAAATTTCGTGAAATTGCGTATTTTACTGGTTTGGCCAAATTTTGTGGGCCATTATTGCTCATAGTTTTCAGTCATTTTCATAAAATTGCGCATTTCACTTTTTTGCCTCATTTTGTGGGCAAATGGTCCACAGTTTTCAACCATTTCCATGAAATTTCGTATTTCACTGATTTAGCCTCATTTTTTTTAGGCATTCACCATTTTCGGCTATTTTCGTAAAATTTCGTATTTCATTGTTTTGGCCTCGTTTTGTGGGCTGCAATGCACAAATTTTCGGCCATTTTCGTGAATTCTCATATTTCACTGTTTTGCCTGATTTTGTCGGCACAATTTCGTCAAATTTCGTATTTCATTGTTTTGGCCTCATTTTGTTGATTATATTCCCAAAGTTTTCATCTATTTTTGTGAAATCTCGTATTTCACCGTTTTGGCCTTATTTTAAGGGCTATATAGTCCACAGTTTTCGGCCAATTTCATAAAATATCATATTTTACTGTTCCAACAACATTTTATGGGCTTAACCCTTCCTCTCCTCAAAATTAAAAAATCAAACTTCAAGTAGATATCTACCCAGCAGAAAAGGAAAAAGAGAGCTCGCAAGTATAAATATTTCTAAAAAAACAAATATCATCCTCCATACCTTTGTATGTTTGTTTCTCGACAAACCCAGGGTCCAAATTTGTACTACATATATCATTCTCTAAGCCTTTTGAACCTTTACAATTCCACTTACTTCACTAGGTAAAAAGATGTACATTATAACCTCACTAACCTAATATTAGTATCTGGCGGTGCCAATATCTAAATTCTATAATTGTGTGAGTGCCCTTCTTTGTGAGGATGGGGGGTTGGGGTGTCGGATGCTCTATGTCCAGGTTGCTCTCGGAGAAATTTAAAATACGATCCATAACCAACCATTCTGAAGGATAATGATGACAGATGTGCCAAAATCATAAATCTATAACTTTTTTCCTGTTCGAATTTGGAGAAAAAGAAGCACTCTATTATTCTATATCAAACTTGGAAAAGCACTCTATTATTCTATATCAAACTTGGAAACTCAAAATAGTAAAGGGTCTTGGATTCAAAGCCACTGAGAAGGATATGATGGCTACCAATTTGATAGAGGGGACAGTCCTCAGCAGAATAAAATGGAGGAGAAACAATCATGTGGCTGATCCCAACTTTTAGTTGTTGAAATTTCCAAACTTCACCCTATTGTAACCTAGCATCCTACAAAAATAGTACTGTTCCAATTCCCAGTCTTATATTTTGTGTTAAGCTCAATGTTTTCATTGCAGGGTCTTCGTATAAAACCTTTGAATGGCCAAAAAATCGGCCGAAAAAGAATAACCGTTTCCGTGGTCTTCATTTCTGAGAAGGTTATGCAAGGTACATCATCCATCCTAACTAGTGCATTAATTCTGACAAATTTCCTAGACATATCCCTCCTATCTTTCACAAATGTATTAATATAAGATTGTAACCAACGCACTCATTTTTCCAACTCCATGTTCCCCATCAAATAACTATCAAGGCAGGAGGGAGATCACCGAGGTTCCGTTTCTCGCTTCAG
The DNA here is from genome assembly GCA_017893485.1 of Hemerocallis citrina. Taxonomy (NCBI): domain Eukaryota; kingdom Viridiplantae; phylum Streptophyta; class Magnoliopsida; order Asparagales; family Asphodelaceae; genus Hemerocallis; species Hemerocallis citrina. The sequence continues at coordinate 5,579,519 of CM030364.1, read as the reverse complement.
CTACCAAGCAGAAATTTACCCTCTGTTTTTCATATTTGACACCAATACATGAAAAATTCACAAAGAACTACACAGAAATAGGCACCATCATGCCATGTACAAGTGTAACAAGTCTGATGCAACACAGCTCATTTATGTAAATAACATAGGTTTTTCTGATGGATCTGATGGTTATTTCCCCAAAAGCACTTCTATTATGTGTCTGCCCTTTTGTGAAACCTAAATCAGAATCATCTGATTAAAATGGTGCTAAGTGGGCTAGTTTAGAAGGATCCCATGGTTGGCATAGGAAGTTAAAGTTTCACTCCTTAAGTAATTAGTAGACTGGTGGGTGCTGACCAACCCTGATTAGGCCAAGTCAAATCCTAACAATACCTGATCCATCGCTAACTTCGACCATATTATATCCTCCCCACACAAGCAACTTTTTCAGAATTATTATGCATGGGTGTTTAGTGAAATCCTAATAAAACAGATCAGAAACACCACTCCAATCTCAACAATAGGACATAACTCGCCTCCCTCTTCCTTCTGCAGATGATATATATAATGTATAGAGAGAGTTGAGCTTGGCTACTACAGAGAACATCTACTATTACTTTCTGTTGTTAATTCAAATTCAAATATTGACCATCCCAAATGAAAATCCATACTGTTCGATATGATCTACATCATTATGAATATGTGTGGACAAATATCAAATGAATACAACGAGGTTTACTGTTTATCATGCAACCACAAAAATAATTGACATTTTAAAAAGAATTACTTAGTTTTTCGGTTGCACGATGAGCGGTTAAAATTTGCCAAATTCATTTGAAATTTTGTACATACATAGTTTTATGATGTAGTTCATATCCAGCAATGTGAATTTTCATTTTGGCTGGACGTTGAAATTTGAATTTGAGTAGAAAATGAAAGTGACAGTATTACTATTCATATGCTAACAAAAGTAGCTTTCTTCAAATACATATTTGTGTGGGTGTGGGGGTGTGAGGTAGGAGTTAACACTTCTCTAGCCACAGATTCACCTGGGCCCACCATGCTAAGCCATCTATATAATAAAACACAAAGAAAGCCATCATGTGGCTCTTATTCAATAGGGTTGAAATCAATGGTTCAGATCTAACGTCACAAAACATATTTTTCCGCCCAAAAGTTCCCCCCAAAACTTAAATTCAAACCCCCTCAAAACAACTCCTTTATTTATTTATTTATTTATTTATTTATTTATTTATTTATTTATTTCTCTCTCTCTCTCTCTCTCTCTCTCTCTCTCTCTCTCTCTCATTCTCTCTCTAGTTACTCAAAATTTATATTTTCAGATTTTCAGAATTGTAAATTTTCAGATTTTTATGCATTTTTTTATTGCTCATGTTACATTGAAAATAGCAAATATCTCATCAACAGTTAAATTTCATCATTTTCTACATGAAAGTTCTAAGAAGTTGGATTTTACACCCCCATTTATAATTATTTTTCAACATATACTAATGGAAACATGGACTTTTATTTACAACTAATTATTGTTTTACTATTCAAACTTAAGCTACATAATTGTTGTTTTACTATTTACAAGACTTTCATATGCTGTATCGTTCCGAAGACGAGCCGTAGGCACGTGCCCACAGGCAAATCTAGTTACTTCTACAATTAAGGACATGTTCTTTATATATTATCAAGTTCCAATGACATAAACAGTTAGCAACTTACTACCAAAGGGGGAAATATAAGCCCACTTAGAAATCCATGTTAGAAGCGTATAGCAATAACAAATCCACTTTGTTTTACTTACCCCAACATCTTCATTATTATCAAATTACAAGAAAAGAAACAAAATACTTAGTAGAAAGTAGAAACACAGCCTGGTACTTCCAAATGAACTGGGAATTGATCCATGAGGATAATGTTTGGCCATAAAACACCTAAGCAGAAACAACCCCAGATGATATCTTTTAGTGAATGACTCAATTAAGGCTAGAGATAACGCGTGGATGCTAGCTATTCTGTCGCAGTTAAACTTAAAAGTTCTTGGCCAAGTACCAATTTTAGCAAAGGGTTTAGTCAGTAACAGAGTACATACCATTCCTACAATAAAATTTACTCAAATGTTTTTGACAATACAAACCTCAAGATTTACATAACAAACTAGTGGATTGATTTGCATTTTTCTTATGAACTACTGAGAAAAGATGGCCATAAGTCACGTCTCATCTACTGTAGCAAGTATGCATATAATCATATCTAAATTACACACCGAAGCTTCTACACAATATTAGAATTTGTAGTTTACCGTCAAATTTGTATATTTTGAGTTCTTCCCATCATGATCATGACATGTACCAGACATCTAAACAGCTCAACAAGATTTATTTACCTGTTTTGGACTTTGATGATGAAGGTTGTACAACAACGTGCATTGTGATCACCCCTCCAGGAAGCTCGCCAAAAGGTGGTCTACACTGGGCAACAGTTTTTTGGTTCTCCAAGATTTTGCCACCACTTATCAGTTTCACATCACTCGCAACCTTTGGTATGATTTTTTTGTCTATAAGAAACTGATAAATTGTCAATGGAAAGCATAGAAAAAGATAATTTGAACATGGCATCATATGGCAAGTAGAAGATGTGAATGGATGTCATAAAATAAAGTATGAAATATAAAGAAAATTGCATGATGCTTATGCTTGCTTAGACAAAATCATTAAACAAAGTATCAAAATTCAATCAAGTCATAAAGCACAACAAAACATATGCCTTGACCAAATTATACTTAGCTTAATCATAACAAAGAGAACATGGTCAAGTATATTTTTCAAAAGTATATAATAGTCTGAAATTTTGAGCTCCATCCCTGAAGTATGCCAACTTCCAAGATTATAGTCGTTATGTGTTCAAAAGACAATGAAAATTTCATTTGTCAAGTTATGAGCCCCTAATTTTAAATTCAGATAAATTGCATTGAGCCACAAATTGCAGACAACATATGCAGAAAGTTGTTCCTAAAGTTGGAAGTAATTTCCACTGATCCTCTATAGACAACATAAAAGTGCTATGAGAAAGGATTGGAAACTAAGTTCTAAGGAAGTTTCTGAAGCAATATGAACTGCCTCAAAACAAGTATAAGAAGATAAAGCTTGAGATATCTTGAAACTATGTTCAAGCTTTTATCATATCTTCGTAATTTACTCAAATCAATATTCGTATTCATGAAGTTTTTTTAAAGGTGTGTTCCAGAGAAGTCATCTCTAAGTTTCCAGGGCGGATCATAATTACAAGTGCACATTATGTTGCATCTATATCACATCTCTATAGCATGATTTATGATCTATATGCTAGAAAAATGGTAGTTTAGATATTCCAAACATTTACTCTAGACACAAAATCTTAGTATTAGCTAAGGGTGGCAATGGGACGGGCTTCGGCCGGACCCATACAAGCCCGAGTCCGAGCCCGGATTATTTCTTGAGTCCAAGCCCGGCCCGATTCTCACTCAAGCTTTGATTTTTAGGTCCGAACAAAAATTTAAAACAATTAAAGCCCAGACCCGGTCCACATTACTAAGGCATAACAAAATTTTGCCGGAAAGAAAATTTAAACTAACAATTAGCCAAAAGAACCTTTAATCATAATATAACAAAACTTAAAGCACATTTAGCCTATGTTAAATGTGCATGAATCTCGAGAACTCCTACGTACCCATCATAACTGATAAGTGTTGGGAACATGTATAGATGAGTAGCAGTAATTAGGTTTATGTTTATTGTTTGGTGAAAACAAAGAGAACAAAGTAGGTGTCACAAATCTTCACAAAACTATAATACCACTTTCAAGTCTTATCAATACTATAATAAATATCATTTTGAAAATAGATTGTGAAGTTATAAAGATTAATGAAGCATCATATATTCACATGCTTGGGGAAGAGGAAAAAACTAACTATTTTAACCAATATATAGGCTTGAGCTTTTAATTAATTAATTTGGACCCGCTAACTAATCTAAATTTAAGACAACTGAACTTAATCCGGGCCTGCCGGACTCGGGTTATCAAAGCCCGAACCCGGCCCATTTTATAAGATGGGCTCAGAAATTGGGTCCGAGCCCGACCCAAAATTCAAAAAACCTAGCCCATACCCACTTAAAACGGGTCGGACTTGGTCAAGCTCGGGTCGGGTTTAGGCTCGTTTTTAGCCCTTATAAAAAGAAAACTGCAGTTTCAAGAACAGAGCACACATTAAGTTATTAACTTAGATCATAATTCTGGCCAACTGCAGTTTCAACCTAAGTGTTAAGAGTTCCACAATACCATAGAAAAATGCAGCTACATAGAGCCGGTTAACATTGCAATTAGTCTCCTTGATCAACTTAGTTTTAATCAGAATTCTGCAAAAAGTTTAATGAGAGATATGGATTCCTGAGTGATAAATATGATTAAATCCCTACAAATCCGACATGCTTACAGACCGAACATAACCTCCTGTAGCATAGCTAGTGTTATTGTAGGTCTACGCATTTACCAGGTATGGGTGGCCAAAGAAAACCTAGCAACTAACTGCCACCTTGCAAGAGGATAAAAAGAAAATAAGAATGAAATAGAAAGGGAACAAACGAAGAAGAACCTAGGGATGCTTTCAACACCATCTCTCCCGCCTCCTATGCCACTCTTGCCTCTTTTTGCAGATATTGCCACCTACTCTAGAGTTTGAGTAAGGGAGAACGAGCAGCATGATTTACATGGGGCTCAAATGAGGTTTTTCCACCCAATCCGCTTCACTCTTGTTAAGGCCAACAATCCCCCTTTCCAAAATCAAATTAAAATCCAATAAAGGTTGGTTTTGTTTCTCTGGCTACATTAATGGAAAATTTCCCCTTCAAGTGCTATACAATAGCTTCTCCATCCACATATTCACACACAATCTTTCACTTTTATATAATAACTTTATATATAGATTGTCATTATAGTATCTGTCTTGATACATCAGGAGATAAACAAATGCTGTTGCGTAAGGAAGGCATTCTAATTTCTTTCTCAAGCTCAAGAGTTTCGATCCATTCATTCAGTTTAGGCATGGCAAAACCATTCTTCCCTTACAAAACATGAACTAAATGACGGACTAGAAGTCTTGAGATTGAGAAACAAAATAAAAAATGCCCTCCTAAGGAATTATCATCCCCTTGATCTCACAAAAAAACAAAAATATACTATATTAGTTATGATAATTAAAATATAAATAAAGTACAAAAAGTGGAAATAAATAGATGCATATGTTGACCCCAGTGTTGGATTTTGATGTTTGAACACATATATGATTTAAAGGACTAACAAACTACATGAGTGTGCAGGTTTTATTAGCATGTACTTTATAGCCTTAGAAAGGAGGATGGTTGAATTATGCATAAAGCTATATCATATTGGAGGTTATGGATTCATGGCAACCTTCTCAAATAAACAAGTCAAGTCGATGCACAAGAAGGTAGTCCATGTCAAGACTCAAGATATCAAACCTATCATAATGACATGTCAAGTTGAGTCCACTTTGTTATGTTATTTTTTGTATAGGTAAATTATGTGAAAATGGCTCTTTAATTTTGGAGGAAAAAACAGTTTTGAAAAGATTTTTTAGATTCTCTACTCAAATCTTTTCAAAACATTTTCTCATGTTTGGTGTCTCATTTGGAACCCTCTTGAACAACCCAAATAGACCCCTCAAAGACCCCTTGATTTGGATAAAATATTTCCCACTCTATAAATAATTCATTAATCTTTTGTTCTCCTAAGAACAATAACTTTACTATCTTTGAGAAAATATACAACTTTCTTTTAACTTTAAAAAGCAATTTTCTAGAGCCTCCATTGTAATGTATCTCGTACTATACATCGAGAATAATTTTGAACTTGAGAGTTGATCTCTTCGGGAGAAGATCTTGGGCTGTATGAGGGTTCATTTTGACCCGGTTAAAGAATAGTGGTTTTAGTGGATTGAGAAATCCTAAGGCAGGAGGCCCCTTAGGTAGTGGATGTAGGCAGAGGTGCCAAACCACTGCAAATCGTTGTGTTCATATTGGTGATATTTTTCTGAATTTGTTCTTGCATCTTTATTTCTTTTCAATTTAATTTTAAGTTATAATTTTACAAACACCCCCCCCCCCCCCCACCTAGTGTTTTGTCCTTGATTTATAGTTTTATGCACAAGGAGAAGCTACTCTATTCCAATAAAGAATAGGGAGAAAAAAAGCTACTATTTAATCAATGATAACAAAGAAACAAAACCAACTTTAATTAGTTTTAATTTATTTTTGAAAGGGAAGATTGATAGATAACTAAAGCAAAGGGGGTCAGAATCTGGCCTCTACACTAAAAATAGGGTAAAGAACCCCTACATAAGTCTCCCTCCCTTCCTCTCTTTTTCCCAAAAGAGGAAAAATGTCCTACCCAGTGGCGGAGTATAGTGAGGGCCCGGGGGTGCTCGGGCCCCCCCAAAAATTTCACAAACCCCCTTTACACTATTGAAAATTTTATAAACCCTTAAAAAAATATAATTTGGCCCCCTTGAATTCTATGTTTTATTGTTTGACCCCCTTAAAAATTATGAAAAAATCTCTATATTTTTACATGTAGTCATAGAATTTTTCCTTGGCCCTCCCGGTAAATTTGTTCTGCCTTCGCCCCTGGCCTAGGGCCAGGTCAAAGTGACCTTGTGTAACCTCCACCTAAATGGCATCCAATGAAGCTGACTGGACTGCCTTCAAAAACACAATGCATAATTGAAATATGATCCGAAGTCCTAAAACACTTCCCTATGTTCTAATAGGCAATTCAGCCATGAACTAGAGCATTCCACTAACTTGTCTAAACTTCAAATCATCCAAATAGTACTTCCACTGGGAAAAATAAATAAATAAAAAAGCTTGACTAGCAACAGTCTAAGGTTAAGTTGACAAATTTAATTCAAGATATTAAACAGGATGAACATAAATAGAAAATACTAGTTATGAGACTAACCACTCTTAGATTACAGTGGTAAGGGCGGAAGAGTATCCAAGGAGTCATTACAGAGGTATAACTTGAGTAACCTCTCGAGTTAGACTTAATACTCCTACAGCATCTCAAGTCTATTATGAAGACTAGCAAGAAAGGAAAAAGAAAAAAAAACAAAGAAAAACAGAGACCAAACGAATTCCTGACCTCAGATCTAATGAAGATAAATTTTGGCAGAGGACAAACCAAAGTCTACTAACGTGCAGAGTTTGCTGACCTAATAATTCAAGGTAAGTGGTTGAGAACAGGTTTTATGTATGAAGATAAGGGATAAAGAAATAATGGTTTACACTTGCATATGGATCGGGAATTTATTTAACCATATCAATATAAGCGTTAGATAGGTGGAACTAGATACAAACATGATCTACGTATTAAAAAAGTTGTGCTCAATTGTAATAGACAGACGAATTTCAGTCCAAACCCAAATTTGCAAAAAGTTCAAAATGAAATATTCACCACAGCATGATACATAAATTTGTAATGAACCAAAAAATATGATAGTTAACGAAACATAATACATGACAAATCTACTTACATTGGATACTCAAAACCATTCTTACAACAAATTTAATGTAAATAACTATATTCCACTGTGGTTTCCACTAAGGGCTGTTCGTTTCGAAAGAAAGGGGGTGGAAACCTCTTTTTTTTGTGGCCAAACTTGGTTTCCTTTTCCATTAGAAGAGAATTTTTTGTCTTTGTTTGAAAAGAAAAGTTAAGAAGAAAACAACATGACATATCAGATTTAAAGGAAAATTGTTTTCCTTTAAAAATTGAAGGAAAATGCAAGAAAATTGATTTTTAAAAAATATTTTAAAAGACATTGTGGGTCACTTATTCTGATGGAAACCAACGATGAGTATTTTAAGAATGTTTTTGTCCGGCTATCTCCACCAAACAAGAACCAAACAAGCAAAAAGTAATAATAAAAACCTATTTTCTAGTTTTTAAAAATGACATCCAAACAAAAGAAATTGAAGTTTTGAGTTTTTCGACTTATTTTCAAGTCAAACAAACACCATAAATTATTCAAATGTGTCAAAAACCTACTTTCTTGGTTTCTATAATTTTATCCTCTCGAAACAAACAACCCCTAAAATGAACTAAACATTTGTCTAAATTTGTTTTTCAGAATATTATTCAGCGTTCAGATATTTTAGGAGAGCACTTGCTTTTAATTTGAAAGTAAATATATATGCCTAATGGTCATTACATATATGGATGCTATATTTGAAAAGCTCATTTGAATAGACTTGTGATTATTTTCTTTGACATTTTGGTCTTGGTCTTCACCAACATTGAGTAAGAGCATCTCCAGCACATGCATCACTTTCAAAATATTAAGAGAGCACAATCTATTTCCAAAAACCCACAGTATTGGAAGTGTGGACATGGATGTCACCTACTTTGTGGAGTTTCTTTGAGCATATTGAATATTTCTGGTCAAGGGAGTAGCTTTTACAAAGTAGTAAGTATAAGTCCAACCTCTTATTTAAGTTTCAAACTCTTGAAAGACTGCCAAAAGACTATGACAAGACATTCATGTCATGTGTCTGAGAAGTACTTACAAATGTCCAGACTCAGTCATGCTAAATTGTGACAGAGAACATAACCTAGCTTGAAAGGGTAAAATTTTACATTAGGAAGCACGTCTGTCACAGAGGTATCTATTGAGCCATTTGGCCCATTCCCTAGAAGTTTTTTTCCAACCTTCCCCAATTCCAAGTCAAGTGTGCGTGAAGCAAGTTGTTAGCCTTTTGGTGGTTGATAAAGTTGATACACACCACAATTACTTTCTGTTGTACCCACATATATACATCCTCAAATGTTGCATAAGCTTCATATCCAAATCTAGTGAAATAAATGGAATGAATAAAGCACTGGCTGCTAACAGCTCCCAAACCTTTCCAAACCATCCCCACGAACAACCCCAATCCAATCCACTCTGCCAAAGACCTTCCCAGTCCAACATTCTTTAGAAAATTGGAAGAGCACCATTCGAACCAGAATTACAACCTTGTTCCAAAGTTTCCCCAAATCTTCCCATCTCCTCCTCCAAACAAATATTTAAGACTGGTAGTGTTTACAAAGAGCTGCTTCAACTCACACTGAACTTCTGGTTTTCAATCTTAATCCAAAAGTTTACCCAATTATTCCCCTACCCATTACAAACACCAAAAACGTATGCATGTGAACCTCACATCACACAGTCATCATAACTTCTTGCCTGCCTCCGAACCCATCATCTTGCGTACAACCTAACTAGATTTCTTGTCCCAAACAAACTGATGCGAGCCTGCAAGAAGTGAAGGCTTTGGGTTAGTAAAGTATCAGATCTGCCTTGGTTTAGTAGAGTATCAGTCTCATTTGCCGCGTATCAGTCCGTATCAGTTCTCAGCTATTGCGTATCAGTCCCCAGAGGATTTTCTTTCTTCCAGGGGCTTATTTGCAAAATAAGAAGGGAACTTGCAAAATAACCCACTCTTAGCAGATGGTAGGTATTACTGTAGTATTGGATTAGCACGTGCAGTGCGCACCTGAGCTAAATCAGGCTATATGTATCAGATGTAATCCTGTGGTTGTTTTTGATGAATGAGAATTGAGTCTTTCTTCTTCCTCTTATCTCCTCTTCTTTATCTTGCTCCCCAAGTCTGCTCTTCTTCCTCATTTCTTCCTTTTTTCTATTGATTTTCCTCAGCACATTAGCTTATCAACCATGCCTGCTAACACACGCTTGAACCCAAATAGAGATCCCCCAACTGGGCCTGCATCAATGGTATCAGAGCCTCCTCCATCCAATCCAATCGACCCACTCGGAAGCTCAACGGTCCTAGAGTCTGGTTCCGGATCGGGAACTGGAATCGGATCACCGAGCGCCATGACAAGGGGATCTACTCTCCGGAGTATTGATCCTCAACAGTCAGCCGATTTAGAGAAGAGGATGGATCTGATGGAGATGTCAATGAGAAACTTGACCACTATTGTTCAGAATCAGTTCATGGGGGTCCAACATCAGATGAGAGCCCAGTTTGATGAAATACAAAATCTCCTCAGCAACCTCACCCCCTACGTTGAGAGAACTCCATCGAGAGGGGAGAACACTTTTCCGATGGGATCGTTGAATCCTCCTTTACTGCCCACTCCTACAACCATTCCCATACAGCCCTTGCAGCCGAACCCATGGCCAAGGAGGGAGGAGGAAGAGTACTGTCGATACCCTCCCTTCTTCCCAAAGCACACAAAACTGGAGATCCCTACTTTTGATGGTACCGGAGATGTCAGTAATTGGATTTTTCAGTTAGAGCACCACTTCGATACTCAGAAGATAGAAGGGAAGTTCCAGGTGGACTTTGCTGTATACTATTTGAAGGATGAGGCTCTAGTTTGGTGGAGGTGGTTCAAACGCCAGTGCGGAGTGGAGGTGAGTTGGGAAGCGTTGAAGCGAGAGATGCTTCTCCAGTTTGGGCCAGCGGAGCTGCAAAACCCAACCGCCACTTTGTTCAAGTTGAGACAGACTGGAAGTGTGCGCGACTACCATAAGGATTTTATCAAATACAGTCACCTTAGTCGACCGTTAGCCATGCCGGCATTAGTCGACTGCTTCATATCGGGCTTGAGGGAAGATATCCAACAAGAAGTCACCCTTAAGCACCCTCTGTCGGTGACGTCCGCCTATCGCGAAGCGCAGGCGAGAGAGAGCATACTTGCAACCCAGAAAAGAACCTTCAGATACCCCAGCAACAATCCCAAATCAGGAGTGTACAGTCACCCTGCAGGATCTCTTCAATCTTCAGCTTGGGGAAAAGCTAATGCTGCCATTGGAAGCAAACCAGCGGTGAGCGACCCTCTAAAACCCACCCAATTTGATCAAATGTTAGCATAGAAACGAGCCAAGAATCTGTGTTTCAGATGTGATGAGAAATGGGAGAGGGGTCATAGGTGTAAGGGGAGATCTATGATGCAGATTGAAGGGGAATTCGATGGGAAGGAGTACTGGGAAGATGAGAAAACTTCTGAAGAGGTGAAGGCGGACGATGAAAGTGGCGAAGGTGATCTCTACTGCATCAAGGATGAGACTCAAAAACAGGTGCACCCAACTGTGTCGTTGGAGGCCATCTCTGGGATGGACCGTCCAAAAACCATTAGACTGGCTGGCAAGATAGCGAAGCAAGAAGTCTTTGCTTTGATAGACACGGGGTCGACTCACAATTTTGTGGATACTCGCATAGCAAAGAAGGTCAAGCTGCCAATCCTTCGTGGGGAGGAGTTTGAAGTTAGCGTAGCAGGAGGAGCTAAGCTGAAGTGCGAGGGAATTTGTGAGAATGTGGAGTTCATCTGCCAAGGCGTGGTGATCAAAACAGACTTCTATTTGCTCCCTCTGGGCACTAGCCAGTTGGTGCTTGGGGTTCAGTGGCTAAAAACACTAGACGGGGTGTGGATGAGCTTCAAGGATTTCTCTCTTCGTTTTGAGTTGGAGGGGGAGTCGAAGTTATTAAGAGGAGTAGGGAACAAGAGTTTGGAACTAGCATCACCCAAAGCTTTCGGGAAAACTCTGATGTATATGAAGAAAGGGGTCATGCTGCAGATTTCTTCACTACTGGGTTCCCCTGACTCCGCGAAAGACGATTCCCAACCTCCTTGCGATGAAGACTTGCTGCCGGTGTTGAGAGAGTTTGAAGAAGTCTTCCAAAACACGATGCAACTTCCCCCAAAGAGAGCTTGCGATCATCAGATACCTCTTCTTCCTCACACAAATCCTATCAGTTTGCGACCTTACAAACACCCCTGGCAACAAAAAAATGAAATAGAACGGCTAGTGGCGGAGATGTTGCAATCGGGAGTCATCCGACCCAGTTCTAGCTCATATGCATCACCTGTGGTGATGGTGAAGAAGCCCGATGGCACGTGGAGATTGTGCGTCGACTATAGAGCTCTCAACAAAGTCACACTCAAAGATAAGTTCCCTATCCCCATCATCGATGAGCTCTTAGATGAACTACATGGATCAGTTATCTTCAGCAAGTTGGACTTACGGAGTGGTTATCACCAGGTGAGGATGAAGGAGGAGGACATCTACAAAACGGCTTTCAAGACACACGAAGGGCACTACGAGTATGTAGTCATGCCATTTGGCCTCACCAACGCTCCCTCAACCTTCCAATCCCTAATGAACACAGTGTTCAAGCCCTTTCTCCGCAAATTTGTGTTGGTTTTCTTCGACGATATACTCGTCTACAGCAAATCTAAGGAGGAGCACCTTAATCATGTCCGACTAGTGTTGCAGCGACTACAACAGCACTCATTAAGAGCTAAATTGAGCAAGTGTGTGTTCGGCACAACCGTAGTAGCTTACTTGGGCCACATCGTGTCTCCTGAAGGGGTGTCGGTGGATCCAGAGAAGATATCGGCAGTGCGCGACTGGCCAATACCAAGGACACTTCGAGCTTTGAGAGGATTTCTCGGATTAGCTGGTTACTACCGCAAATTCATCAGAGGGTATGCTTCTATCTCGTCTCCCTTGGTAGCGCTGACAAAGAAAGGGGGTTTCCGATGGTCGCAGGAAGCGCAAGAGGCTTTTGAAGCTTTGAAAACTGCTCTCACGACAGCGCCAGTACTCCAATTGCCCAATTTCACCGAGCAATTTATTCTAGAGTGTGATGCGGCGGGTACGGGAATAGGAGCTATTTTAATTCAGCAAAAACATCCGATCGCCTTCTTAAGCCAAGAGTTGAAGGGAAGAAGTAGACACCTCTCCGCTTACGAGAAGGAGATGTTGGCGATCCTTCTAGCTGTCAAAAAGTGGAGGCATTTCTTATTGGGGAGGGAATTTGTTATCCGCACCGATCACAAGCCGTTGAAGCATCTGTTGGAGCAAAGGTTGGAAACCGAAGCTCAACACTCCTGGCTTTGGAAACTACACGGGTATCAGTTTATAGTGGAGTACAAGAGGGGTCGAGACAACATAGGAGCTGACGGGTTGTCGAGAGCTTTCGAAGATAGCCAGCTTGAGGCCATCACAATTGTCCAACCGAACTGGCTGCTCGACGTGAAGAAGGAAATGCAGCTGAATCCTTTTTATCAAGAGGTGCGAGCGAAGCTAGATTCGGGGAAGGAAGACAACCCAAAACTCACTTGCCAGCACGGAGTTTACTACTACAAAGGAAGAGTTCTCCTTGATCCAAACTCTCCCGTCACCAAACAGCTGTTGCAGCTTTATCATGGCTCTGCTGAAGGGGGACACTCGGGGTATGATAAGACTTGGCGGAGAGTGAAGGCAGTGGCCTATTGGGTCGGTATGAAGGGAATGATCAAGGCCTACATAAGAGAGTGCGAAATTTGTCAGAGGTGCAAGCATTCAAATCAATCACCGGCGGGGTTGCTCCAACCTCTACCCATTCCCACCGCAGTGTGGCAAGATATAAGCATGGATTTCGTAGAGGGCCTCCCTAGGAGCTTGGGCAAAACCACTGTGTTGGTGGTGGTGGATCGGTTATCCAAGTATGCGCACTTCCTTGCGCTGGCTCATCCTTACACCGCGAAGCAAGTTGCAGAGTTGTTTGTGAACAACATCATCAAACTCTACGGAGTACCCGCTACCATCGTCAGTGATCGCGATGCAGTATTCACTAGCCAATTTTGGAAGGAGATTTTTCGCCTCCAAGGGACCCAATTGTGTATGAGCTCCTCTTTTCACCCCCAATCCGACGGCCAAAGTGAGGTGGTAAACCGAACTCTTGAAACTTACTTAAGATGTTTTTGTGCCTACAAACCTAGCACTTGGGTTAGTGCTCTTCCTTGGGCGGAGTATTGGTACAACACTACTATCCACAGCAGCACCAAGTATTCTCCCTATCAAGTACTCTACGGTCGAAGCCCACCCAACTTGTTGTCGTACGTCCCCAAAACTGCGAAGTCTCCTGAAGTAGAAGAGTGCCTCATCGAGAGAGATATTACCCTCAAGCTGTTGAAAGACACCCTCAAGAAAACCCAATCCCGAATGAAGCAAGCAGCAGATTTGCGCCGGAGGGACAAGGAGTATAAAGCAGGTGATCAGGTGTATATTAAGCTCCAACCGTATCGCCAACTCTCTGTGGGAGGGAGGAGGATCCATAAGCTTTCCCCGGTGTATTATGGCCCCTATAAGGTGATCTCAAAGGTGGGAACGGTCGCATACCGACTACAGCTACCTCCCGAAGCGAAGATCCATGATGTTCTCCATGTATCGCAGCTCAAACCCCACATCGGCAAGGAAGAAAACTCAAGCTCAGCATCACCGGTTTACTTTCAGGAAGAAGAAGCTGAACCCTGGCGCATATTAGATAAGAGAACTGTTGGGAGAAGGGGAAGAATGCTGACTGAGGTGTTAGTACAATGGAAGGGGGGAGAGAAAACGGATGCGACCTGGGAGGAATTTTGGAGTTTGTATAATCGCTTCCCTGGCTTCCAAAGAGCCATGGAAGCTCCTCAAAAAGGGGGTAGGGATGATGCGAGCCTGCAAGAAGTGAAGGCTTTGGGTTAGTAAAGTATCAGATCTGCCTTGGTTTAGTAGAGTATCAGTCTCATTTGCCGCGTATCAGTCCGTATCAGTTCTCAGCTATTGCGTATCAGTCCCCAGAGGATTTTCTTTCTTCCAGGAGCTTATTTGCAAAATAAGAAGGGAACTTGCAAAATAACCCACTCTTAGCAGATGGTAGGTATTACTGTAGTATTGGATTAGCACGTGCAGTGCGCACCTGAGCTAAATCAGGCTATATGTATCAGATGTAATCCTGTGGTTGTTTTTGATGAATGAGAATTGAGTCTTTCTTCTTCCTCTTATCTCCTCTTCTTTATCTTGCTCCCCAAGTCTGCTCTTCTTCCTCATTTCTTCCTTTTTTCTATTGATTTTCCTCAGCACATTAGCTTATCAACCATGCCTGCTAACACACGCTTGAACCCAAATAGAGATCCCCCAACTGGGCCTGCATCACAAACCCACACTCAAGGACAAAACGACCGACCACGATAAAGGCCTCAACTATATCGAAACCTAGAGCCGCCAACATTACTAAATCTGAACATTCATCGCATCCCCAATTCCAGACCAAGAAACCCCAAGGATCTCACTCACTTAGTCACCTCTAACAATTCCAATTATTTCTAAATCCAGACATCAAAATTCGAGCTGTGAAGTAATTCAAGAAAATGAAATGAGTAAAAAGGAAGAGGACAGAGCAGACCTTTGGGCCAATCGGAGATGATCCGTTCTTTGAGCATGGCGACGGTCGAGGAACCGGCGTATCGGATCGGTCCGATGTCGGTTCCGTCGTAGAGTCGGAACTTGAGCTCCACCAGATCCTCGTCCTCCGGCATCGCTCCCAATTAAGAAACTCTAGGGTTAGGATTAGCTTTAGGGTTGTATAATTTGGGGATTTGGCAGGTTAGGGTTAGGGTTTGTAGAGAGAGAGAGAGAGAGAGAGAGGATATGAGTACTTGATTTGAAAGGGGAGAAGTTTCGGTGGCTTTGCCTGCTCCCTCTTCTTGACCGTCTCTCGGTTTTCACTGGACGCCACGGCACGTGTTCTACACGTGCCTTTTGTACGTCACACTTTTTGTCATTTTCAACAACAACAAAATTTCCTTCCCCCTGGCCCTGGGCCAAGCTGAGATTCATTGTCCCTGTTTTTTCAGTTGGGATGGTTTCATGATGATCGTCATCTCTGATGGTGTGCATCGCCGAGCCAACTATTGCGAGCTTTCTCGGTCGTCGATGGTTGCCAGTCGCGGACCGAGCGTAGTGCTGTCTGTGTGGTTGCTTTTGGGCGACCCGCGTGCATCTTGTTTGTGTGTGTTGCGATTCCCTTCGGCTTCTGGCACTTCTCAGTGTGAGGGGCGTTTGGATCGATTGTTTGTTTTTGTGTTTGCGCTTTCGCATCAGCAAAGCTCTCCTTCGTCTGGTGATTTATTCTTTTCTGTGGTTCTTTAGCTTTTGTTGGTCTTGTTATTTTATCCCTTATAAAATTGTACGTTGTACCTACTTTTTATTAATATATCTGACTGAAGTCACTCGACTCTATCCGTGTTATCAAAAAAAACAACAACAAAATTTAGTGGTGGGATAGGGACTCCCAAACTACTGAACTTGCCAACAATGTAGTACATTTTAGTGGCATTTGCTTTATTTGTTTGTTTGTATTTACTCATGTATCGCGCAGGGCAGTTGGTAAGCGTAAAGCTGTAAGCTGGAATTTAGTGTTAAAGTGTCTTCATTAACTCACCCATCGACTTTGCCTAGCTTTCTTTCCACAATAGAGTAATGCTAGAGCCACTACCAATTTCACTACATTTTTCTTCATTATCTTAGGTGGCACACTCCAATAGGTAGGAAATGATAGAGTAGATGGGGGAACTCTCCAATAGGAGTATGCCACCTAAGGTAGTGAAGAAAATGGTAGTAAAATTGGTAGTGGCTAAAGCATTACTCTTCCACAATAACAATTAATAAGCAGCGTGTGCAGTTAACGTAAGAACTTTAGATGTAATTGAGAAGAGTACATTCACTACCAATTTCACTACATTTCTTTTCACTACTTTAGGTGGCACACTCCAATAGGTAGAAAAAGATAGAGTAGGTGGGAAAACCATCCAATAGGAGTATACCACTTAAGATAGTGAAGAGAATGGTAGTGAAATTGGTAGTGGCTCAAGCATTACTCAATTGATCAGAATTTACTATTGGGGCACTGAATTGAAGTGAATGGTCAATATTACTGCAACTTAAAAGTGTGGTTGAGATTATTTCAAGTTAGTTGGTTGTCCACGTGTCCTTACTTTGGACCCAAAATCTCTTGTCATAATATTTCAAGTTGGTTGGTAGTGGATGTAGCATTACTCTATTAGAAATTAGAGATTAGAGATTTTATAGTTTAAATATGATGCGGTTCTTTGGAAGTATTTTGATGTACTCGTACTTTTGAGCTTCTCATCCATGACTTTTGTGAGTAAGTATGTTAAAAAACAACTGGCTATTTACTTTTGCCCACCATAAAGAAATTTCTGGCCCGTCGGCTGTGTTCAACTAGCTGTAAATTCATAGAATTGAGAGTAATTTAACAATCACAGGATAGAACAACAAGGTTTAATTTATTTGGAAATCAAGTTTACCTGATAGATAGATAGATAGATAGATAGATAGATAGATCACCTGTGCATATACTTTTCTTACCAGCATAAGGAGCTTTGTTTAGTAGTCTATATTCTTCTGATATAAAAGTTTAGTAGTCTATACAATGTTAGCACCGATAGATGTTTAAGATGCAAACACCGTCTGCGCACTACAATGTATATGTACATAAAGTACCGGTTCCGATAAATTTAATTAACTAGCAGTATTTTCTTTTTACTTCTTGGTCTTCTTCCTCTGAACCCATGGCAGGATATATAATCCTAAGAGCAGAAGAAGGACCAATGTAATACCTGACAGGCCTGTTCGGAATTTCCAGTTATCAGGGGAGGTGCTCCATAAGATTTTGTTATGTTATGACCCAAATTGCTCTTAGGGCCCATTGGGCTTAGTATCTTCATATATGTAATACTTAGAAGCAAATGAATACTAATCAACATTCATTTTTTCCCTAATCTCTAATAGCAGCCGACTGCTCTTCTTCTTCCTCTCTTCTCATCCATCTTCTCAAAACCCTAACAATCCACAACCCATTCAAATCCTAACAAACTGGTATCAGAGCCAAACACCAAACTCCGATCCCTACTCCCAATCACTTTCGCTACCTTCTCCCGACCACTTCCGATCCAGATCCGGCCAACTGACCGCCCAGATCAGTCCTGATCACTTCCGCCCGTCGAGCCCGTCGTCGAGCCCGATCCGCTCCAGATCCGTCGTCAAGCCCTTCCGTTCGTCCAGATCAGATCCGTCGTCGAGCCCTTCCGTTCCAGATTTGGTGGCGTTTCGTTCGTCCAGATCTGATCTGATCTAGATCTCAGTCCGTCGACTTCGTCCAGTCTAGATCGTCCAGTCCGGATCTCCATCCCGCGGTGATTGCTTCAAGAAGGAAGGTTTGATTGTTTTTTGTGATTTAAGTAATCAATTTTTGGGGGAAAAAATCTTGGTGTTTTGTTGAATTTGGTTCAAGAAATTTGTATGGATATATCGGGGAAATATGATATTGAGAAGTATGATGGGAAGACGAGTTTTGCATTATGGCAAGTACGTATGGCAGCGATTTTGTCGAGCCAAGGCGTTAAGAATGCCATTTTTGGTCGAGAAAAGTTGATTGATGCGGTGCCGGATAAGAAATGGAGAGAGATGGATGATAAAGCGCTCTCTATTATCCAATTGTGCTTGAGCGATTCGACATTGCAAGAGGTTCTATCGGAGAAGACCGCTAAGGCTTTGTGGGAGAAGTTGGAGAACATCTACATGAAGAAGTCCCTCACCAATCGACTGCGGTTGAAGTTGCGCCTCTACACTCTTCGCATGGTTGAAGGTACATCAATTTCCGATCATATTACGGAGTTTGCATCTATTTTGAATGATTTAAGTAAGATTGATGTTAAGGTGGAGGATGAGGACCAAGCCCTTTTGTTATTATGCTCATTGCCCGCATCATACAAGGCTTTTAGAGATATGTTGATTTATAGTAGAGATAAAATTTCTCTAGAGGATGTTAAGAGCAATTTGCAAGCCAAGTTGCACATTGATAGTGAGATGACCAATAATGAGAAAGGGAGCCAAGGTGTTGGTTTAGTTGTTGATCGAGGTAGGTCATGGGACCGAAACTCGAAAGATACAAGGACCCGTTCGAAGTCTAGGCACAAGAATTTGACGTGCAACTATTGTAAGAAGAAGGGACACATTAAGGCCGATTGTTTCAAGCTCAAAAATAAACAAAAGGCGGATAGTAAAGGTTCTTCTTCGGAGGAGGCCAATGTGGCTGAATGTGACACGGTTGATACTCTTTGTGTGACAGATACTAATGTTGATGATATGCATTGTTGGGTGATGGATACGGGTGCTTCGCAACACATGACTCCGAATAGAGATTGGTTTGAGACTTATGAGCCTACGGATGGTAAGGTTCTCATGGGGAACAACAATATGTGTAAGGTTGCCGGGATTGGTTCGGTGACAATTAAGTTCCATGATGGAAAGGTCCGAAGGTTGACGGGTGTGAGGCATATACCCGATTTGTCTAAGAATTTGATTTCTTTGGGGTCTCTTGAAGAAAAGGGGTGTAAGTTCCAAAGTGAAGGTGGAGTCCTCAGAGTCTCTAAAGGGGCTCTCACAATCATGAAGGTGAAGAGAATTGGAACTCTTTATTTCTTACAAGGTTCCACGGTCACGGGCTCGGCTGCCATTGCACGTTCGGGTACTATGTCGGATGAGGAGACTACTAGGCTTTGGCATATGAGATGGGGCATATGAGCGAGCGAGGAATGACCATTTTGAGCAAGAGAGGCTTGTTGTGTGGCCAATGCACGGGCAACTTGGAGTTTTGTGAGCATTGTGTATTTGGCAAGCATAAGAGGTTGAGCTTCTCCACGGCCATTCATTCGACCAAGGGAACACTTGACTACATCCATTCGGATCTTTGGGGACCTTCTCGTGAGCCTTCCAAAGGTAATGGTTCTCGTTATATGCTTACTTTCATTGATGATTTCTCAAGGAAGGTTTGGGTTTATTTCTTGAAAGAGAAAAGTGATGTGTTTAGCACCTTCAAAGAATGGAAGTCACTTTTGGAGAACCAAACAGGAAGGAAAGTCAAGAGGTTGAGAACCGATAACGATTTGGAGTTTTGCAACCGTGAGTTTGATAATTTTTGCAAGGCTGAAGGGATTGTTCGGCACAAGACGGTGGTCAACACTCCACAACAAAATGGTGTTGCAGAAAGGATGAATAGGATACTACTTGAAAGGTCTAGAAGTATGCTTTCAAATGCGGGTTTGGGTAAGGAGTTTTGGGCGGAAGCCATTAACACATCCTGCTATTTGGTGAATCGATCTCCTACCACTTCAATTGAGTTGAAGACACCCGAAGAAGTGTGGTCGGGTAAGACGGCCGATTATTCGAATTTGAGGGTGTTTGGTTGTCCCGCTTATGTACATGTGAATGAAGGAAAGTTTGAGCCTAGATCGAAGAAGTGTATTTTTGTTGGGTATCCCAGAAATGTGAAGGGGTATAAGTTGTGGTGTCCCGAATCATCCAAATTCCTTATTTCAAGAGATGTCATTTTCAATGAGTCGGCCATGTTGAAGGCAGATGATGTTGCACCCGAGCCGATTATTAAGGAGAATGAGAAGGTTGAGAAGAAGGTGGAGTTTGAGGTGCCGGTCCAAGAAGGTGATGATTTGATCCCACATGATGATGTTAATTTGGAGGAAGCCCAAGAAGAGGTACAACCATATGCATTGGCAAGGGACCGAGCTAGAAGAGAAACAAGACCACCTACGAGGTATGGATACTCCGACTTTGCTTATTGTTTGGCAATTGCAGAGGATGTGGAGTATTGCGAGCCATCTTTCTACAAGGAAGCCATTTCTTCTAAAGATGCGGCCAATTGGGTTGCCGCTATGAATGAAGAGTTACAATCTTTGCAACAAAATGAAACTTGGTCTCTTGTGAAGCCTCCGAGTGGTAAGAGGATTGTGGGTTGCAAGTGGGTGTTTAAGAGGAAGATTGATGGCTCAAATCCCGCGGATTTTCGATATAAGGCAAGGCTAGTGGCTAAAGGGTACAGTCAAGTCCAAGGTGTGGACTTCAATGATGTGTTCTCTCCTGTAGTTAAGCACACCTCCATTCGAGTTTTGCTCTCTTTGGTGGCAATGAAGGATTTAGAATTGGAGCAAATGGATGTGAAAACTGCCTTCTTGCATGGTGATTTGGAGGAGCAGATTTACATGAGCCAACCGGAGGGTTTTGAGGTTGCGGGAAAGAAGGACCGTGTGTGTCTTTTGAAGAAGTCCCTTTATGGCCTTAAGCAATCACCGCGGCAATGGTATAAGAAGTTTGACTCATTCATGGTGAGTATTAATTTCCATCGTTCCAATTATGATAGTTGTGTTTACTTCAAGAAGTTGGATGGTGGGAATTTCATTTACTTGTTGCTCTATGTGGATGATATGTTGATTGCATCCTCAAACTTGAAAGAAGTTAGGAGGTTGAAAGAGCAACTAAGTTCGGCATTTGAGATGAAAGATTTGGGGGCTGCCAAAAGGATTCTCGGGATGGAGATCACAAGGGATAGGTCCAAGAGAAAGTTATTTCTTTCACAAAGGAGTTTTGCCGAGAAAGTGCTACGCCGTTTTGGCATGGAGAAAGCGAAAGTTGTTTCAACACCTCTTGCGGCGCATTTCAAGCTTTCGGCCGCTTTAAGCCCAAAATCCGATGATGAGAAGAAATATATGGAAAAGGTTCCATATTCAAGTGCAGTCGGGAGTCTCATGTACTTGATGGTGTGTACTCGACCCGACATTGCTCAAGCCGTTAGTGTGGTAAGTAGATATCTCTCTTGTCCGGGGAAAGGGCATTGGGAAGCAGTGAAGTGGATCTTCCGCTATTTGAGAGGTACTATTGATGCTTGTTTGGAGTTTGGTAGTGGCAAGAAACTGATGGGCTTTGTGGATGCGGATTTTGCGGGTGATTTGGACAAGAGACGTTCCTTGACGGGTTATGTTTTTACCCTTGGAGATTGTGCAATTAGTTGGAAGTCTACACTTCAAGCCACCGTTGCACTCTCAAGCACTGAGGCCGAATATATGGCAATTACTGAGGCTATTAAGGAGGCTATTTGGCTCAAGGCATTTGTTGGTGAGATGTCTTCACTTGAGGGTCCTATTACAGTGTTTTGTGACAACCAAAGCGCGATCCATTTGACTAAGGACCGCATGTACCATGAGAAGACGAAGCACATTGACATTCGATACCATTTTGTTTGAGATGTGATCTCGGAAGGCAAGGTTGCCGTGAAGAAGATTGGTACCGAATCGAATCCGGCCGATATGCTCACAAAGCCTCTTCCAATTGCAAAGTTCAAGCTTTGTTCAAGTTTGATGTCGGTTTGTTTCTAGCTAGTTTGAGCTAGTTTTGTTTCTAGCATGTTGCTAGTTTGTTTTAGGTTATGTTGGTTTTATGTTTTAGTTTGTTTTAGATGCAATTTGGTTCAAGGTGGAGATTGTTATGTTATGACCCAAATTGCTCTTAGGGCCCATTGAGCTTAGTATCTTCATATATGTAATACTTAGAATCAAATGAATGCTAATCAACATTTTTTTTGCCCTAATCTCTAATAGCAGCCGACTGCTCTTCTTCTTCCTCTCTTCTCATCCATCTTCTCAAAACCCTAACAATCCACAACCCATTCAAATCCTAACAGATTTGGGCACTTGCTCCAACAAATCGACAGTATACCCTCCCTCACTCTAATGGTGAATATGTGCTCCTTGTTTTTTTTTAAAATAAAAAAAAAATTAAAGTGACTCCCAGTCACCGATTTCATTAATGATAATTAACGAAACATAGAGAATCGATCAGATATTACATTCAAAGTCCAATTCTCCCATCTAGCTACAAAGCTATGAAAATAGATCAAAAACATACAAGGAAATATGCATAAATATGTGTTCCTTGTTAATACGTCGATTTAGGTTGTTGGAGATGTTAATTGTTGCTGTTGTTGGTTTCATAGTTGCTGCAGTTGGCTGGATACTTACCTGGACTCATGAGACAAATTTACAAGAAAAGCTTGTGGTAAAAATGTTTATAGAGAAAGCGATGATCTGCTATGTCTTGAGAGATCAAGAAGCTGACTGATGTATTCGCCAAAGAATTTACTAATTCTGACTGAAAGATACAACACTCAACACCCCTGAATTATGAACTCGATCACTAGAAGGATTTTGCACAAACGTCGTGCATAATTAACAATCGTGGTACATAAATACAATACCTGGCCTGAGAGGAAAGCAGCGGGGCAGAAAGATTCCAGAGAGGCAGCATGTCCCCGGCCGGGCTGAAAAACTAGAATGAAAACTCCATTCGCAAATCTTCAATGTCTTTACATTGCAAATCTCATTAGTACATGATATAATCGGTATAGATTGGATGTATAATCTATAGGCATGGGCCTATTTAAGCGCTAAGGTTTAGTGGAGCTTTGAAGAAACACATGACACCTACAAATAGATTGGTTGTAACATAGATATTTATCAATCTTCAGCTTGATAAGTTTCTCAGTGTCATATAGATAGTATGCCCGATGAAGCAATGACAACAATACACCTAAATATTGTTCACCGAATACTTCCGGGAGATGCAAATATCTACAATATATAAGAATAAGCGATCGAACATCAAGCATCATGCGCGTCACTAGAATGCACTAAACTTCTCATTGTTTCATTAATATAAATATTAACAATTTGCTAATTAGCAGGAAAAATAATTATACATTAACGTACAGTTTGCTACTCTGCAAAGTTTTAAATAGTTTTTTCCTTGCTACTTAGCAAAACCGTTATAGAGTTATAGACTGAGAAGCACTTTTAGTGCACTCTAGCGACAGGTATAACTCTCTGAAGTATTGGCTCTTGTGTATTCTTATGCAGATGTTTGCACCCCCCAAAGATGTTGACAGTATATATGTAGTTGCAATGATGTAATTGCCCAAACGGTACGCCCTCTACAGCACTGATAAACTCCTCAAGCGTCGTAGCGTGATGAATGTCTCCGCCATAATCAATCTCTATGTATATATATGTCATAGATCACTTCAGAGCTGTCTAATCCATAGCAATTAAATAGGGCCGATGACTGTAAATCATACTTCAAAACTATAGTATGTTATGTATATAGTAA
Organism: Hemerocallis citrina; assembly: GCA_017893485.1. Lineage (NCBI taxonomy): Eukaryota > Viridiplantae > Streptophyta > Magnoliopsida > Asparagales > Asphodelaceae > Hemerocallis > Hemerocallis citrina. The sequence goes on along the minus strand of CM030364.1, from coordinate 5,555,626 downwards.
TGGGATTTGTAATAGAAAAACAATGAAGATCGATGTTTCAGTCAAGTTTCCCTTCTAGTTCAACATCACACAATTCCTACAAACCCGAATTTTCAATCAATCTCATGCAGGCCCCATGGTTATTAGCAGACTGCTAGCTGCTGCTTTTTGGATGCTTTTTAATCGCTCTCATTCTAAAATCATTTATAAAAAAAATGGTTTGCATTTTCGAAAGAAATATGATACTTTCATGTTTATTTTTTCTCAAATTTCCAACAATCTTATAAGAAGTAGCGGAAACACTAATCTGCGAAAGATTAAGAAACTCAACAAAGCATTAATTAATTAAGGCATCATGCATGCATGCATCCCCTTATTGATAGATACTACATAGGTCCGTCCCCTCACATTTTTTTTGAGAGATTATTATTTGCACGGAATCTTACAACTTACAAGATTCTTGTTAGGAAAAACCAAAAAAAACATTACACAATAATATTTTCATGTACGAAGGGCGATCGATCGACGATGAACATTAATTAGCTGGTACATGATTAGCGCTCCATGCATGCATGGACGTACGCTGTTACTTTTCTATCTATTGTGTATTGGGTTTGAGCCACTAGGGACTTCACGCTCGACTCCTATCGAGCTTTCACTTAGAGCAGAAGTCGGGTGATGTATGAGACCAGGGACATCGACATGCTTTGTAGCATGAACAACTCTTCCTCCTACGACATTTCCTACCGATATGATGATCAACACAAACAAAACGAAAGGAGCTAGCTTCATCTTCATCTTCAAAATCCACCACTAAGTGTAATTGAAGAGAACCGTTTATACCGTTTCCCGAGTACATGAACTATAAAATCCACCAATAAGTCTAAAACGACATTGATTGTATGCATCGAACCTGTAGTATAGAATGCAGTAGTACATGCATTAGTTAGGATTAAAATAATTGATAGACTTAAGGATCACACCACATCGACAATGTATATTATTCATCGTTGGTCTTTTGATATCGGAAATTGGCTAAGTGTTATTGATATTGGTCCTTAATTATTGTTACCGATTATTGAACCATTGTTTATATCCATTGCATCGATTACCATATTATTGATTATTGATTATCGTGTCATGTTATTGATTCTTATTGATCCATTGATTCATTGTTATACCGTTATTCTTTTGTTCCCTGCTTTCTCTACTTGCTGTCCATGACTTGCTCTAAGGATAATTTTTCTCCTCTTTTTAGATGAAGTGTTTACAGGTATTGATGGAGAATTGCCTGATGGATTGGGAGAACAAAATTGGTGAAGAAATTGATAGCATCGCCGCTTAATAAATTATTATTTTATCATGGGGACTTGATTATTAGACTGTTGTTATTTCATTGTATTGTGGGCTTTTGACCCGAATATTGTTATTATTATTTCTAGATATTGGATTATTATTGTACTTGGATACTATAAATTGCTTTATTTCAAGTATTATTGTTCATGAGATTATTATTATTGCCTGCGCAATTGTTCTGTATTGATTATATTGTTGAGTTGATCGGTTAAACAGCTTATGGGTGATGTTAGTCATTCGCTGGGCCAATGTCATGCACTCGTATTCCGTATTTTTGGGAAGCGGGCGTGACAATTGCTCTAGTAAGAAAAAGCATCACACAATGATATCTTCACTTTTCAATTTAGCTACTAAGTTTTCAAGATCAGTTACCTGAGGGAGAATGACTTTCTCCTTTCCGAATTCAGAACTCATGAACTTATCAACCAAGTGAGTCTTGGAGATCTTCTCCTCCTTTTTGAATTCATCCAGCAGATTATCCCATATTTCTTTAGCTGTTTTGTATTTCATGTATACATCTGCTAGCCGATCTGATATACTGTTCAACAAGAACTCCCTACACAAGTCCTCGTCTCTGATTCAAGTGGCATCATCCACATCTTCAGTACACTCATCATAGGTCGTTTGACAGGTATAGAAAATCTTCATAAATTTCATTCCATACTGTGCTTTCCTCTTCCAGATATTGAATTCAGAACTACTAAACGCCTCTATTTTAAGAACCTCATACAGTTGGTCATGTTTTTCCATCTTAAGGAATAAACGATGAGTTCCTAAAGTTTGATAGTATGTTCTGAATTATTACTACACAAGTAATTTAAAGAAAGAAGATGATTTATTTGTAAATCTGTCAACTAATAAAAGAATAAATAAATAAGATAATAGCACAAATCTTAAAGTTTAGAAATACCAGATCTGATGATGAGATGAAAACCCCACTGTCTTCTACACAATTCGAAAGCATAAAACACCAAAGTATGGCCAATAAGGGGGCTTCTTAACCGATCGGGTTGCTGTGATTGGGTCTGACACACAAAACTCAATCAACCAGGATGAAGAAGAAGGAGGACGACCTGGCACGGCGACTAAAAGCGAGCAGCCCCGTCGACGTGTTCTCCGACTGGTCGATGGGGCGAGGGCGGCGCAGGCGAGGTCGGATCCTGATGGATCTTTGGGTCGACTGCCTCGACTGCGAGTCAACTGCCTCGACTGAAGGACAACGACGGTCGACGAACGGCTGCGGGAGGAGGCAACGAACGTCGATGGCTCCGACCAGATCCAGTGAGCATCACTTCTCTCTTTATTAATCTCACAGATTAATTTGATAATATCTCAAGATTGTTAAGTTTCTATGAGAAATAATCAAAGAGAAATTATGGTTAATATCTAGATCTAAGTTGCTTCAGATATTCACCCTAGATATCAAGATTGGAATACCTAGACTGCAATCACAAGTCAGTATTTATTGAATAAATACTTGTTTGAGTATTGGGTTGTAAGTCCACAAAACCCGCGTTCCAATATCCAATCAATTGTACATTCGATACACGTGTTACTCATATGCTCATGTAATATTTATATATATTTATATATAGAGAATATACCCATATATCCAACAATAGCTTCTCCCTTCGCTCGTGCTAGAATCTTCCATCTGTCTTTATAACTAACTCTTGCATGTCTTTTTAAAATGCGTGCTTCAAAATTACTCAGGTGTCTTTTTAAAATTATGAATAACTTGGAAAATCATCGAAAACATTGGATCATTCTATGGTGTCATCACTAACCTTTTTCTAATGTAATGTGATGCTTCTTCTCTGAGGAACCTCATGAGTAGAATCCCTTGCATGAGCTTGCAGCAGTAGCTCATCACGGAAAATTAACAATGACACCTCTAAAGTTGTCAAGTGACAAACATCTTTATTATCCACACAAGATCAAGCTCATATGTGCCTGTAACTAGGACCATTTTGCTATCATTTCTCATCATAAAAATGTATAATCCTGTTTTTGGGAAAACACGATAATTCTATACACCTAAGTTTATATAAGACTTATGTAAACACATGTTGCTGAATTGGACGGATTATGCAGGAAGCACTAGGGCTACACATCTATATTCTTTTGCTTGTTTTCCTTTTTTGTAACCTTGTTCAAGTGTAGATATACAATTGGTGTTTTACTTTGTGATAACATTGTAGAGTATGAAGCAAAAAAGACATAGTGACCCAGAAGTAGTTTGTCATGACTGAAATTAACATGATGGTGAGAAGAGGATTGAAGCAGTTTGGGCAACAAAAACAAAAAAAGTTTAAAGCCTTTTTCCCCTTGGCATTAGCTCTCGCATGATACTAAAGTGCTTAGTGTCGGATAAAGCCTAAGTAATGATTATTTATGCGAAGGGAGAACAACTCCCCTGCTTTACCTACAGGAATCCACCATCATTGTGTGATGATGATGATGATGGCACTGGCATGCAAGTATAATATGCAAAAACCTTCTAGCTCAAGCAAAGACAACTTTAAGCCTAGACAATACGGAGTTGGATACAAACTTTTCTGTGAAAATTTAGGAAGCCCGGTAATATATAAAAAAATATAGGATTATCCTTTGCATTATCTACGTTTGGTAAAATATGAATATAGTTTTGAAAGAATTTTTAAATTCCTACGGGAATCAAAATTGTTTGTTGAGAAGAATATAAATTCTTTTTTAAAATGGTGGGATTTGTAGATTTCTCCACATAAAAAATAAATGAGATTATCATGTTACCAAATTACTCTTTAGATTTTTGATAATCTTTCTGCGTTATCATTTTGATGCTCTATGTTTTCTCCAACAATTTTGTTACTCTGCCTTATCATGATGAGATTTATTAATATATATATATAAAGAGAAACATCCAATTGGAGACTGAACTGAATTAAATAAGTATGATATACGTTTCAGCATAATGTATCAATTTTAACAATAATACCTACCATAATTTAAAAAAAATGAAGGGGAAACCCTCTGTCCACTAAGTCATAATTAATATATTTCATTGATAATTATAATCCATGTATGCATAAGATCATGTGTTCGTACTACGTACGTTTCGTTTTTTTCATTTTGTTATTTTTTTAATCTATTTGGTTGAAATATATTAGAATCATAATATAACTTTTTTAGTCATCTCTATTTGTTACTGTACTCAGGTTTTATAATATATATATCAGTATTGGTTTTGCACGTGTCACATATATGCATCGATTTCTAAAGTAGATAATCGTTATTTTGATTTTTTTTTTTATAAATAACGCAAAAAGTGTATTTTTGGTAATGTCTACTATAGCGAATAGTTGATGGAAATGAATTGATCTATATCAAGCATAGTAATAAAATATTTTCTGCAATGTAATATCTTGTATCAAACACAATATTGCAACATTCCTGAAAATCATGATTTCTAAAATCACAGTTCATCTAGTTTGTTTGGTTGTATTTGATGATGGAACTGAGTTCTGGTCTGACATGAACAATAGCTAAAAACACGTTAATATTCCCTTTAGAAATCAAAATATTTTAGGCGGAAGTGGGTGGAATATTATTGTAGCGCTACAGTAGCAAATTTAAAATAATTTATGTCTTCTATTTTTTTTACTATATCCAATAAAATAATTTCACCAACTTTTTATATTAAATTTCTTTCTCTCTCCTCTCTATGATATACTACATTAAAATTACATCCAAACAAAGGCCTTTTTTTAAAATTCTTTTTCACCCATATATTTTCTCTACAATTATCTTACAACTATAGAATAATTTTACAATCAACCAAACAATCCCTTAGAGTAATTTTGAGAGTTTTGAAGTCATCGAATGTGCACAGGGGCGGATCTACGGGGGCCGAGGTATCCTACAGCCCCCAACAATTTGACATTTCTCTGTAATTTTTTTAAAAAAAATATTAGTGTAGAATGTATGCTTTAGCCCCTCCCAAATATGTTTTAAAGCCCACCCCATATATATTTGAGTCTTCTATTTATTTTTTGGGTCCAAGTCAACTGTATTCCATCTAGAATCTATAACAACTTTATCCCTCTAGTATCTATAATAACTTTATATATTTTTTGAATGTTACCTACCGGTGCAAAAAAAAATTCCCTGCCCCTTATTTTTTAATTCTGAATCCGCCCTGAATGTGCACCAATCTTGCATCATTCTCAATCTAACCGAATAGTAGTGGAATTTCTCGATAAGAAAACTGAGTCCGAATTTCTATTGTTACCTACTGCATGTGTCATAAATCTAGTTGTAATTGTAGTAGGGGTCTCCAATCAATGAGGAGCTCTTTTCTTTTTTACAATTATCTTAGAGCATCCACAGTCGTGATTTTTAGAAATTATCTTAGAGCATCCACAGTCGTGATTTTTAGATTATGCATAAATGCATATAGCATATTTTCTATTTGCTGCAGTCGGTCGAATAATAATAAAAACCTCCTATCAAGATGGAGTTTGAAGTTGCATCGAAGAAATTTAATAATTTTTTTAATAGTTAGACGGAACTTCATTTTGCGTGGAAGAAGAGAAATATTACAAAAAAGGTCAGACCCAAGCAAAATGGCCATTCAAATATATATATATATTTTTTTTTTCCAAAAATCCTCTCAAACGGCAATTCACTTGCCGTTCTAGAAATGCGGAAGGCGTCGGACGCAAAGTGAATTGCCGTTTGAGATTTTTTATTTTTTTATTACGGTCTATTATATATATTTTTTCTGAGGGACGAAATGTGAAGTTGCGTCGGAGGAATAAAAAATATTTTTTTTCGTGCGATGGAAAGTGAAGTTGCGTCGGGGAAATAAAATTAAAAAAATATAAAAATAAAAATAAAATTCGTGCGACAGAAAGTGAAGTTGCGTCATGTATAATATACATTTCTCTTAAATCCATTCTCATTTATAGCAATCTAATGTCGCAAAATATGCATAATATGCATAAAAAGCAAACGATTGCAGCGCATTTTTGTAAAAATATGCATATTATACATATTTAGCAAATGACTGTGGATGCTCTTATAACACCATAGAGAACTGTAGAGACACATATACTTCATGCATTGCACACTTCTATCAGTAGAGAGTAGTCCATCTTGTTTTGAGCATAATTTGCATATATACCTTCCCCGATCTCATTGCTACTGTTTGTTGGGGATGATTTTAGATGCTTTAATTTAATGAACTTTGGCTACGATCAATTAAAAATAAGGGTAATGCTACACCTACTACCAAATCTACTACTTTTCTCTTTACTATCATAAGCGGCACATTATTAATGGAGGTTATTGTAGAGTAGGTGGTAGGAACATTCAATAGTAATGTGCCACTTAAGATAGTAAAGAAAAATGTAGTAGATTTGGTGATAGGTGTAGGATTACCCTAAAAACAATTGAAAATGAAAATATGTAAAAAAGTCGAATCGATAAATCCATGAGCTCAAACCCACCAAAATACGTACATTGGCCCATTACTGTGAATATATTTTGTTCAAATCTATAACTATTATAATGGTAGAGTAGGAATTTTGGTTTGGAAATCTACAAACTTACGTGCATTGTTTGTACATAACTAATATATAAGAGGTTTCAAATTTAAGATCAGACTATGTTAATTTTTTTAAAATAAAAAATTATATTTATTAAGACGTGCATCACACGCGTAAATTATAAATTATTAATGAAATACAGTAGCTATACTCTATATTTTCTTTTTTTTTTTTTAAACCAAAATACTCAAACCATCTTAATCCAAATACATTAGAGCATCTGTAGTCGTGTTGAGTCAAATTTTGGGTATTTGGCAAATGGAAATGGCAAAAACAGCTTTGCGCTGTAGTCATTAATTGCCAAAAAATGAGTATTCGAAAATTTCAAAATCTCAGACGAAAGACAAATTTTCGTTTGAAGTAAAAAAAAAATTAATGAAATAGTAGAACGAACGAGAATTCTTTTCTCGTCCATCCAAGTTATTTTATAAAAAAAATTTCCAAAATCAATGGACAGCAAACCCTTTCCCGTCCATCCATTTTTGGTGATTTTTTTGTTTTTTTTTCTCGATCGGACGGGAAAGGACGGGAAATCCTTTCCCGTCCATCGAATTCAATCCTTTCCAAAATCAAGGGACAACAAGTCCTTTCCCGTCTATCCATTTTTTAAGAAAAATAAATTAAAAAAATAGGGGACGAGTAATCGAACATTGTCCTAGGAATGTGGTGGGCAAATTTGATCACAGACGAAGTTTAGTTTATCGTCTGATACGTTTGAAAACAGAAAAAATTTCTCCGACGAAATTTATTTTTTTGTCTGATACAACAAACGATAAATCTTCTTCCATTTGTTATATTTTTCAAAAACTCAAATTTTCTGTTATATTTGGCAGTTTAATATTCACCAAAAATCCAAAATATGAATTTTTTTGTCAACAATGCAGCGCTTTCTTTCTAATTTTTTGAAAATTTGAAAAAATAGACAACTACATATGCTCCAATTAGTTATCATTTCCTGGTATGGCTAAACAAATCAGACTGCCCAAGCCACCAACTTTCATCAAACCCCAAACCCCCAAAAAATAAACCAATAATACAAACTTAAGAAATAATTAATTATATTAATAAATTTCCTTAAAATAGTCAACTAAAATTCCAACACACAAAAGAAAAGAATGGTCAGCAGTCAACGACAATACTACGTCAGCCTCGAACAGAGATGTCGTCATGCTTTAAAGAAAGAGCTCATGAGAACCAACCGAAAGCAACCCTAATCTTCCTTTTTTATTCTTTTCAAATAAAATAATTTTGAGAAAATATTTGAGTATAATAAAAGGTAGGGTTCTTTATTGGAGTAATATTTATTTGTAGGACAATAATGATTAAAGAAATAAAAGAGAGGGCAGGCCGATTTTTTCCAAAATGACCCACTTTTTGAAAGTATTTACCAAACCGACCCACTTTCGAAACTAATTAAGAGCACTAACGATTCAGCCGAAAAATGTAAAAAATTTCTCGAAGGGGTGCTGTAGTCGTTGGCTATTTTGTCAAAATTTAACTTTTGGGAAACATTAGAGCATCTGTAGTCGTTGAAGGAAAAAATATCAATATCTCTACTACTATAATGGAAGAAGGCCTTAGTGTAAATTGTCCTTAACCCAACCCGTACAACGCACGTGCTGGTAGATTTTTTTTTTGCCCTTTTCATTCCCCCAATTTTTCCCACGTGCACAGCACGTGTATAATACTAGTATGGATAAATGAAAATAGGAATCGAAATTTTGCTGCAGTCGTCAAAAGCTATTTTTTAGCTTTTTATAATAAAATAATAAGCGACGGCATTCATGTGCCGTCGGAGAAAAAAAAATTAAAAAATAAAAAAATGGAGCGACGGCACTCGAAGTGCCGTCGGAGGAATAAAAATTCGTACTCGGGGTGCAAATAAAAAATTTCAAAAAAAAATAAAAAATTACAAAAACATTTCAGAAATTACGAAAAAATTACAAAAAATTACAAAAACATTACAGAAATTGCAAAAAAAATTGAAAATTACAAAAACCGAGGAATTTGGGCCTGCGATTTGGGGTTTTTTAATTGGGAAAAAAAATCAAGGGACAACAAAAAAATATTACTTTTTTGTGGGACGGCATTTCGAGTGCCGTCGCTCAAATATGGATAAATCTCAAACCCATTCTCATTTATAGCAAACGACTGTAGTGAAATATGGATTAACTGGATATTTGGCAAACGAGTGCAGCGCGTTTTTTTAGCCAAATATCCATTTTATCGATATTTAGCAAATGACTACAGATGCTCTTAGTGGGCTATATTTGGCAGATGATTTGGCTAAATGGAAAAAATAGCCCGACGAAACATTATTTTCCGTTTGTGCATCGGACGGTGTATAATTTATGGTCTTAAAATTTTTTTTTAATAATAAGATAATCGGACAGGAAATTATACAACGTCCCCAAAATAATTTATATACACCGTCCCAATTTTTTATTTATTTATTTATTTATTTTTTACAACGTCGGACGGGAGATAATTTCCCGTCCGCAATTTTTTTCCAAAAAAATTGTTTGGACGGTAGATAGTCTACCATCCCACTCATTTCCTATTACACATATTTCTCAAAAGAGATATTATCTACCATGTGTGTGAGAAATGTGGAGAATTTTTTGATTTTTTTTTTAAATGTCACTAACAATGAACGAGACAAAATTTTTTTTAGGAATTTTTTTTTTTAAATGTTGGACGGGAAATAATTTACCATCCCTCCCATTAAGATTTCGAAAAGCCAAATTTTGGCTAACAGCGACTACAGACGAAAGCCATTTTTGCTAGTGCTATTTGCCAAATATGAAAAAATTGGTTTTAAACGACTACAAATGCTCTAACAAAACGATCCACTCACTATCTCAGATAGCGAGTTTAGTTTAAACTTCATGGTGAGGTATTTCTCCATCACTGAGAGAAAAAATCAAAAAGATACAAAGTTTAGACTTGCTATCTCAGATAGCGCATGTATTTATACTACAATCGCTAACTAAGATAGCGAGTGTCGATTGAGGAGTTTTTTAAACAGTCGTTGTTTCGATATTTCTCTCACTTCTCTCTTTCCATTCTCTCTCGTCTCTCCCAACTAAAAAAGAAACCCAAAGTCCTAACTTCCCAAATTCGTTATTTCCCTAACAAAATCCATCTAAAATTTATTAAGATCCACTTCATCACTCGCAACCCTCTCTACTCCCACTCTCAAAACCCTAAACCCATAATCTCAAGAAAAATACCAAGTTTATACTCGCAATCTCAGATAGCATTAACTCAGGGCCGGCCCAAGGCCAAAGCAACCAAAGCTAGGGCTTTAGGCCTCCACGCCTCCACAGAAGAAAAAAAAAATCTAAAGAATAAAGGTCCCCTCACATACCAAAAAATCCGAAATAGGCCTCCTCACATATCAAAAATTCCGAAATTGATTACAATAATGTAATAAATAATTTTGCATCTCAAAAACCCCGAAAGATAACATTTAAATGAAAATATATTAATTTCAACAAAATATTATTATAAGCTTTTAAAAGGCCTCATTTCGGAGTTCACTTTAGGCCTCAATAAGTGTTGGGCCAGTCCTGCATTAACTACATTATATCGGAGTTTGAGCAATTGCGCTCCCGCAATGTGATTATGGGTTTAGGGTTTTGAGAGTGCGAGTAGAGAGGGTTGTGACTGATGAAGTGGATCTCAATAGATTTTGGAAGGATTTTGTTGGGGAAATAACGAATTTGGGAGGTTAGGATTTTGGGTTTCTTTCAGAGTTGGGAGAGACGAGAGAGAATGGAAGGAGAGAAGTGAAAGAAATAGCAAAACATCAACTATTTAAAAAACTCCCAAATTGACACTCGCTATCTTAGTTAGCGAGTGTGGTACAAACACACTCGCTATCTGAGATAGCGAGTATAAACTTGGTATTTTTCTTCAAGACCATAAATTTGTTATCTCAGATAGTGAGTATAGTACAAATACATGCGCTATCTGAGATAGCGAGTCTAAACTTGGTACATTAAAAAAAAAATTCCAAGTGATGGAGAAACACATCACCATTTGCTATCTAAGATAACGATAAAGTTTTTGGTAATTAGTTTCAAAAGTGGCTCTGTTTGGTACATACTCTAAAAAAGTGGGTCGTTTTGGAAAAAAATTCGTGCATGCCCTGGCCCCTAACCCTAGTAAGCAGACAAACAGACAATATCCTTCTCTTGTTCCCAAATATTTAGTTAGTTAATTTTTTTTATCTTTGTTATGATTAAATAATTTGATTAGTTCCAAGTTTAAATTAGTAAAGAAACATTCATCTTTTAAATAGTTATGCACTAAGCCTTAGTTTATTGTGATATAGACTATATATGATTATTTTTGTGTTGTGTTGTGTATAATGGTAGGAAAAAGTGAGATGTTTTGAGTTTTGCAAGCGCTATTTATACTCAATTTTATTAATACAAGAAACCAGCAAAACTCACAGTTATTTGTATATTTTAATTTTGAGAAAAATTGTATTTTCCCTGTTCCAAAATATAAGTCATTGTTATGGTTTTGATGGTAGCGCTATTTGCAGTTCGCTGTTATGGTTTTTATTGCTTGTCTTTGCTCGCTTAGCCGTGACTTTTCTCTCTTCACTGCTTTTGGTGGTGGATGTAGGATTGGGACTGGCTATGGGGAGTGTTGTTTGGGATGCCTGTAGCCATCATTATGTTTAATCTTGTTGAGAATTTCTTTTCTCCTGATAATAAAAAAAAAAAAAAAAAATTCTTTTCTCTCTATCTCATGTATGTCTTATCTTATTGCTGTGTTGTCTTCTTGATCGTTTGGGTAGCTTCCCTGTCTGTTTGTGGGGCGGTGTTCCGCTGTTGTGGGGGCACCGCGACCCTGATGAGTCGCTCTGCGAGCGTTTGTATCTCCTAGTCTATTGTTCTGTTTGGCTTCTGTTGTGAGGCAGTGCTATGTTTAGGTGTGATGACCTCTCCTTCTTGATCGCTAGTGGCTTCAGCGTCCCCTTTGATCGCTGGTGGCTTCAGCATCTTGACAGCCAGCTTGTGCCTCGCCCTGCTATCATCGGAAGCTACCTCAGCTATTTGTGTTGGCTTTGTTCCTCTTCCATATCGGTCCCCACCCCTCAGTCTGGCGACATCGATCGTCATAGTCCTCCAAGCGACTCTCCACCCTCTGTGGCCAGAGGGCTAGTCTTTTTCCCATCGAATGCCTTTGCCAGTTTGTTTCTTCTGGTTTTCGTATTGTGACTTTATCTTATGGGTTGTTTCCAATCTATTTATTAGGATTGTAAGTTGTATTATTGTTTTACTTCTGGTAAAACCAGTCTGTCTTGTACTTTTCATTTAATTAATATATTTTTTGATCTGGCTGGAGTCTGTTAACTCAATCCGTCTCATCAAAAAATATATATATATTAGTCATTGTACGTTCTTACATGACTATTTAAAAACACCATAGAATTGTGTAATAGTACTATACAATATATGATTTATGGACCTTTAAAAATATTGTAAAATATCGTACTTACCCTCATCTACTTACTAATCTTAATTATAATATGAATAGACAATGATAAAATTAAAAGTCAGAAAATTACTTAACGGACTAGATATATATTAATTAATTAATATAAATAGACAATACATATATTTATATTATGGGGAAAAATTAATTAGAAAGGCTTTTATTTTGAAATAGGCTGAGGAATTTTTTTAATATGCCACTTTTCGAAATTATTTGCAGAAAGATTACAGTTGCCGAAGTATTTGCGCTCGTGAACTCAACAACTAAATTCGCCGTTCCCAACGGTGAGTTTAGTTGTTTCATACTCGCTGTTGGAACACGACGTGTAGTTTTTTTTAATTATTATTATAGAAACTCGTCGTTCCCAACAGCGAGTTTAATTCAAAATTTTCAATGAAAACTCGCCATTACCGACGGCGATGATTAAACTAAATTCGTTGTTGGGAATAACGAGTTTAGTTTTTTTTTTTTTCTTTTTGAAGACTCGTAGTTCGCATCGGCGATGACATTTACACTAGGCTCGTTAGATTTTTTATTTTATTTTATTATTTTTATATTTTTTTAAGACTCGCCGTTCCCAGTGACGAAGACATTTACACTAGACTCGTTGATGGGAACTGCGAGTTTAGTTCAAAAAAAATTCGATCGGGTTTTTAAAAAAAATCACTAAGTTCAACAGAGTGTTTCACTCTCTGTGATATTTTCTACATCCTCGATGTTCCCAACATCGAGTCTATTATAAATGTCATCGCCGTTGGGTACGGCAAGTCTTCATTGAAATTTTTGAACTAAACTTGCTATTCCCAATAGCGAGTCTAGTGTATGTCATCACGATTGAGAACAATGAATCTTCATTAAAAATTTTGAACTGAATTCGTCATTTAGAACGACGAGTTTCTTAAAAAATTAGTACTAAACTCGCTGTGTCCCAACGACGAGCATGAAACAACTGAACTCGTCATTAAAAACAGCGAGTTTAATTATTCAGCCCATGAGCATAAACACTTTGACAACTTTACTTTTTCAGCAAGTTGTCTTTGAAAAGTGGCATAAAAAAAAAATCACGGATAGAGTAGTGCATATTCAAGTAAATATAAGCATAGGCGAAACCTAAAATATCTCTAATATTATAATAGGAGAAGGCCTTAGTGTCATTTGTCAATTTACCAACGTATGTATTGCACGTGCATAACTAATATGAATGAGGTCTCAGGTTCGAGTCGTCACTACGTCAAATTTTTTCATTTTAATTTTTTTTAATATATGAAATATGCATCTTATGTGTAAATTACTGTCTTAGATATACATAACAGGTGTAAATAAGAGTTTTTATTTTAGTTTTATTTTAGAAAATTAATACGTATATCGAGCGTGTACATTACTAGTGCAAAAAAATTGCAGGAACATGTGTTGCACCCAGTGCCGGGCAATTGTGCAGTAAAATGCCCACGTTTGAAGGAGGAAATTACGGGATTGCCACGGGCATTTTATTGGGAAAGACCAATGTTGAGGCGTAGGTAATGTGTGCTTGCTTTATTCTCGTGCGCTGCCTTTCTTCTCTCTCCCTCAAAATTCGTGTATTGAGAAACAGAGAGGGTGGTTAATTAAGTTAGTTCATCACTTGGGGACCACTAGACAAAATCCAAACGGTCTATAGACAATCTCCTGGAGATGCGTGCTCAGATATGGTTTGTCTGTTTGAAAAATACTATGGGATTTGGAAGAGGGGTTAAAAGTGCAAACTACTACAATATTTATATATTCTCTTTCTCTCTCCAGTGCTTTTTTTTTATTTAAAAAAATAAATAAAAAGTAAAACACATGAGAAATGATAACGAGCATCGATCATAACTGTAAAAAAATTAAAAATTAAAAATTAAAAAAAATAAAAAAAATAAGAGCATATGCAGTTCCGACTTTAATTTTAGATATTTAGCATATAAGAATAGAAAAAATAAATTTAAGTTGTAGTCGTTTGAATCCAAAATTTAAATTTTGATTTTAAAAAATGAACCGAAAAGGAATGATTTCCCGTCCGTTAATTTTTATTTTATTTTTTTAATAAAAATATATCGGACGGGAAATCATTTTTCGTCTATTGTATTTTTCAAAAAATAAAAAATAAAAAATTAATTCCTAAATTACCGTAAAATTAATCTTAACTAATTCTTATTAAAACTTAAATAATTCTTAATTTTTAATTAATTTCAGTTAAAACTTATTTTTTATCCATAGAAATAATTATATGGTGTATTTTATAGAATTATTTTAAAACTAAAAATGAAGAAATGGTGGGACCAGGCTTTATCTCTCTACCCTGGTCATTTTATCTTTTTTTTAATTGAATGGACAGAAAATCATTTCCCGTTTGTGGTTTTTTTTATATTATTTATAAATAGCCACAAACAGAAAATCATTTCTCATTCGATTAAATTTTTAAAAAAATTATTAATCGGACCGGAAATAATTTTTCGTCTGACAGATTAAAAAATATATATATTTTGAAGTGACGAAAGATCATCTTTCGGCTGAGAACTTTTTTTTTCCAACCGGACGAAAGATGATATTTCCTTACTATATTTTGGCAATTGTCATTTCCTCTTCCAAATATAGCCGATCACTGTAGCTACCAAATACAAATTTTGTGAATTTGGCCAATGATTGCAGCGTTTTTTTCTCTCAAAATTTTGAAAATTTTGGCAAAATAATCAACGACTATAGATGCACTAACACAGAACTCAACACAAGTTTTGTTTGCTAAGTACTACTGTACTATTTTTTTTCTATAATATATTCCTCCGTTTCAAAATATAAGTCATTGTAAACTTTTTTTTTCTTTTTAGAATATAAGTTACTTTAAATTTTTGAAACAAATATTTTGTCTTTCTTAAACATTAATCTAGTACTTTTTCATGAGATTTCTAATTTTAACCTTATCTTTTTTTATTGAAGGAGTAACACTAAAATTTTAGATGATGACAAATTAGAAATTTTAAATTTGATAGTTCATTTATGAGCTTCAAAAATCAAGAATATTATTATTTTTATCAATCCTAATTAATTTTTTCTTAATAGACGTGTAGAAGTATAGAATGACTTATATTTTGAAACGGTGTATATATATATATATATATATATATATTTATTAATTTGTTAGCAAAATATAATGACTCAAAAGGAAAAGGCTGTACAATTTTATCAGTTAAAGTTCTTTTTTCATATGCGTTGCAGTCCTGCTACTAAACTATTAAAGTAGATGGTTATTTTTTAGGTTCTATTTATTTGAACAAAGTTGGAGTTACATTATTATAGGTTGCATTGTGGGGGTGGGGTTCTACGTAACTGAAAAATTAAAATGACTGGCAAAGTAATTAAGGAGAGACAAGAAAGTCAAACACATATAGCACAAGTGACGTAACGATATAACGTGATTCGACTCCCAGGTCTACGTCCACACCACCTACTTGTAGCAATTCTCCGTCACAAGCGTTGCACTATACACAAATCCTTGTATAGTGATTCTTGAATTCAGGCCGAGAGACCTATTACACCCACAGGACTTCTAACACAAGTCTCGTCAATCTCACCGAAGTGGAAGAAAAGAAAAGAACTCAAGATCCTCAACGATCATGACTGAAGAATACAAATTGTTATCACACACACTCGAATTGATTGTTAAAAGATTAGTTCAGAAGATTTTTCTCAGAAGTAATAGGTGAAGAATACTCAGTGGGTTCGTCCAATTATATAAACGAGAAAGTACATCTATCAAAATTAGAAACGATACATTCCAAAAGAGTAAATAGCGCAAAGTACGGTCGACCGTAATTTAGGTGCAGTCGACCGTTCATCTCTCTGACGAAAAGTCGAGAGATGAATGATCGACTGCTTTACTATATTATTGTGAAGTGCAGTTGACTGCGATGCGGTCGACCGACATGAGGTGCGGTCGACCGTTATTGTGTTGTTCATAACGAATCCACTTTATATTCCTACCATATACTAATCAATTATCAATCAATCAAATATAGATAAAATCTCACAAATAAGGAATAGCAACAATTGGTCTTGATAACTTTCTTGGGCACTAATCAACATGCACTACAAGGAATTTGACAGATAGTGGCTGCAAAAATCCGTGGGTGAAAGGCGGAAAACCGTAGGTATAGCCCGTAAAACCTATACCAACGAACATATTTTTTCGTAGTTTTTAATTAGCTATATCCACGGCACAATGTCGTCATTATAGCCTATAGTGACGGTTTTTCATCCAATGGACAAAATCTCGGTGTTATACCCACGGTTTCGTATCCGTTGGTATAGGTTTTAATGACACCTCCTGCTTTCCTATACCCACGGTTGAAACTCCATTGATATAGGTTATAGTGATGATTTTCGCATCCACTTATTTGAATATATATTCATCGCTCTATACACAATTTTTTCTTATTAATTACGTTTATGATAATTTAATATTTTCTTTTATAATATTAATCAAATTACAAACTAAATACACTATAAAATAAACAAAAGTGTTTATGAAACAAAATTAAACTTCAACCATATTAAAAATTAATGAAGTATTACAAGCATGTCCAATTACAAAATAAAATTCACTTTGTTTAATACCAGAAATATAGCTTCTTAGCATAGAACAAAAAAGCTATTTACAATAATGATTGGGAACTCGTGTTCCCATCAGAATTAAGCTTCAGGCAACTTTTGAACTTTAGCGTAATTTCCATTTTATATAGAAGAGTTCCTCATTAAATAGGACACGAGGCAACCAACTATAGCTCCTGCGCAAACCTGCATACAAATGTTGAAAAGTTAAATATGAATTTAGCAAACCTGCATTTATTATTCTCACAAAAAGCTCTGTAATCAATATGAACTGAATTTGCATTTGAATTTAACTGAGAACAACATTTGTATATTTTGAGTATGGTGAAAAGAAATTAGAGGAACTGTACGTGATATCATTTTAGCATCCACCCTCTCGCCGCAAGAACATCACGAACCTGCTTAGCTACTTCTGCGGCATCATTACCTGTATTATGAATAACAGTTACTTTTAAAATTTAATCTAGAGTTTCTCTTTTCTTTTTTTTTTCTTCACATTATTGTATAAAAGCAAATAGCAGCAAGAACTACCAATACCATGGTGAGCTCATAAATTTATGAACAGCGTATGGAGAATAACTAAAATTTATACAATTACCGATTAATAATTTGTGACATTGTTTGAGATCTTATGAAGGATGATCTTAGCAAAATTTCATCCAAACTTACTCTAATGTGGTCCTGAAAATGTGATGGTCCGTCATTCGAGTAATTCTCCGAGAGCCTAAAATACCACACAATGCTAAATCCTTCCCCATCAATTTCGTTCTGAAAGATTGCTGCAGGATATAATGGAATCTGAGAAAACCACAAGAACAGTAACAACAAAAGTCATCCTAATTAATTAGTCATAAGAAATTATAACAGAAGGCTGGAGTAGAAGATAAGTCCCGTTATACAAACCAAATTCAACTAGTTTTCTGGGTGTCAGCTATTGCTTACATCAAACAAACTAGTCTATGCATGAATCATAAAAATTGCCAAGGAAACTGAGAGCATACGTACCTGCACATTCACAATAAGAAGTTGTGGGAGCTTTGATGATGAATTGACAGTTGGGTCCGATTTCCTTTTAAAAAATGTTTTGTAAATTACCATCATTGGTTACTGAGTGCAATTATTTAATTATTTTTGCAAATTTATAAATTATTTTTACAATTTTGTAAATGTTTTTGCAATTTTTTTGCAAAAAAACCTCTTTAAAACCCGGACGAAGCATCTTGTTTCGTTGGGTCAATATGCAATTTTTTTTCCCTTTGAACGAAACATCATGTTTCGTCCCGTATATTTAATTAATATTTTCTAAGTTTCTGCCTATATAAATTATTTTTTAATCACAGACGAAACATCATGTTTAGTCTAGTTTCTTTTTTAACAGATTTATGTATTTTTTGTCTTTTTCACGACTGCAGCGTGTCGTCAAAATGGATCGGTAAAATATTCATGTTGCCAATTTTTTACTTCAAACGACTGTGGATGCTCTAATAATATACATGCAGCTATATTCATATGCATATTTACCTATTTATTATAGCAGAAATGGCGAAAAATATATTTTTGCCTAACCACTGCAGAAATTTTTAAGGAAAAAATATATTTTATGCATAATTGTCTAAACGACTGTGGATGCTCTTACAGCTAGCTCTGCATGAAATTCGACGCCAAAAACTGTGCCGTTTGTTTTCTGTAATGTTCGCAAAATGCATGCAAAAACACCCGGGTTTCCGCGGTGATTCGCTCCGACGTGCCACAAACCGTGCCGACACCATCATTCCTTCTCGCGTGCCCCGTGCATGCTGTCGCGGCTAGGCCCCACCGGTGTGAAGTTTGACCCTACGTCATAAACATTTGACCGCGGTCAGCTCACCTGTCTGAGTGGCTTTTTTTAGTATTTTGCTTAATTGCTCTATAACCGATGGATCCGGTCACCGCCCCCCATAGGATTAGGTTTTAGGGTTACAAAAGCATGCAATTTTAACCAACTGCTTGTTGAAAAATAATATTAAATAAATAGATATTTGAAAATCGAAAGCAATCCCCTGACAAAAGTGGACAGGAGTATCGTGCTGCTGCTGGGGATTTGATTTTGGTTGGGAAACGGACAGAGAGTGGTACGGTCACCTCCCTCCGGTTCTTTTAATTTCTTCAATTTTTTAGTTTGATTTTTATTCTTTATACCAGAAAGTATTATTGTAGTATTAATTTTGAAATTTTCATCATTTATTAGAATAGAGAAGGAACAATCTTACAGAATATGTGACATATTTCTCAATCATTATAGCCTACTACATATATAGTTTAGGATGATGATCATGATGATGATTATATTCTTAGTTGTAGTAGTAGAGAAGATAGATTTTTAAGTGTCCTTATATTTATTCATGCGCTAGATTGTTAATTAAGAGTCATATATTATATATATATATTTTAAAAAGAGATGACAACTTAAAGCTGTTTATGCATGCGTGGGTAACACGTATTACTAACTACTACCACAAAAAAGGAGAAACTAATTATGACGTACAGTAAGAAACCATTTTCCGATATTATATATTGTGATAAAAAAGAATTTTATAAATAATAAAAAGAAAAAAAGGGAAAAAAAGAAAAAAAGAAAAATTAGGGTTAGGAGAGTGTTCCGACAAAAAGGACGGGAGCAGCCGCTATTCCCCAACATGCCCCCTTCTGAAAAGTTCCAAAACACCCCAGCCTACTGTTCATTTTCATGTCTAGTTCCATAAATAAATTTTTTTTAAAAAAATAAAATGAAATAAAAAAGCAAAAAAACAAAGAAAGAAAGAAAATTAAGGTATATAGAGAGAGAGAGAGAGAGAGAGAGAGAGAGAGAGAGAGAGCAGGAGGAGGACAAAATCAAACAGGTCAGAAGATGTTGTAATGGCGTGAGAAAGAAAGTTAGAAAAAGCAAAGCAATCTAAATGAAATGGGAGGAGGGATTGACTCACTTTCTCTCCCTCTCTCCACTAACTTTTCTTTCTCTTTATTTTGCATGCTGACGATCGATCACTCTTTGTATACAACCGATAACAAAAACATGTTATTCCCATAATACCACTCATGTGGGTCTTTTTGCACTAACAACCCTTCTTCCAAATAGATAATACACCAAACTAACTATATTAATTTCATCTAATCTCTGCTTCATGTGTAATTTGTCCATATCCCAACTCGTGCAACACACATTTAATTAAACTCTACAATATAAACCAATGAAATACGTACAGTATACGTTCAAATTTATTATCCTCTCCCTATCTTTTAAAAAAAACCAAAAATCCTACTCTCTTTATCTCCCTCTCTCTACACCTGTCCCGTGAGAAAATGATCATGAACAGTAAATGTCAGTCTATTATTTTACATATTCTACACGTGCTTCTTCCAATATAATATAGATAGATAAATAGAATATAAAAAAATATTATTCAGACATGACGTGGGACGTGTATTTACTAGTACTAATTATGTCCCAAAATCACAATCAATAATGCATCTTAAACCCCTCACAAGGCACTAGTAAATCAAAGAAAATAAATTAAAACAAAATCGGATCCTAAACTACTTAACTTCAAAATCGTCTCACATGCATTCCACCTGCCCTAATACAGTACATATAACCACCACAAATTAACATAACACACACAAAAAAGCCCTTTTAATGCAAAAATCACACTTCCTAAAATACCCTCAACCCACTCGTCCTCTTTGTATAAATACCCCACACCAACCCAACCCTTAAACCCCATTCACTTCCTTACCTCCGATAACCTTTACCTCCCTCAACTTCACAAATAAGAAGAAGAAGAAGAAGAAGAAGAAGAAGAAGAAGAAATGCATTATCAAACAGCAACCGCCGACTCCTGGACCTCCTACCTCGCCGCCGCCACTACCTGGGACCCACTGGAGCGCATCGAGCGGCTTGCATCGGAGAGCGCAGTGGTTGTGTTCAGTTTAAGCACGTGCTGCATGTGCCATGCAGTGAAGCGGCTCTTCTGCGGCATGGGAGTGCACCCTACTGTCTACGAGCTGGACGAGGATCCACGTGGCAAGGAGTTGGAGAGGGCCCTTTCGAGACTGATGGGTGGGGCCGGGGCGGGGCTGCCGGTGGTGTTCATTGGCGGGAAGCTGGTGGGGTCAATGGATAGGGTGATGGGGGCCCACATTAATGGGAGTCTCGTTCCTCTCTTGAAGGATGCTGGGGCCCTCTGGCTTTGATTACGGTTTTATAAGGGTTGGTTTTTAGAGAGAGATTGAAAGGGAGGGGTTGGTTTTTGATGATTCCTCCGTTTTGGGTTTATTGGGAGATGAAATGTTTTTTTTTTAATTTTTTTTCTTCTGGGTTTGAGTTTGGGAATTTGGGTGTGATTGATCTTTCTTTTTATTTTTAGGGTTTGAAGATGGAGATGTAATTTGGCGGGTTTTTATTAACTGGTGATATGAATGTATAGAAAGATTTTCTATGAAAAGCAAAAAAAATATATATTAATGAATGGTTTGGTACCTCTTTTCATATATTGTGATAATTGTATTGTATTGGTTGTTTGATATTGGGTTTGATTTTTGTTAGGAAGAAATACAGATGGATCAAAGCCAATATTTTTGTTTGTGATTCTAGTTGCATTACATATTGTACTTGTGAGAGCATCTGCAGTCATTTTTGGGGCAAAATGGTAAATGGCAAAAAGTGACTTTTGCAGGACAAGTTAATTGTCAAAATTTAGCAATTGAGGAAAATTTTCGGAGTAAATATCTTTCGATATTTTACATCTTTTAGTTCGGGGAAATAATTTCATAAATTTGGAGGATAGAAAAGCAATTGCTTCATAAGAGCATTAGTTCGTTGAGACCTAATTTTTAGGTATTTGATATTTAGAAAATAGAAATTTGAGCTTGCGCGCTATAGTCGTTGTAACCCATTTTTTTTTAAATTAAAAATTATGGGACGGAAAATAATTTTCCGTCCGACGATTTATTTTTTTTTAAAAATTAGGACGGGAATCATCCCCCATCCGACGATTTATGATAAAAAAAATTTGGATCATTTCCCATCCGATAGGGGAAAAAAATAAAACTCAAGCGACGAAAAATGATCTTTTATCCGATCGAACATACGAAAAATCATCTTGTTGGAAAATAATCTATGTGGACTCACATATGACTAAATGTATAATTGCTATTCTAAAGTCTAACTCAAATTAAAGTGATCTAATCAAGATTAAGTAATGGGTTAAAAGCATATAATTTAAAGTGTGATATAATACGTGTAGAGACTGTAAGTAAATTTCTTATTTTGTGATGGGCACAATTGGAAATCAATAATTATCAATTAGGATTATGGTCCCCTATATATACGCATGTTCTTATTCCATCTGTAATCCCATCAACAGAAGAATAGAGAGACAGCCTCTCATAGGAGTGCGTATCATATAGGAAGATCCAAACCCTCTGCGCAATCTCCATCAATGGCTTCAGGTTAGTGCTTCCGCTTTTAATGTTTTTCTTCTTTTGATTTAGCAAAGATCTATAGTTTCATGAATTATGATTTTATATTCAAGCACTTTTGCAACATGATTAAGATCTAGACTCATAGAAACATGTTTTAGGTTGTTATTAATGTTTTATGCATGTTCTTAAGTGTATATAAAATTCTATCAATTGGTATCAGAGCCATCTTTGCTGAATTAATTGAAGAAATTTAGGTTTTCTTATTGAAAGAAATTTAGGGTTTCTTGTTTAAAGAAATTTAAGAAATTTAGGGTTCTACTTGATCTTCTTGTTTAAGAATTTCAATTAATGAATTTAATTGTTGAAGTAATTGGATCAATTGCTTCAGATCTGAAAAAAAAAAAAAAAATCGAAACCGTCAGATCTAAAATGACGAATACGGTATTGGATTTTTTTTGATGAATCGGATAGTCTTATGACTCCAGCCTACCAAAAAAATATATATAAATAGCAAATCGTACAGAGAAGTTTTATAAGCCGTAAAACGAAATGAAATAATCAAAAATACATCCTGAAAAGAATGAGCACACATCAAACGAATGCCAAATGCGCAAGGGAGACTGACGTGGTCGGGGAAGACAGCGGAAAAGGACACAAAGCTCAGCTACCATCAGCAATGGGGCTGAGAGCCCACTTGACCAACACCTCGAAACACAGGGAGAAAGGTGACCCCAGATCAAACAACAACAATCTGGATCCTAAACTTAGAAGTGGCCTAAGAACCACTGAGATAGCAGCCAAAGGTGAATGAAACCGCACCACCTGCCGAAGAAACCACGCACTCCGACTCCTGGAAACAACAGCTCGCAAGAGAAAGAGAGGAGCTAAAGCCACGACGCCCACGAGGGTGCCAAATCCACTCAAACAGTGGGCAAAGCCCCCCCCCCCCCCCCCGCATCGAAAAATCACCGCAAACAGACCCAGAATGCTCACCGCAGGAAAACCAAGATAATCCAGGAGAGGAAAACATCCGCGGGACAGACCAAACCACCCATGAAAACTAAGCATGGGCAAAAACATAAGGAAACGCAAACAAAAAAGAAAATTTGAAGGACTTGCTAATCTTTGCCCTGAACACGAAACGTAGTTCCGATCTCATCTGGCGAGGAGCAGCACAAAAAGAATAAACGTTAAGCACATAACAACCACATAACCACATAAAAACCAGAAACAAATTATTTTTAAAATGTTTTCCTTCATCCAGAGAACTGGTTTACGAAAACATTTTGAATCGCCGCTCAAATTCGTTCTTAATGGGGTTGGCGTGATAACTGGTTTAGTGATTTTCCTTCCTCCGGAGATGCTCTCTTGTGTTTTGCTCTGTTCGGAGTGTCTTGCTCGTTGCTCTGTTAACTTTCTCTTACTCTATCTTTTTTACTTTACGCGTTTTATTTAAATGTTTAATTTCCACACAATCACCCTATTCACCCCCCTCTAGGGTGATTTACACAATACTTGTAGGAGCAACGATAAGAGCAGGGGCTCACTTGGTTTGGAACAAAAAATCGAAAACATTTTAAAAATAATTTATTAATAAAATATTCAAGACTTCATGCTTTATAATTCAAATGCCATAAATATTTTTATAAAAAGTTTACCTTAACAAATTAAAGTTGAGCAATAATTAGACAAACTGGGATTATAAACAAACTATATTTTAGGTCTAAATTTTTTAAGACAAATCAAACACAATTTTTTTTCTTTTTAATGAAAGTTACGCAATCGTGTTGGTAGAGCACGGCCCCAAATACATTGGGCATGAGCCATGTTATCTTAAAAAATCTGACATTAGTGGCACCACAAGACAACTAAATGGTCTTGCGAACAAGCGCTGCATAAAGCATAGGCGGCACGAGTTATTCATGCTAGGTTGTCACTGACCGACTTAATGCCCCATCAGGTAATTCTCAGAAACCTAGAAAGGAAAATGATAGCTTCATAGCATAAATATCTCTATTTTAAAGCCACATCATGCAAAAGAAGAATAGGAAAAAAATTCAGCAGTTATTCATCTTACATAGAAATGGAGGTATAGAACTAATCTATCAAGTTCCATACTTGATGGAACCAAACACACCTTCAATGGAGTAAAAATTAGAAGTATATGGAATGTTAGAAACACAAAATATAGTACTTAAGGACACCACAACTACTAATCTTAGTATTTTTAGATTTTTTTCCATGTGTCTTCGGTAGTTTCCCAAAATTTATTCATATATTTTAAATCTTGGCAAGCTGTGAGGCTATGAATCTGAAGTTTCTTTCTGAACTACGACCAAAATGTTGACAAGAAGAGGACAAATAAAGGAAATATAAATCATATATGAGGCACTAAATAAGAAGAAAAAAACCAACTGTCGAACTCTTAAGTAAACAATGTCAAATACCGAACTTGTTACCAAAATGATCCACTTTTTAAAAGTATTTACCAAACTGACCTAATTTTGAAAGTATTTACCAACATGACACACTCGGTCTTTGAAAGACCGAGTTTAGTTAAAAATAACTCGGTGTTTCAAAGACCGAGTGTTAGAATTCGAAAAATCCAAATCTAAGACTCGGTCTTTCAAAGACCGAGTTAGTTTTAACTAAACTCGGTCTTTCAAAGACCGAGTTTGGGATGATTTGGGAATTAAAAAAAAAGTAGGGTAGTTTGGGAAAAACTTTCAAAAATTGGGGCAGTTTGGGAAAAAATTCACCTTTTTGCTATAAAGTCAACTAACTCGTGCAATATGCTGCTGTTATTCAATTCTGTAACTACGGACATCTACATGACACGTACAGGTAACTGCGGACATATACATGACACGTATAATACATGTGCTTATAAAAATGTCCCTACTGTATCTCACTTTAATCTCAACGTAAGGTTCACACACTAAATAGTCTCAACTGTTGTCATCAACAGTAAGCAAAGCTCTTTATTTTGCGGAGTACGAGTTTCATGACCCAGTCTATTGGGTTATAACTTATAAATAGATGTGTTTATAAAAATGTCCCTACTGTATCTCACTTTAATCTCAATGGTTCACACACTATAAATAGTCTCAACGGTTGACATCAACACTAAGCAAAGCTCTTTATCTTGCGAAGTATGAGTTTCATGACTTAGCCTATTGTGTTTTATGAACTTCATAACCCTTTTTTATTTGTATGTTTTAATAAACTATTTTTAATGAGACGCTGGAATTTCTACCCACCGTTGGTTGAAAAAAACACCCAGCAAAACATAATTGAAACGTTACCTTCACAATTTCGCACCCTTTTATTTTTTATTTTTTTATTTTAAAAAAAAACACTCCCATCCTACATCTTGCCGTTTCTTCATCTCTTTCCATTTTTAGATATGAAAAAATCTCCATATTAAAAAACCTCAAGAAAATAAATAATTTTAATCCCACCCATTGTTCCACAATGGAACTTTTGATTGAACCCGTCATCTTTGTTGATTGGTTTCATTCATGGGTTGCTTCTCTTGCTTTGATTCAAGTAAGGGAGAGCCGTTGAATCCTGAGAGTAACGGGAAGAATAGAGCAGCCATGGTGCCTCCTAGACTTGATAGATTGCATTTGGGTCAGTTTCATTCTCTGCAAGTGTTGCCAATTCTTGATGGGTTTGGTTTGTTTTTATGATTCATATAGTATTTGCACTGTGCTGCATTAATATTTGCTGGTTAGTTGATCTGGGTCATGCTTCGATTCATCATGTTGTTTCAAAATTTTGATGGGTTCTATTTGTTGTTGTTGTATATATGACCATTGCTAGTAGTTTTTTTTTAATTTTAAAAATAAAGTGACCGAAGTCACCGATCTCATTAACGATAAATTAACGGGATTACAAAAGTCTTACATCATCTTAACCACCATACTGTGCTCGTCGGCACCAAACTACTAATCTATTACAACATAATACCATTGCTAGTAGTTACACTACAACAAAATGATTTTACCCCGGGCGATTTTTCCCTGGCGTTTGGGTAAAAATGCCGGATAGAACCCAGGTAAGAAAATGGAAAAAAAATCCAAACCCCTCTACACTGGCGTTTCTTAGACACGCCGGTGTAGATGTGTGTTTTTTTATCCCCCCCTTCTCTCTCTTTCTCTCACTCAATCTACGCTTCTTTCTAATTCCCCTCTCTTCCACGGGCCGAAGATCCCAAACCCCCCAAGGCCGTCGTCGACCCCCGACCATCGTCGTCACCTGCCCTCCGTCGCCGTACCCCCCGTCCCCCCTCCCCACGTCGCCATTCCCCTCTCCATCTCACAAACCCTAGCCCCAATCACAAACCCTAGCCCAAATCGTGTCCTACCCCCACGTCTCTCTCACAAACCCTATCCCCCCCACCCCCACGTCGTCGTTTTAGTCGCTCTTGCCGTTCCCGCGGTGTCTCTCCGATGACCATCATCTTCCTCTATCTTGCAAACCCCCTAGGTATGAATTTGAGAATTTGGGAATTTGTTAATTTGTGAAGTAGAGAATTTGTTAGTTTGTGAAGTAGAGAATTTGAGAATTTGGGAGGTAGAGAATTTGAGAATTTGAGAATGGGTTAATTTGAGAATTCTAGCTATCTATAATGAGGATGGATAAGAAGAATAGATTGATGGTTGGGACAAATTGGATGTCATTTTTGTTCGATTGGGTGTTAGGGATGTATGCTGAAGTGCAAAAAACTATGGGGTTGACATCTTAAAATCTTCGGATAATGGGTGTACTTCAATTAGAGGAGTAAGGAATCCAGTGAAGTAGACGCTCCTCAAGAGTCCTGACCGTACTCATTAATGTCTTAGTTTCTCTTTTCTCCAAGTGTAATACTGAACTGTTGCTAATATGTGAAGGATTCTTATTTAGGAGTTGCTTAAAAGGAAAGCAATTGTTACTGAGGGAATGGCTTCTTATGTCCCTTCGGTGCTTCTTCGTCTAAAAGGAGTGTGTAATGAAAACTTGTGTGATGCTATGTAACACTTCGAATTTGTAAAATACCGAAAATGCCTGTTTTTATATATTTTGAGTGGTGAAAATTATTTTTGATGTATTTTAATTAAATATTCATATTAATATAAATAGTGAGATGCTAATGTAACACTTCGAATTTGTAAAATACCGAAAATACCTGTTTTTATATATTTTGAGTGGTGAAAATTATTTTTGATGTATTTTAATTAAATATTCATATTAGTATGAATATTTGTGGTAGATTGATATTATTGTTATATTAGAGTTAAAAGATGAGATTTATGCGAAGAAATATAGTTTATTTTATTTTATCATTATGGGGAATTATTATAAGTTAATTTTAATGTATTTGGTATTGTTCGTATTATTATAGAAAAGAGTTGGGTTTATTTGTAATATTTTGGTTTTGGAGGGTATATAGGCAAATATACCTTACTTATACTATTAAAATATATTATATATTTTAAAATAACACTCCTCCCCATTTTCTTTATTTCCTTCTTTCTTCTTCTCCCATCCTTTCCTTCCTCCCGATCCCAAACTGTTGCAGCTCGCCCTCTGCCAGCGCGTGCAAATGCAGCGGGGCGTCTTCTCACCATTGACCTGCAAGCTTGAACAAGAGAGATCAAGGGTTTTGAGAAGGAACAAGATGATGAACAAGAATAATCTCGATTCTATTCATATTTCCCAAATGGGTTTTCAGCTCATGTTTTATACAGACAGACACGTGCAACGCACGGAAATGAAAAGCAACTCTAACAGAATTCGGTTGGTGGTGGGCCCCATCAGAAATATCACCCACCAACCAACTAATTACAACACACACTTCCCGAGTTTTTACACTAAAACCCCTAACAAGATACAATTTGCATTCCAAGCTGATACATCTAACTGATACATCTGATACCCAACATTTTCAGCACTTCTCCTCACTTCGATTCTGGCTCTCACTGCTGTCCTACCACCATGGCTTCCCCCACAGCTGGATCCAAGCTGCCGCTGCTTGGATCAATCCTTCCCCCATCAAAAAGAGAATCCAGGGAGTCTCGAAAAGCAGGAAATCTCCAGTATATATCCCAATAACTCTCCCAAGTTCCCTCCGACTCTGCGCTTCCCTCCCACTATATGAGCACTTCTGAAATTGCTATTCCCCTTCTAGGAACCATCCTTCTACTCAATACCTTAACAGGTTTTGGAGCTGCTGCAATGTAGTATGCCGGAATGGAGGAAGTCTGTACAATAGAGCTGCCAATGTGCTTTTTTAATTGAGACACATGGAACACATCATGTATCTTAGCTTCCATTGGTAATTGCAACCTATAAGCAACTGATCCAACCCTCTCTATCACCTGGTAAGGCCCATAATAAAGAGATGATAGCTTGTGAACCCTATGACCCCCAACAGATACTTGCCTATAGGGCTGAAGCTTGAGAAATACCCAATCATTCACTGCATACTCTCTATCTGTGCGGTGCAAATCAGCTTTCCTTTTCATCCTTTCCTGCGCCTTGAGTAGATTGTCTTTCAACAACTGCAACACCACATCTCTACTCATGAGCTCTTCATCCACAGCTTGTGCTCTGGCAGATTGGGGAATGTATGAAAGAATTGTAGGAGGGGCTCGTCCATATAAAACTTGATAAGGACTGACTTTGGTTGAGCTTTGGACATGTGTATTATAGGAGAATTCAGCCCAGGGCACCCATTTAACCCACTCCTGTGGCTTGTAAGCAGCAAAACACCTCAAATAGGTCTCTAATACCCTATTTAACACCTCTGTTTGCCCATCGGATTGAGGGTGAAATGCCGTACTCATACACAACTTGGTCCCTTGTTCTTTAAAAAGTTCCTTCCAAAAGTTGCTAGTAAAGATTGTATCCCTATCACTTACAATACTCTTAGGCAACCCATAAAGTTTGAAAACCTGTGCAAATACTACCTCTGCAACCAATTTAGCTGTATAGGGGTGATTTAAGGGTATGAAATGCCCAAACTTACTCAGTCTGTCTACTACCACCAGGATCACAGTGCATCCATGACTCTTGGGCATACCTTCAATGAAGTCTATACTAATATCTTCCCAAACATTATCAGGTAATGGCAGAGGTTGTAATAGGCCAGCTGGACTTGTACTCAAGTACTTGTTTCTTTGGCAGACATCGCAAGATCTGATGTACTCTTTCATCTTCTTCTTAATTCCCTTCCAGTACACTACTTTCTTGAGTGAAGGCCAGACCTTGTCTACACCAACATGTCCCCCCTGTGGAGCTGAGTGAACATCATGCAAAAACCATTGCCTCAAAGGTGAATCTGGACTGAGAAGAACCCTTCCTTTATAGAAGTATACTCCATTAACCAAGCCATAATCAGTGTTTCCCTCTTCAATCCACTTCTGCACCTCTTGATAAAATGAATTTGAGAGTACTTCTTGTTGCACCAAACTCAACCATTTGGGTTGAACAATAGTATACGCAGCCAAAGCTCCTTCATCACCCTCAAACTTCCTAGAAAGCCCATCAGCAACTACATTTTCCTTCCCTTTCTTATATTCCACTACAAACTTGTATCCATGTAACTTGATCAACCACTCCTGTTGAGCCTCAGTATACAACCTTTGCTCCAACAAATGCTTGAGAGGTTTATGATCAGTTTTGATGATGAACTCTCTTCCCAATAGATATTGCCTCCACTTTTGAATAGCTAGCAGTATAGAGAGCATCTCCTTCTCATATGTTGATAAGATTTTTTTCTTTCCCTTCAGCTGTTGACTAAGGTAGGCAATGGGATGGTCTTCTTGCATGAGGACAGCTCCTATACCTGTGCCACAAGCGTCACATTCTAGAACAAATGGTAAAGAAAAATTAGGCAATCTCAATACTGGGGGAGTAGTTAAGACCCTCTTCACTTCTTAAAAAGCTTTTTGAGCCTCATCAGTCCACAAGAAAGCTCCCTTTTTAGTAAGCTTAACTAAGGGCCAAGTAAGTGAACTGTATTGAGCAATAAACTTCCTATAGTACCCAGTTAATCCAAGGAACCCTCTCAAAGCCTTGAGGTTTTTAGGTTTAGGCCAATCTTGAATGGCTTCTATTTTACTGGGATCCACTGCTACCCCCTTTGAAGACACCACATGTCCCAAGTACTCTACTTGCTCAACTCCAAAATAACACTTACTAGCTTTAGCATACAACTGATTTTCTTGCAAAATCTTTAAGACACTTTCCAAGTGCTGGCAGTGAGATTCTAAATCAGTACTATATACCAATATATCATCAAAAAACACAAGCACAAATTTCCTCAAATAGACCCTGAAGAGATCATTCATTAATGACTGGAAAGTTGCTGGGACATTGGATAATCCAAAGGGCATAACCTTGTATTCATAATGACCCTCATGTGTTCTAAAAGCAGTTTTGTGGATGTCTTCTTCTTTCATTCTGATTTGGTGATACCCACTCCTCAAATCTAGCTTGCTAAAAATAGTAGAACCTTGCAATTCATCTAAGAGCTCATCTATGATTGGGATAGGGTATTTGTCCTTCACAGTAATATCATTTAGACCTCTATAATCAACACACATTCTCCAACTGCCATCAGGTTTTTTCACCATTACCACTGGAGATGAATAAGAACTGTGGCTGGGTCTAATTACTCCACTTTGCAGCATTTCCTTCACTAGCTTTTCTATTTCATTTTTCTGATGCCAAGGGTGTCGATAGGGTCTTTGACTAACAGGTTTGGCTCCATGGATAAGGGGAATGCTATGGTCACATGACCTGGGAGGAGGCAGAGACAAGTTCTCCTTGAAGACCACATCAAATTTATCCAATATCTTTTGGATCTCTGGCTGTTTAGCCAATGGCCTAGACTTACCACAATCAACAGCTTGAGCACTCAACGCTATACCTGTCAGTTGTAAGAACCACCCTCCTTGCATAACATGTAGACTCTTGCTCATGACCTTGGCAGTAGTCACTTCTATCTCCCTTGGCAGTAGGCCTAACAATTGTCTTGATCTTCCCTCCAATTGGAACTTCATCCTTTTTTCCTTCATATTCCATACTATGTCACCCAAAGTTTCCATCCACTGAGCACCAAGGACCAACTGGCTTGTGTCCATAGCTAGAACATAGAAATCAGCCACAACTGGTACTCCCTGGCACATGAACTTCACCCCCTCACACAGACCTTTACTATACAACATTTTACCCCCAGGTACTGTCACTTCTAATTGCATGTTTTGATTCACAGGTAAGTGAATCTTACTAACCAGTTTCTCCTCAATAAAATTGTGCGTTGCCCCTGAATCTATTAATGCACAGACTGGAGTAGAATTAATAGTCCCACATACTCTGAAGGTCCTAGGCCCAGTACTACCAGCCAGTGTATTCAATGAGATTGCAGCTAACTCAGAACTCAAAGATCTTTCAGCCCCAAAGTCACCCAACACCTCCTCTCCTTGCTCTGCTTCCACCTTAGTTTCATACTCCAGACTCTCATCATCGAATGCTCCAAGCATTTGCATGAAAGTACTACCTTCATAAGCCCCCATCATATGCATAAATGTCTTCCCCACACATTTGTGTCCTCTCACAAACTTCTCATCACAATGGAAGCAAAGTCCCTTTTCTCTTCTCTCTTTGATATACTGCAGCACTTGGGGATCCTTAGCCTTGTTTTGAGCAGTTGAGGGGTAAGGAAGGGGCAAAGTAGTTGGAGTATAAGGTTTATTAGGTAGAGGATTAACTGCAGCTGAACTAGTTTTCTGAGTTGGGAATGAGGTAACAGCACCTGAGGTGTTCTTCATATACCCTGGGTGTTTCCAATTTTTCTTTTGATCTTCCATAATGGATTCCCTAGCTATAGCCTCTCTGTAAGCTTCCAAAACACTTCGGGGATGCTTAAGTTTAACCTCCTTCTTCAATTTCCCCTTGAGCCCCGAAATATAACAGCTAACTAGAGATGACATGGCCACATTCTTCACCAAGTGACTACACTTGAGAAATTCCCTATGATACTCCTGGACAGTACCAGTCTGCTGCAACTTATATAGAGTAGCCTCAGGATCGTCCAATTCAGATGGCCCAAATTGCAATAACAGCTCTTTTTTTACTATTTCCCAATCAAGAACTCCACTCTCCTGTTGCTCATACCATCTCCACCACAGTAATGCTTCCCCCTTCAAGTAGTAGACACTAAAGGGCAGTTTCTCATAGTAACTTACTCCTTGAGTGTGGAAGTGGTGCTCCATATGATATACCCAATTTGTGACATCCCCCAACCCATCAAAACTAGGTAAATCTATCTTCGGGTGTTTGGGAAAGAAGGTACTAGCCATACCTTGAGGTGGTCGACCATCCCTGTGTTCAAACCTTCCCCTGAGGTTCTCTGGATGCTCATAAGGCGGTTCTCTAGCTCTTTCAGCTCTTCGTCTTCCAACCTGCCTGTCTCGAACACCTGGTGATCTACTAACACTTCCACTTCCCTCCGAATCATTTCTACTTTCGTCCTGATGCCACTCAGCAGAAACACGAGGAGAACGATGGCGTCGTGGAGAGTTTTCCAACAGCCTCTCAATAGCTCTTTCTATTCGATCGATCTTAGACTCGATGCTGGATCGCTTGTGAGCAGCGTCACCGTTACCAGTGGCCGCTCGCGCGATCTGATCCTGTAACCTAGAACCAGATCTAAATCCAGTTCCAGATCTCAGTGGATTCTCAGCATCGTTATTCGGATCTAGATCTCCATATTGATCAATCACCGTGTTCAGATCTGGCTCTGATACCATTGTTGCAGCTCGCCCTCTGCCAGCGCGTGCAAACGCAGCGGGGCGTCTTCTCACCATTGACCTGCAAGCTTGAACAAGAGAGATCAAGGGTTTTGAGAAGGAACAAGATGATGAACAAGAACAATCTCGATTCTATTCATATTTCCCAAATGGGTTTTCAGCTCATGTTTTATACAGACAGACACGTGCAACGCACGGAAATGAAAAGCAACTCTAACAGAATTCGGTTGGTGGTGGGCCCCATCAGAAATATCACCCACCAACCAACTAATTACAACACACACTTCCCGAGTTTTTACACTAAAACCCCTAACAAGATACAATTTGCATTCCAAGCTGATACATCTGACTGATACATCTGATACCCAACATTTTCAGCACTTCTCCTCACTTCGACTCTGGCTCTCACTGCTGTCCTACCACCATGGCTTCCCCCACAGCTGGATCCAAGCTGCCGCTGCTTGGATCACAAACCGACCCACCATCCGATCACTTACCAGCCCAAAATCCCGACCTTTCCATCCATAAAATTTCGATTAAATTAGGGGGCAAGCTCAATGAAGGGTTCTCTTCTCCATGGTAGCTTCAATTTGGAGAAAAAGCAATTGGAAGGTATACCCTAGTTTATTTTATTTGTGTAGAATCAAGTGACTCTAATTTCTATCGTATAGGAATATGGTAGTATGGAGATAAGGAGGTGTTGGGCATTGTAGAAATTAGCTAACTACTGGGGAGATTTTGTAAGTTACATATAAATTAGGGTTTGTGAATTTGGAAAGGAAAATTGGTTCCATTGATGATAGAAAAATTATTGGAGGGTGAAAAATGTTATAAGAGGATTAATGAGAAATTTTGGTAATTTTTATAGGCTTAAGCTCAATTAAATTGAGTGAAATAGATTATAGGTGAAAAGTGCACGCCGGGTGTTCGATGAAATGCCCGAGCGAGATTTAAGTGAGAATTTGATGGGTTCGGAGGCGTAGTTGAGTCTTATTATTATTATTAACCCTAATATGTGAGATTAGGACAAAGGAGATTAAGGAATTTAGAAAATATGAATTTTTCTCATTAGAAAGCCTCCGATCAATAAGGGAGTATTTATATTTAAACCCAAATTCGAAATCCATCGATGTAGCTCACCTACATATGTCATTTGTGACGCGTGGGTGAAGACGGATCGAAATTTGGAGGTCCGTAGGTTGAGTTTTGAGCTTTAAGCTAATCGGTCCTATAATTTCCTATTTAGGTGGAAAAAGTCGAACTTCGACTGGCTACAGGACGGACGTGGGACATCGTTTGCTCGAGCCGTCAGGTGAGTATCTTGTAATTATAAATATTTTATATTGTGGCCAAATTTCGTGGCATTTTGATATGTCTTGAAAAAGTTATAGCAAAAATTGATTTTCAAGGAAAATACGGATTTTTAGGGGCCCGAAAATGGGTTTTTGAGAAATTTAGTGAAATTAATTATTTTAAGCATATAAAACCTATATTATGGGTTAATGTGATGTGTTGATGTATAAAAACTAAATATATTAAATTATTTATGCATATTTTTACCCTGTGCATGTTCCGTGCATGTTTTTGGGGTATATAGGCCGATATAGGCAATCGGGTATATGCGGAGCCTGGTGTATGGGCTAGCATGCCATGGATGGATGTTATAAGATGTAATTAGGCAAAATTAGTGATTGTGATCATGTTTTGAAGATCTGTGTGATTATAGTGCCCGTTTTGTGCATGTTTTTGGGCATATGAGCCCTTATAGGTGATTTTACTTATATGAAACATGATGTATGAGCTAATAAGCTATAATTAGATATTATAAGATTTAATTAGAGAAAATAAATGGTTTTGACCCCTTCTCTTGGAAACCCACATGTGTGGTGTATGTTTGTGATATATATATATATATATCATGATATTGACTCGTGATGTGATAATTCATGAAATTAATAATTGAGTACATGTTTACATTTTAATTATGTTTGAAGTGAATTAATGGGCAATAAAATGACATGTTGGATTATATGACAAATGACTTGGTGTATGTTTATATGGGATTTAATGAAGTAGCGAATTGCATGGTATTCATAATGGGTGATGTTGTGGTAAGCTAAATAACATGATGATTTCTATGTTAAATGACATGGTGTATGCATATATATATATATATGATACAACGAGATGATAATTAATATCGTGGACATCAGATGTGCATCAAATGCAAGATAAAAGGTGAGATGATAAGTATTTATAAAATGTGTTATTATTTTTGTGATTAAAGTCAAAGTGTGGCAATTATTGAATTCATAAGTGAATGCTTTGTGTTGAATTAGTAAGATGAAAAGATGAAATGATTAATGCTTATAACAGATGGCTTTGTTGACCAGTACCTACAGCAATCCTGGGGGTTTGGGCTAGACCTCCTAATACCCAAGGACCGGCTTGGGGCACGAGGACCCAAACTATGTTTGGGGCACGAGGATTTTATCGCCCAAGCTATCGGCTTGAGGCCCGACTTTCCCTCGATGACAGCTGTCGCGAGGAAGTACCCAGTCTATCTGGGGTCAGTGGTTTTTCCCTCCTGGCTATCGGCTGGGAGGAAGTACCCAGTTTATCTGGGGTTAGTGGTTTTTCTCTCGATGACAGCCATCGCGAGGAAGTACCCAGTTTATCTGGGGTCAGTGGCTTTTCCCTCTTGGCTTCGGCCGGGAGGAAGTACCCAAGTTCTACTTGGGGTTAGTGGTTCCCTCGCTAGTTCGGCTAGGAGGAAGACGTAGCCTCGGACGAGTAAGACTCTGTGTGAGCATCGGGCCGCGTGTTTACTGGGCTGTCGGCTTTCAGTATGTTGGGATACTGTGGCTCACTGGTCGACAAACTAATAAAATAACTAAGTGTTAATAATAAATGTGAATTGTGCGTGGAAAGGAAAGTAAATAGTAAAATGTGAATTGCGTGTGGAAAAGAAAGTGGAAAGTGACTTGTGAATTGTGAATGACAAAGAAGGTAGTTGTGAATGAAATAAATGTGAAAGAAAATGAGTTATGAGTTAGTATATGAAAAGAAGTGATAAATGCAGTGCGTGGTTAATTTAAAATGATAATAATAGAAGAGACATGTGTTCTTATGAATAATACGAAGTAATGGTATTATGTGTGTGATCATTAAAGTAAAATACAGTTGATGTGAGTTGTACCTTGGAATTGTGTCAAGGAACTACCTGCCCGCTATTTCTGTGGAAATGGTGGGAACTACCTGCCTTGGCATAATTCGCAGGGTGAGTTGATATAATAGTGGTAATGATTGACGGAAATGAAAAATAAAGTAAAGTGAAGATGATAAGTGATTGAAGTGATTAATAACCAAACTATCGGCTTGAGATGTGATGTGATATTACCCAAACTGTGTGTTTGGGGTGCGGTGATTATTACCCAAGCTATCGGCTATGGGGTGTGATATGTGTGGTCCCGGATTGTGTTTGGGGATTAAGTGAAAATGATAATAAGATTTATTGTTTATAAGAATGAGAAACTACTAAAGTGATATAATAAGATGTGAATGAGCTATAAAACATGGTTCTGATGCAATGAGTATAAGTATTCTAATTAATGAGGTGTTAATGATGTGATGAAATGTGAGTAAATCGCATGGGCAATGAGATGTGGTAATTATGTCATAAGATATGAAGGAAGGTTGTAGTATGAGAATAGATGCATATGTTTATGATGTGATACTTTTATAACATAATAAAATAAATACCTGTATTATGAGATTGGGTATGAAAATGGTTATTAAAGAAAGTATGTTGTGATATGAGTTTGTGTACCTTGGAAGTGTGTCGGGGAACTACTCGCCCGCTATTTCCGTGGAAATGGTGGGAACTACCTGCCTCGGCACAACTTCCAAGATGAATGTGTGTGTTGATGACATAATATAAGTAAATGAAACGCATGGCTAAATAGAGTTGGAGAAATGATGTAATAACATCATGTAGTTATATTAATATAAATAGTGAGATGCTGATATGACGATAAGTGTGGAAAGATGAATATTCGTATTATGCGAATGTAAGATAAGTATATATATATACGAGGTTGATGTGAAGTGTATTATGAAATGTAGGAAGTTATGAATAATTAAATAGTGGAATGCAGGTTTGGCAGAGTAATTGATATGTCAGTGTAGTGACGATGTTGTTGTATTCAAGATTCAGGTTGCCTTATTTTAATTTGGCATTCGTAAGTTTAATTTATTTTCTTTATACTATTTTAATTTGTTCTTTGATTAATAACTATACTCACACCAGAAATGGCTAACCCCTTAGTATTTGGGGGGTTAGGGGAGTCTGAGGACTACCCTAGGTCCCCCACTGTTGCAGGTTCTCATCAGTGCAGAGGTGAGGCGTGGAGTGGTAGTATAACTTTTTATTTTAAAAATTTGTATTATTTAGTTATAGGAATAGTAAATTTATGATTTAAATTGCATTATGAGTGTATAAGCCTGTATATGACGATGATGAGTATAGTGTGAGGTGGTGTAGTATGTTGGTGACCCGTACCCATCTTGTCGTGGAGTACCAGGCTCTGTGGTAAGTCTTACCATGATTTTTCTAAGATTTTATCTCGTTTTTCAAAGAAATTCATAGTTTTTAATTGATATTTGATAATCCGTGATGAGTTTGGCCCCCAGAGCATTATATTATATTGCCTGTGTGTATCTGCTCATTTTGGCCTGGGGAGCCCATGAAAATATTATGTGGTTTGTGAGCTACGGAATTTTGAGCAGAATTCCGTAAGCTTTTTGTGTTTCGGGGCAAAATTTACAGGGGAGACTCTGTCAAAATTTTTCCTGGAATATAACTTTCTTAGTTTATGATTAAAGTGATATAGAATTTAAAAAAATTGAATTTGGAGACTTAGTTTTCAAAAAAAAAAAAAAAAAAATTGGGGTGTTACATGCTATTAAGCATAGGTCACATATGTTAGGTTGATTCTTCAGTTATGATATCTATTTGGCATCTTTATAGTTTCTTCACTCATGTATGTATATGCAAATGCATGTGGGTGTGGGATGCTATTATGCATAGGTCACCCATCCAGTGAACAAAACTATATTCACTTTTAATGTTGTTGGGTCCTTTGACATTACAATGAAAGTTCATTAGAGTTATCTAAATTATGGGAAATATTTTAGAGATGTAAATGGATTCTTACTCCAATTCAGATGCACACATTCAAATGGAGTCTTAGAATTCTTAAGTTTGTAGGCCGGTTGGCCTATCTATTCATGTTTGTATCTACAAGTCTACTTTTTTCTTTCATATTATTTATGAAGTAGTGATGATTTTTAAATTGCTTTTGGGGACCTCCAGCATATATAGATATAATAAAATCAGCATATATAGATTTGATCACGAAATAATGTAGTGGGATCTGGGCATATAAAATCAGCATACTTTTCCTTTTTCATTTTTTTCATTCTTCAGTTTGAGTTTGCTTTCTTATCTGCAATCGAAAGAAGTTTGCAGTTTGACAACTTTTTATGATAATTAACCGAGAGTTATATTGTGTTTTGAAGAAGTATATATGATCCAATAGTTAATGAAATGAACTCCCAAATTCTGTTACTGCATAGTGTGTGCTTGTTTGAAGTTTGGTTGAATGCCAACATGCAAGGGATTTATAGCCTTCAGAATAAACTGGAATTATTATGCATTTGGAGATGGGTTAGTTACTTTTTTGTCTGAATTTGGAGATGAGATGGTTCACGTATCTGAAGTTGCACACCATGATTTTTTTAGGAGCGACTAGTGATGGAATTTTTTTTATCTAATATACAATTATATCATGATGTCTACATGAGTATCAGTTTCTAACGTAATGTTCATGCTTGTTGCTTGGGTTTGAAAATGAGATTGTTCTTTGCCGTATGGTTTTAAGTGATGATGAGATGGATTATGTAACTGAAGTTGCATACTATGATTTACAGAGGAGTGACTAGTGATGAAATAATCCTGTTCAAACTTATGTTGTGGTTTCAATTGACAATTATCTCATGAGTATATAAAAGTATAAGTTTCATTTCAGTTAGTAGCATTTTTGCCTGAATTTGACAGTGAAAGTATTCTTTATCACTCTTTGTAATTCAATAATTTGAACTCCATATTTTGGTTTTGATTGTAAGAGTGCTGCATGTTTTTTTAATTTTTTTTTATAAAAAATTTATATACCTACACCGGTGTTTGTAAAAACGCCGGTGTAGAATGATTATAGGGGAAGAAGAGGGCAGTCTTGAATACGCCTTACACCGGCATTTTTGCGACCGCCAGTGTAACTTACGGAAATACCGGCGTTCGTAAAAAATGCCGGTGTAGACCCCCCTTTTCTACGACGCCTTCTTTGGCGGCATTAGCACCGGCGATTTTAAAAACGCCGGTGAATATCAGAAAAAACGCCAGAAAATTCCTTGTGTGTTGTAGTGTTACATTGATTTTGTTGATTAATTGATATGGATATGTTAGTGATATTGTAGGTTTTAGTTTCTAGTGTATGTGTGCTATGTAGCTCAGTTGGGTCACTATACTTCCTCCTAGAATTTGAGAATTCTGAATTTTTGTCAGTTTGACTTCATCACAGTTACAAATTCTTGATGGATTATGTTTTATTTTGATCGTTTAGTGTTTGATATTACATTGTTAGTGATACTAGTCGTTTATCTCAGTTGTGTCAATGAATTTGCGAATTAGCTCCTTAATTTTCAAGTGGAGAGATGTTATATCTGGGTTGTGTATTACATTGATGCTTATTTATTTGGTATGATTGGAATTATATATAAACCTTGAGAAGTATTGAGAATGAGTAGTGAGTTTTAATTATTTTTTAGATGATAGAGCTCAAATGGAGCAATGGGTGTTTCAAATTTATTGGTTTCAGAGTTTAATTGGGTGTCTTCGGTGATAATTTTTTTTTTCTCTGATCATATTAGTTCATTTTTTAATATTCCTAGGTCCTGAATATATTTGTTTATTTTTGATAATGGTAGGTATGTGTGTGAAGATCACATCGATATTGCTTCTTATGTTAATTATACAAACTGATTACCAGATGTAAATAAAAATTTTGTTTTGCGGTGCAGAGCTGAATTGGTTCATAAATATTTGTTAGAAACAGATTTTCTATGTTCATAGTTTGTTCTTCATGTCATCATATGATATCATGATTTGTCATATCTAAAATTTGGGAAGCATATTCCTTTGAAAAAGAAAAAAAAACCCCTCTCCCTTCTGAGAAGCCAGGCTATTAATTTTTGCTTTTAATTTTCAGGACTTAAAAAAAACAAAGATGTATGAGAAGCAATATGAATGGCTGAAGGGAATCGATTGGTCCAAAGGATGGCTCTCTATCTGCCCAGACCTTCACCTTTCGAGAACTAGCAAAAGTCACGAACAATTTTATATAAGCCTAAATCCTTCACTGGGGAAGGTGGATTTGGGCGTGTCTATAAAGGGCGACTTGAGAGCACACGACAGGTAACTATACTATGGCGATTCCAAGTACTACATGCGGCACACGTGTTTGTTCTTAGTTCATGTTACCAATTTCTTCTGCACATAAGAAATCGGTGATTAATAATGTTCACCTAAATTAGTTCAGTGTGATAAGGTACTTAATTGGAAAATGTTTTGGAGTACCATTGACATTCAATACACTATTTATTTAAAGCAGTACTAGTTACTAGATTAGTTTCAGAGTATCTTAATTATTGATAACTATAGTTAAGGCAGGAAATTATATGAAATGTCCTCAACTTCTTTTGATTCTCCATCACATTGTGTAAATGAAAATAGAAACAAGAAGTAAACATGAGGAATTAGTCATCATTATAAAATAAGCCATGTAATTTACTCATTCAAATGTTGCAAGTGAAGCCCAAAAAAACTTAGTTTAATGAATAATAGCATAATGATGCCATGCATGCACGCATTTGTAAACAGAGTTTTTAGATTTCTGGAAGTTAGCCTCAGAAATATGCTGAATGTATTCCTCAATTGCTCTAGTAAGATAGCTCTTGAACTTAATTACACTTATTCTTTGCACTTAGCGATGGATAGATCTACTGATTATGGTCGGTTCTCGGTTGTGGCAGTGAAGCAGCTCGATAGGAATGGGCTCCAAGGAAATCGAGAATTTTTGGTGGAGGTTCTCATGCTTAGCTTATTGCATCACGAGAACTTTGTTAATTTGATTGGTTATTGTGATGATGGAGATCAACGGCTTCTTGTATATAGATGAATTTATGCCCTTGGGATCTTTGGACGATCACCTGCATGGTACTATTTCTTATCATTTTTGTGGATATTCAGTTGAATTTTTGGAATATATATATGCTTTTGTCACCTTTAGAAATTTTATCTTTTTTTAACTATAGAATAGACTTCATAAATATCTTAGGCAGTTTATATACTTTTTCTTATCTTTTGCCAACTTTATAACCTTCTTTTGAGCTATTTGCACCAAATTTCATAGGCCTGGTTAGGCGTTGCCAATGAAAAGATTGTTTTTTTTTATTGAAAACGGTGAGCAGTAGGCCCCCCGCGCTTCATTAAAAAGGTTTTAATAAAACAGACAACCAGTCAGGGGATATGATATTCATGTATCCCAACATCGGGCCATGATACTCATTCCCCAATCCCAAAAAAAGATAGCCCATATCCCATACACAAAAGTCCCCTCCCAACCAACAACCAAAAATTACAGATTCAACAAAAAGTTCCTAAGACGGGAACATTACAAAAAAGAATCGGTAATTCCGCCACCCTGCCTTTCGCTCATTCCATAGCCGGCGTTCTCCCCTCCGCAGCCGTAGTGTCACCTTCTTCCTCTGAATCTGCTTCTTCTGTAGATGTACTGATGTCCGCGTACAGAGCTTTTACCTTCTTTGTTGCTTCGGAACCTGCCATTTTGGACCAGAACTTAATATTAGCAATAATACTAAAAAGAAGTTGTTGATGCGTGATGTGTCTGTGTGTTGGCCTGAAAATTCTATTATTTCTTTCTAACCATATCCCCCAACAAATCTGTAGAACCCCGTATTTCAGCGAACAGTCGACTGGGATCTCTAGCAGTCGACTGCTACTGAATGACGTGTACACTGTGTACACGGGATTTGAGGAAGATTTGAGAAGAATATTGAGAAATATAGTCCCACATGGGAAGTATACAAAAAATAGTTTGAGTATAAATATAATTAGCCAATGATCAAGAGTCACCTAATTGGTTAACCACCTTTTGAGAGGCAGCCTATGGTGGGCAGTTGTACTACATAGTATCTAATTTGTCTTGTAAAAATATTAAAATTGTCTGAGTATTGGGGCGGGGCGTTACAAAATCGCCGCTCCCCCCATGTCCCAAATGGTTCTTTTATCCTTGTGTACGCTCGTTTCCCTCCAATCCCCCCAAAGTTCGTTAATAGTACCCGGAGTCTGCCCCCCAATGCGTAATCTTTGTAATAGGTCCCCCCAAAGTTCCCTAGCGTACTGACACTGAATGAGAAGGTGATCCACTGTCTCGCAATCCATACTGCACATAACGCATATACTTGGTCCCTGCCACTTTCGCTTTGCCAAATTATCGCGCGTAAGAATAACATTTCTACGAGCCAGCCAATTAAAAACTTTCACCTGAAGAGGAGCTTTTATCCTCCAAATTGAATCGTGCACCCGTACCCCCCCCCCCCCCCCCCCCCCCCGCCGTCA
Source organism: Hemerocallis citrina (assembly GCA_017893485.1). NCBI lineage: Eukaryota > Viridiplantae > Streptophyta > Magnoliopsida > Asparagales > Asphodelaceae > Hemerocallis > Hemerocallis citrina. The sequence goes on along the minus strand of CM030364.1, from coordinate 5,512,550 downwards.
TTAAGCCTTTCGTAAGTCGTTTTAACCGAGTATCTTGGTCCCGTACCTCCCGCCCCGTACACCCTGTCTTCAATAATCTCATTTGTCGGCTTCCACTCCTCTAAGCAACGGATTAGGTCCGCTTTAAGCCTTCTAGTAGCCGTATTAAGCCTACCCGATAGCCTGGGCCGCCATTCTCCATTCTGCCAGTTAGTTGCTACCCAATCATTTTTATCCCTCGCCCTATTATACAGATCTGGAAATCTCCTTTTTAACGTAATTGGGCCGTACCACTTGTCCTTCCAGAAGCATATAGAATCCCCCCTCCCAATTGCAAACGTCGCCCCAGCCAGAAAAATATCCTTAGTGCGCAATACCCCTTTCCAGAACCCGGACATGGACTCCACATTCTTCGGTTTCCTATGCAAACAACCTTTCCTGAAGTAAGCTTTCTCTATGATAGTGGCCCATTTAGCCTTTGGCTTAGCTTTAACCTTCCACCACCATTTACCAAGTAAAGCCTGATTCATCTGCCTCAAGTTTAGAACACCCAAACCCCCGAATTCTTTTTGTCTACAAATGACCCCCCATTTGACTAACGAGTATCCTTTCCCATTGGATCCCGATCCATGCCACAGAAATCTTCTTCTAAGCCTGTCAATCTTTTTGATCACCCATACCGGGATGCGGAAGAATGACATGAAATAAAGGGGAATGGAGCTAATGACGGAGTTAAGCAGCACTAGCCTACCTCCGAAAGACAACATCTTACCCATCCAACCCTCCAACCTAGATGCAATCCTATATATAAGCTCGTTCCAAACTGCCCTTGCCGGCTTGACAGCCGCAATAGGCAGGCCTAAGTATTTAATAGGTAGCGGATGAATCGTGCAGTTTAGAATGGCAGCCACCTCACCTCCTGCCTCCCCTGTCTCTCCCAATAAAGTAATAGTACTTTTATGGAAGTTCACTTTCAGCCCCGACCAATCTTCGAAGAGATATAGTCCCCATTTGAGAAGTGTTGCTTGGGTAGTGTCACATTCTCCGAAAATAAGAGTGTCGTCTGCATACTGGACGTTCATCACCGCGGAAACCCCCCTCCTCATCCCTAATCCATTAATGAGACTTTTTTCTCTATATGTTTGAAGCATCTTATGTAACCCATCTGCCACCAAGGTGAAGAGCAGCGGTGATAGAGAATCCCCCTGTCTAAGACCCCGTCTACACTTGATTTCCTTACCCTGTTTTCCATTAACCAAAACCATAGCTTTGGCCGTAGCTAGCCATGAACTGATCCACCCGATCCACCTTTCCCCAAACCCTCGCCTTTTCAGAATTTCCAGTAAGCATTTCCACTCTACCTTTATCATAAGCCTATTCAAAGTCTAATTTTAACATGAACCCTGCCTTGTGATGTCTCTTACAGTCTTGTATCACCTCCTGGACCAAAGCCACCCCTTCTAGAATGTCTCTACCCACAATAAATCCTGTCTGATTATCCTCAACGATATCTCCTATGATTGCTCTGAGCCTATTAGCTAAAGTTTTTGTGATAATCTTTACCGAGCAATTAGTCAGGCTAATTGGTCTGAAGTCCCCAATCCCTGTGGCTTCCTTCTTCTTTGGGATAAGACAAATGTTCGCATAGTTCAACCTACCCATGTCCAGTGTCCCCTCGTAGAAAGCATTCATGATGTCCATGAGATCTCTCTTCAGAACTTCCCAGAATTCCTTGAAGAAAAATGCTGGGAAGCCATCAGGCCTGGGGCCTTATCCTGGCCCATACCCCAAATCGCCCTCTTGACTTCTTCCATTGTGAAAGGATCTTGCAAAGCTGTAACTCTTTTCTGTACCGCAGGCTGGAGTGGTTCCCAAAGGTCTTCCGCCGACTCACACCTACTTTTTCGGTGTACTCCAAAGAGCTCCTTGAAATTATCGTGAATAAGCAATTCTATTTGACGTTCGTCATCGATAATATGTTATGTTACGACCCAAATTGCTCTTAGGGCCCATTGGGTTTAGTATCTTCATATATGTAATACTTAGAATCAAATGAATACTAATCAACATTTTTGCCCTAATCTTTCTCTTGAACAGCCGACATCTTCTTCTTCCTCTCTTCTCATCCATCTTCTCAAAACCCTAACAATTCACAACCCATTCAAATTCTAACAAATTGGTATCAGAGCTAGGTTTACTCCTGCCCCAAATCCCATCGATCTTCTCACCTCCAAATCCAGCAGGTATTCTACCGGGTTTGGAACCCTAATCGGATCGCACCCAGATCCGACGTCGAGCCACTTCCTCTCCAGATCCGTCGTCGAGCACCCTAGCTGTCTTGGTCGCCGTTGTGTGGTGGTTTGGTGCTGCTGTCGAGCCAGATCCGGTGCTGTTCTTGCTAATTCCGGTGCTGTTGGTGCTGATTCCAGTGCTGTTCTTGCTGATTCCGGTGTTGTTGGTGCTGATTCCAGTGCTGTTCTTGCTGATTTCGAAGAAGGGAGGATATCAAGAAGGAGAAGGTTTGATTTTGTGACTTGAGTAATTAATATTTGGGAGAAATTTTGGAGTTTTGTTGAATTGGGTTCAAGAAATTTGTATGGATATGTCGGGGAAATATGATATTGAGAAGTATGATGGGAAGACGAGTTTTGCATTATGGCAAGTGCGTATGGCAGCGATTTTGTCGAGCCAAGGCGTTAAGGATGCCATTTTTGGTCGAGAAAAATTGATTGATGCGGTGGCGGATAAGAAATGGAGAGAGATGGATGATAAAGCGCTCTCTATTATCCAATTGTGCTTGAGCAATTCGACATTGCAAGAGGTCCTATCGGAGAAGACCGCTAAGGCTTTATGGGAGAAGTTGGAGAACATCTACATGAAGAAGTCCCTCACTAATCGACTGCGGTTGAAGTTGTGCCTCTACATTCTTTGCATGGTTGAAGGTACATCAATTTCCGATTATATTACGGAGTTTGCATCTATTTTGAATGATTTAAGTAAGATTGATGTTAAGGTGGAGGATGAGGACCAAGCCCTTTTGTTATTATGCTCATTGCCCGCATCATACAAGGCTTTTAGAGACATGTTGATTTATAGTAGAGATAAAATTTCTCTAGAGGATGTTAAGAGCAATTTGCAAGCCAAGTTGCACATTGATAGTAAGATGACCAATAATGAGAAAGGGAGCCAAGGTGTTGGTTTAGTTGTTGATCAAGGTAGGTCATGGGACCGAAACTCGAAAGATACAAGGACCCGTTCGAAGTCTAGGCACAAGAATTTGATGTGCAACTATTGTAAGAAGAAGGGACACATTAAGGCCGATTGTTTCAAGCTCAAAAATAAACAAAAGGCGGATAGTAAAGGTTCTTCTTCGGAGGAGGCCAATGTGGCTGAATGTAACACGGTTGATACTCTTTGTGTGACAGATACTAATGTTGATGATATGCATTCTTGGGTGATGGATACGGGTGCTTCGCAACACATGACTCCGAATAGAGATTGGTTTGAGACTTATGAGCCTACGGATAGTAAGGTTCTCATGGGGAACAACAATATGTGTAAGGTTGTCGGGATTGGTTCGGTGACAATTAAGTTCCATGATGGAAAGGTCCGAAGGTTGACGGGTGTGAGGCATATACCTGATTTGTCTAAGAATTTGATTTCTTTAGGGTCTCTTGAAGAAAAGGGGTGTAAGTTCCAAAGTGAAGGTGGAGTCCTCAGAGTCTCTAAAGGGGCTCTCACAATCATGAAGACGAAGAGAATTGGAACTCTTTATTTCTTACAAGGTTCCACGGTCACGGGCTCGGCCGCCATTGCACGTTCGGATACTATGTCGGATGAGGAGACTACTAGGCTTTGGCATATGAGATTGGGGCATATGAGCGAGCGAGGAATGACCATTTTGAGCAAGAGAGGCTTGTTGTGTGGTCAATGCACGGGCAACTTGGAGTTTTGTGAGCATTGTGTATTTGGCAAGCATAAGAGGTTGAGCTTCTCCACGGCTATTCATTCGACCAAGGGAACACTTGACTACATCCATTCGGATCTTTGGGGACCTTCTCGTGAGCCTTCCAAAGGTAATGGTTCTCGTTATATGCTTACTTTCATTGATGATTTCTCAAGGAAGGTTTGGGTTTATTTCTTGAAAGAGAAAAGTGATGTGTTTAGCACCTTCAAAGAATGGAAGTCACTTTTGGAGAACCAAACAGGAAAGAAAGTTAAGAGGTTGAGAACCGATAACGGTTTGGAGTTTTGCAACCGTGAGTTTGATAATTTTTGCAAGGCTGAAGGGATTGTTCGGCACAAGATGGTGGTCAACACTCCACAACAAAATGGTGTTGCAGAAAGGATGAATAGGACACTACTTGAAAGGTCTAGAAGTATGCTTTCAAATGCGGGTTTGGGTAAGGAGTTTTGGGCGGAAGCCATCAACACATCTTGCTATTTGGTAAATCGATCTCCTACCACTACAATTGAGTTGAAGACACCCGAAGAAGTGTGGTCGGGTAAGACGGCCGATTATTCGAATTTGAGGGTATTTGGTTGTCCCGCTTATGTACATGTGAATGAAAGAAAGTTAGAGCCTAGATCGAAGAAGTGTATTTTTGTTGGGTATCCCAGAAATGTGAAGGGGTATAAGTTGTGGTGTCCCGAATCATCCAAGTTCCTTATTTCAAGATATGTCATTTTCAATGAGTCGGCCATGTTGAAGGCAAATGATGTTGCACCCGAGGCGACTATTAAGGAGAATGAGAAGGTTGAGAAGAAGGTGGAGTTTGAGGTGCCGGTCTAAGAAGGTGATGATTTGATCTCACATGATGATGTCAATTTGGAGGAAGCCCAAGAAGAGGTACAACCCTATGCATTGGCAAGGGACCGAGCTAGAAGAGAAACAAGACCACCTACAAGGTATGGATACTCCGACTTTGCTTATTGTTTGGCAATTGCAGAGGATGTGGAGTATTGTGAGCCATCTTCCTACAGAGAAGCTATTTCTTCTAAAGATGCGGCCAATTGGGTTGCCGCTATGAATGAAGAGTTACAATCTTTGCAACAAAATGAGACTTGGTCTCTTGTGAAGCCTCCCAGTGGTAAGAGGATTGTGGGTTGCAAGTGGGTATTTAAGAGGAAGATTGATGGCTCAAATCCCGCGGATTTTCGATACAAGGCAAGGCTAGTGGCTAAAGGGTACAGTCAAGTCCAAGGTGTGGACTTCAATGATGTGTTCTCTCCTGTAGTTAAGTACACCTCCATTCGAGTTTTGCTCTCTTTGGTGGCAAAGAAGGATTTGGAATTGGAGAAAATGGATGTGAAAACTGCCTTCTTGCATGGTGATTTGGAGGAGCAAATTTACATGAGCCAACCGGAGGGTTTTGAGGTTGCGGAAAAGGAGGACCGTGTGTGTCTTTTGAAGAAGTCCCTTTATGGCCTTAAGCAATCGCCGCGGCAATGGTATAAGAAGTTTGACTCATTCATGGTGAGTATTAATTTCCATCGTTCCAATTATGATAGTTGTGTTTACTTCAAGAAGTTGGATGGTGGGGATTTCATTTACTTGTTGCTCTATGTGGATGACATGTTGATTGCATCATCAAACTTGAAAGAAGTTAGGAGGTTGAAAGAGTAACTAAGTTCGGCATTTGAGATGAAAGATTTGGGGGCAGCCAAAAGGATTCTCGGGATGGAGATCACAAGGGATAGGTCCAAAAGAAAGTTGTTTCTTTCACAAAGGAGTTTTGCCGAGAAAGTGCTACGCCGTTTTGGCATGGAGAAAGCGAAAGTTGTTTCAACACCTCTTGCGGCGCATTTCAAGCTTTCGGCCGCTTTAAGCCCAAAATCCGATGATGAGAAGAAATATATGGAAAAGGTTCCATATTCAAGTGCAGTCGGGAGTCTCATGTACTTGATGGTGTGTACTCGACCTGACATTGCTCAAGCCGTTAGTGTGGTAAGTAGATATCTCTCTTGTCCGGAAAAAGGGCATTGGGAAGCGGTGAAGTGGATCTTCCGCTATTTGAGAGGTACTATTGATGCTTGCTTGGAGTTTGGTTTGGCAAGAAACTGACGGGCTTTGTGGATGCAGATTTTGCGGGTGATTTGGACAAGAGGCGTTCCTTGACGGGTTATGTTTTTACCCTTGGAGATTGTGCAATTAGTTGAAAGTCTACACTTCAAGCCACCGTTGCACTCTCAAGCACTGAGGCCGAATATATGGCAATTACTGAGGCTATTAAGGAGGCTATTTGGCTCAAGGCGTTTGTTGGTGAGATGTCTTCACTTGAGGGTCCTATTACGATGTTTTGTGACAACCAAAGCGCGATCCATTTGACTAAGGACCGCATGTACCATGAGAAGACGAAGCACATTGACATTCGATACCATTTTGTTCGAGATGTGATCTCGGAAGGCAAGGTTGCCGTGAAGAAGATTGGTACCGAATCGAATCCGGCCGATATGCTCACAAAGCCTCTTCCAATTGCAAAGTTCAAGCTTTGTTCAAGTTTGATGTCGGTTTGTTTCTAGCTAGTTTGAGCTAGTTTTGTTTCTAGCATGTTGCTAGTTTGTTTTAGGTTATGTTGGTTTTGTGTTTTAGTTTGTTTTAGATGCAATTTGGTTCAAGGTGGAGATTGTTATGTTATGACCCAAATTGCTCTTAGGGCCCATTGGGCTTAGTATCTTCATATATGTAATACTTAGAATCAAATGAATACTAATCAACATTTTTGCCCTAATCTTTCTCTTGAACAGCCGACATCTTCTTCTTCCTCTCTTCTCATCCATCTTCTCAAAATCCTAACAATTCACAACCCATTCAAATTCTAACAGATAATGTTCCCGTCAACCTCCAAGGATTGGATAAAATTATTTCTACGACGCATGCTTGCGCATTTGTGGAAGAATTTCGTGTTAGCGTCTCCTTCCAATAGCCAGCTGATCCTTGACCTTTGACGCCACATGATTTCTTCCCTGTTATAAATTTCCAAGATCTCCAGCCTACAACTCGTCAGTCTGTCGAATTGGATGTCATCAAGACCATTCGCTTCCTCTTTCTCTTCCAGTTCCCCAATCTCCTTTAAAGTGGCTTCTTTCCGCTGCAGCACATTTCCAAATTTCACACGATTCCACTTTTTCAATATTCTTCTTAGAGAACCCATTTTCTTGACCAGCCTTGCTGCCGGGTCCACCTCAGTAATTTCTCTTTCCCAGCTGTTCTTAACCAATTCATGGCATTCCATGTCAGTTAACCACATTTTCTCAAACCGGAAGATTTTTTGTTTAGGCCTCCCCACCTCTCCCGTTCCAATGATGATTGGAATATGATCGGAAGTATTCCGAATGCAAGATCGTGCCATTGCCCACGGGAATTTAGACTCCCAATCCGTAGACACCAGAATCCTATCTAATTTAGCCAATTTCGGTTCCCTTCTCCGATTAGACCACGTGAACCTACGATCATTGATAGGGATTTCCATCAAGCCCAGGTCAGAAATGACCTGGTTGAACTTGAAACTGTCACGGCCAAGACCCACTCCTCCGCTTCTTTCGTAGGCGTGTCTGACGATATTCCAATCCCCTCCGATCACCCATGGCAAGGACCACCTTCCCCTAATGCTATATAGCTCATCCCAGAGTTCCTGTCTCAGTCTCCTAACATTCGCACCGTAGACCGCCGTTACAACCTGTTGCCATCCATCCCTCCTCCTCCGTATCACAATTGATACTGTAAACCTACCCACCCAGTCATCCAGTAAGTCGAAATTACTGTTATTTACCCCAACCATAACTCCCTCAGACGTTCCTATAGCATCCTTGACCCTCCACTCTTTAATGTGATTTAGCTTAAGACCCCCAATAAATCTTTTAGTTGGTTTAGAAATCTTAGTCTCTTCCAAACAGACCACGTCAATGTTATTTTTCCTAATTACTTCCCCAACCATTCTACGCTTGGTTTCCAAAATAGGATGTTAAACATTAACAACGCTTGCCCCCTCCCCTTCCCTTAGTTGAGTTGGCTCCAACTCAACCAAATTTTGTAAAACACAGTCGTGTTCCACATCCCCGTTAAAGACCTCCTGAACCTTGCTAATATTATCCATTTCCCTCCCCCGAATTAACTCAATAGTATTCGTGTGAATATCATTACAAGCATGGATATTAATTCCATAGGCATTAGCTAACTGAATTAACAAGTAATCAGGAATTGAGCCAAAAATGGATATAGGTGAGTTTGTACCTGCCAGGTTCTCGTAGCTTTTCCGCTTTCCCACCCTTTGGTAAATCTCCTTGACGGTCATCGGCTTGTCTCCCTTGTTGCGTTGTCTATCACTTCGTCTGAACCCTTCCTTAGCCTTTTCATTCTTCTTCTCCTTCTTTGTGTTTGCCACCACCATAGCAGTTTCCTCAAAATTACTATCATTCCCTGCCTCCTCTCCCGTCTCTGGCACCTCTGATCCCAAGGATTCATTATCAGATCCCCTTGATTTGTCGGACATTCCTGATTTCTCCGAAGCCCAGTTACCCAACATAGCTTTGACCCTCTTTTTAACCTCTCTTTGGACCCTCTTCTCCACCTCCAGTGTGAGAAACTCTTCTATATTCTCCTCGTCTTCCATAGTTGTTCCCTCCTTTCGACTCCGATCGCAGTCTCTCGGCTGTACCCTACCGTTGTCCCCCATAATTTAAGCTTCCCTCCCCCCTCAGACTGAAATGTGGCATCCAAACCCACCAAATTAATTTCATTCTCACAGCCCACTTCTTTCCTATTGAGGCCCAAGCCCACACCATGAGCACATATATCCTGCACCAAAACATTTTTCTCAAAACCCACCTCTGTCCTGTTCACGTCGCATCCCACCCCCAGCGCTCGGTACTTCCCCCTCAAATCCGACCCCTCAACCTCGAAATCTACCCCCACGTGCCTGCTCATTGACAGCATGTACCACACAGTCGGCAGCCCTACTTGAGACCCCATTACTTTTTTGCTGTAGCCCCATCTCCACACCATGCTCCTCTAGAGCCTTGTTCTTGTACATCAACCCCTGTACCGCTCCCAGTTCTTGAGCCATGGGCCCATCCTCAGATGTCATCGTACTGACAGGGCGCCTAAGGGCTTCGATCTTCCCGCTTGAACTGGGCAAGCTGCGCTGAGTTGGCAAAAGAGTGGGCCCCACCTCCCTGTGGAGAATTGTGTTTGATTTCCCAAATGAAAACTCGTCAGCCGCCAGATCTCCTCCCAAATCAGCAGTGGGGTAGATTAGCGTCCTGGATCGATGGGCCGTTTGAGACCTACTGCCGATTCCTCCATCTTCAACCTCCAGCGGTTCTTTCTGCGGTGCATCTTTCGCCGCTGCCACGTCGGAGAACAACCTCTTCGCCACCTGACTTTTCTGCCCCACCACCTCCGTCGAGAGTTGAGGGTTCTCCGCCTCAACGCTCACGTCCACCACAAAACAGAGATTCTCGACCATGGCTTTGATATTGGATGGGATGCAGTGAACCCTAATGCAGCCGATCTTTACTCTAGCGTATCCTCGTTTACGCCTCTCCGTATAGTCGTCGACCTCCAAAACCACCCCGAATTTCCTTACCAGGTCCTGAAACCCCCTAGCTCCCAACAGTGCAGAGGAAATCCCGTAAGTCTAATCCAAACTTTCGTAGCCATATCTTGTTCCAACACCCCTTCCGTGCTTGTCCATGGCTTTATAGAGATACCGTATTTCCTGCCGATGATTTTTATAATCTCCCTGCGAGCCAGCGCCGCCACACCGTCGCTCGTCGGAAACTCGGCCACCCAGAAGTCTCTCACTTTGTTGAGCTCCCACTTCCTTCGATTGAAGGAGTCCGATAGGCACCGCAACCCAGTGATCACCTCCGCAGTCGAAGGCCATCCCTGCACCGATCTGATAACCCCCATGGTGTTCTTGAGTCTTTCCCTGGACGTCCTCATCTTCCCTGTCACAGCCACAATAGCATGAACCGTTTCTCGTCTTTTCACAAATTGCCTGGTGTCCTCTGCCCTATGGGCTTTCCTCTTGCCTCCTCTAATGGCGCAATCGACAACCCGGTGGCCCGGTTCCTTGCATTCGAAGCACACGAAAATCGCTATCGGGCACTCCTCTTTTCTGTGTTGATCACCACACAGAGGGCAGGAGACGGTGGAGCTGATTGTCCTCGGTAGTTGATGCTTTTTTGATGACTTGGACCGATAGACCTGCCATGGCTCCCCCCCATCGTCCTCTGACTCAGCGATCTCCTTGCCCTTGCGCCGAATGTCATTCAAAGCGGCGACAAGTTCTTCTTCAGTGAAGTTGGCTGGCGAATGCCCTGTGACTGGAGGCCTGTTAGCATTGAGGTCTGGGTTGAGCTGACTGCGATAAGTATTCTGCAAGAGTGGTTTAATCGGAGAGTTCTTTCTTTGTATCTGATGCCTGGGTGAGCCATGGACAGGCGAAGCACAAGTGGTCATCAACGGAGAACACTTCCCTTCCACGCGTCGCGAGTGGTGATGTGTGACAGGAGACCTATCCTCATGACCATCTCTATGTCCCCCTCCTCAGTGATCGTCGCGACCATATCTGCTGCGTGGATGCCGCCGCTCCTCATCGCTGCTGTGTTCACGCGGCACCCAAGCCCTCGATCTCCCATTATCCCTCAAGTGGACCTCTCTCATGGCTAAACAGAAGTTGAGTGCAAAAGCACGGGATTGAGATGGAAATGGCGGTTAAGGCTGAGAAGGGTTAAGAAGGTGAAGAAGAGAGGAGAAGGAGAGGGGAGAGGAGGAAGTTGCTGAGGGGGATTAACCAGTGATGGTGGAGAAGGTGGAGGGAGAAGGAGAAGATGAGGGAAGGGTTAGGGTCTGGTTTTTGGTAGAGGAGAGAGGAGTTCCGGAAAAACGGGAGCTCATTTTTTTCCTTGCCAATGAAAAGATTGTTTGTGAGGATTTTTCTTAGTTATTTTGTTCTCTATATTTTGTTGTTGCCAAATGTTTTACATTTCAAGTTTAAGTTGATTTTTACAAAGATTATATATCGCTGTGATGTTCATTTTTTAATATCATAAAATTTGTAATCTGTATAAACCCCTTTGCACGTTAAATGTTTAGTCTCCCCATGTTAAATTCTTGTTTTAATCTTTAAGGAATCATGTCAAAAATTTTGATTAAAATGACAAATTTTGTTTTTGAGGCAGATCTCCCGGCCCTCTTGATCGATAAGGAACCTCTTGACTGGAACGCCATGCATGATGAAAATTGCCGCTAGCTGGTGCAGCAAAAGTGTTGGAGTACCTCCATGATAAAGCCAGCCCTCCAGTCATCTAGCTACCCTGCAGATTTCAAAATCCTCAAACATATTTTTAGACGAAACTCTCTGACTTTGGGCTTGCCAAGCTTGGCGTGACAGGTGATAAATCTCATGTATCTACCTGCAGGGTGATGGTACGTACATATATATATGGATATTGTGCTCCAGATCATCGAGTATGTGATGTCCGGGCAATTGATGCTAGCTTAAGTCCGATGTTTACAGCTTTGGAGTTGTTCTCTTCAAGTTGATCACGGGAAGAAAGGCCATTGATAGCACCAAACCTCACGGAGAGTAGAATGTTCTTTCATGGGTGGTAAGGTTTAGTATTCTTAATTAATTAACTTATTAAGGATTTGAATTTTAGATTACTGAGAAATTTTCAGTTTTAGTTTGAACTGTGGATTGTATTTTGATCCAAGCATTTAAATATTTTGATATGAAAAATCCCTATTGCGCGCCGCTGCATAGGGGGGATAAACCTCTCGTTTGGCATGCGTTGTAGAGTTCATAGTACTGCACCATGGATTACCGTCCAAATATATATATATATATATATATATATATATGTCAAAACCGAAGTAGAAATCCATCGTATATAGGAGATAACATGTATAATCATTACAATTTCGAACTATTAATTGCGGTTATTGCCATATATGTATATGCATTCCTGTGTTCCATATTAGATTTAACTGACTGTTAGGCAAAGTAATTAATGATATGAAATATATACTATAATTTTCTAAGTTCCTACTACATATTCCACACTAGATAAGAAAGATTATTGAGTCCATTAAGCATGACACAGATGGTAACATCTACTCATTCCCAATATGTGCATGTGAAGGAGAAACCAATCCATCGATTTCTCATTTGATCATCACAATTTATCCATTCATCCGTTTCACTTTCTTTTTATTAACTTAATTTGTAAGTGGCAACATCCAAATAGTTGGAAGAATCACATCTATTATAGATTCATTACCCCTTGTTAAATTGTGCTTCTTTCGGGTTAATTAAGTTGTATCGTTTTGTATAACTGAAATTTACTTTGTTTTCCTATCTACTAGGCCGATACCCAATGCGTGGGGCTCTACCAAGCCCTTGCCGTAGATAGCCTCCATGTGCATCCAAGAGGAGGCCGCCACCCGTGCCCTCATTGCTGATGTCTCGTCACTGCCCACTCGTATATACTTGGCATATCCCAAGCATACGATCCAGCCGCACAGAGAAGGACGGTTCACAGCTAGTGGAGATCGGGAGAGAGCAATCGCTGAGGCGAAGATGTGGGGAGCTAGCTAAATGGAGGGAGAAGAGGAGGGCGCGCGATAGTGTTGATGCTGCAAGTGAAAATGGGCAATAGGTATATACATAGTTATTTACACCGATACAATATTGGTTCTTAGTCAACAACGGCAGGCAGCACACCACACCGTCCTGCGAGGTTACATACTAGATAGTAAAGATTATTCATACACGAAAACAAATTTATGATTGCGCCCAAGTGTGGTATATATGTAGCACAATGTTTATTTATAATAGGAGAGAGAAAGTATACATCCAAGTATATATAACAAGAGTGATACTAATCCATGTTTATAAACAAGTACTCCGATCCACATGTAACTTTCTGTCTCAATTAACTTTGTTATGATGAATAACTTTGATGAATTAGGAAGAGATATTCCCGACCTCCTCCTCCTCCTCCTTCTATTTAGATCTCCTATGACCCCTTTCTAATTGAACGCATCATGCATCGATCTCTTCTAATCAATGATAAATGCTGCAAGTTTGAATCAAGGGATCATCTCATTAATCCCCTCGCTGACTTCAGGTGTTGCTTAGCTCACACTCAAGCTCATTCTGTTGTCCACCATTATTCTCCTCGCTTGCATCCGACGTCGTTGAGTCAACCGGGTGAACCTCCAACCCAAGCCCTACACCTAGCCCCACATTAATGGTTATGATTTGTTCGGGCATTATTGCATGATCTTGTTCAACATTAATCTTTGATTTGTTTTCGCTCATGTACATCGCATATAGCAGCATTTGGATCATGCCAAAGATGAATCCTAGTATATTGGGGAGCTACATATTTCAGACAAACATAATAATTAACTCAAGTTAGAAGAAACAAATAGTAAATAGCTAGGCATGCAATGAACTAAACCAGAGATAATTAATTAATTACCGCAATGTATTTATCGTGGGAGAGAAATCCGTAGAAGAACCAAACGACAGCGCTGAGGGTGAGGGAAAACGATAGGGAGAAGGGCATGAACTCGACGCTCTTTGTTTGGATGACAAGTCTCTGAAGAGAGCCGATCGAGTTAAATTCCGTTTGAATCGTAAATTTATTAATACAAAAAACAAAAGTTTAAACTTTTCTGTAGGATAAGTAAGTACTCACGATGATGCTTAATGGCGCGACAAATACAGAGGTTGAGAAGCCGACACAGATCCAACCAAGGGTTACTACCCGACCTGACCCGGTTGATAGTAGGAGAGTGAGGAGAATAATCAAACCGAAAACAACTACATTCAAGAGTAGGAGTAATTTGCCCGTATAAATCTACAAAATTCAACCAATAAAAATATATATATATATTATTAGTGTAAAATCATAATTAATAGCTAAATTTGTATTTGGAAGTTGTTCTCAAACTCATATCTGAAAAATGACCAGACACGAAACTAGCTATTTATACCCGAGCAGTTCTTGGTGCGTAAATGAGGTAGAAGATGATGTAGCCAGCCTCAATTACACAACCAGCAGCATTAATGGTGATGAGAAGGAATGTGTTGGTGCTCTTAAGGATGGCGTAGTATATCCACAGAGATGCGCTAAATAGTGCAACGACATAGGGGATGGATTGGAACCCTTCCGTTGATTTCTTTTTGTACACTCGGATAAATGTTGGCCTGTAATGATCCAATTATGAATAGAATTCAATTATTAATACAGTACAATGTTACTGATCGTTCGATTAATTTTTCGAACTATTTTTATCGTTTTATTTTAGAAAAGGCCGGAAATAGAGAACGAAGTGATCGATGCTTACACTGGAGCAAGGTACACCATGAAGGAGATGATGTTACCTGTGGATCGCCAACATGAAGTCAATAATATTAAATTTGTATTTATTAAGAAAGCAAATTAAGAAATTTATTTTAAGAATTGAGCTAATTAATTTATACAATTTAGTAGAAGCGGTCCTCAACAATGACACACTTGTGAATGACGTTTGGAAGAACAAAAGATTGAGACTAGAGGTCAAGGACGTTCTGGATCAAGAATCAATTGACCAACTTCAGATGGTCAACAACTTCATCCGTAGAGAAGAAAATTACACCCAACAGGTGGAGGACGAAAGATGGTGGACGTTGGAGGCTAATCGCAAGTTTTCGGTATCCTCACTCTATAAATGGTTAAATGATGGAGGATTAAGAAATGAAGCAACTAATGTCATATGGGGGGGTATTGACGTCCCGTCTAAAGTGAAAGTTTTCTTGTGGTTGGTAGAGAACGACGCAATTCTGTCCAAGGTTAATCTGAGGAAGCGGGAAATTACGATCAACGTTATATGTAATAGATGCCTTAATCATGAAGAAGACACGAACCATATACTATTCAATTGCCATAGAGCGAGATGGGTTTGGGGGAAAGTAAATCAAACGTACGGAGTGTTACAGTGTCCTCGGTCTAGTGGAGAGGTCTGGGGGGGACATTAGATCAAACAGGATTAGAAAGGATGTAAGGTTAGAGTGGGAGTCGGAGGTGGCCTCTATTTTGTGGAACCTATGGCTAGATCGTAATGATTATTGTTTCAATAGCGTTAATCATAGACTTTCCTTTTTGATGCACAAAATTAAATTATGTTGTTATGAATGGGCAGGGCTCCGCAGTTCCAGAAAGAAGATGCGCTTGGGGGAGGAGTAGTAGTTCTTAGACAGGGGGTTGCCCATATCAGCTACGGAGATTTCTCTGTGTTGGGTTACATTGATGTATGTATTTTGGTTGTCGTTCAGACTGTAGTTTCATATTCAGGCGAACATTGTTGCTGATAGCCTGCGGGCGATTTGATGTACTCTTATTATCTGTTTCGTTAATGTCTTTTTAATGAAGCGATGACTCAGTCATCTTTTAATCACAAAAAATAAAATAAATAAATAAATAAAAAATAATAATAATAATAATAATAAAAAAAAACTCTAGAAATGTACAAATACTAGTCATAGATTGAATCTAGGTTATCGACAAGCCATCACTACTTTGAGATTCTTACTATAAGATTCATTAAAACACTGATGAATAGTTGGATGGTGTATTATTCACAACCTCATAGAGTCGTAGTATTATTGTATACAAATTTTAGAAAGCAATTAATAAACAATAATATTATATATCCTTCTTTAGTTTGGAGACTGGAGAGAATCCTAATATAATCGATACCTAGGATGCCGAAGGCGAAGGCCCAGTGGTGTTCCTCCGACGTGATAAACATCTTCTCCCTCTCCGAAGCTCGATCAACAACAATAAAACTTGCACTTGGGTAGAGCTAGCTAGCTCAGAAGAGTGAAAAGTTGATAAGAAAGGATTTTTAATTCTCCTTCTCTTCAAAGAAGAAAAACCCTGTAATTAACCTTCTTCCTCGATCTCTCCCAAAGCTAGATCGGAGCTATACAAAATTATCGATCCGATGGCAGTAGAAAGCGATCGAGCTTGTTTATTGTAGCTAGGCCTTGAGAGAGAAGATTGCAAGCCTCACTATATATAGTACAACAAGAGGTTACATGAATGAGGTGGCATGCCAAAAGAATTTAACTTCGTCAAAAAGTATAGTATATACATTTTTATTTTTTAAAAAAAATTAAAGTAGGTTGTGTGTGTTAAAGCATGAACTTTCCACAAATTAATAAGTAAAATTTGTTCTTTAGAGATATACTAGATTTACCCGTGGACACGTGCCTACAGCACGTCTTCAGAACGAGACAGTATATGAAAAGACTTGTAAAGAGTAAAACAACAATTATGTCAAGTTTAAATACTATGACAATAATTAGTTGTAAATAAAAGCCCATGTTTCCATTATTATATGTTTAAAAATAATTATAAATGAGTGTGTAAAATTCAACTTCTTTGAATTTTGATGGTGGAAAATAATGAAATTTAACTGTAGATTAGATATTTGCTACTCTCAGTGTAATATGAGCAATAAAAAAAACATAAAAAATTTGAAAACTTATAAACCTGAAATTTAAAAATCTAAATAAAGAGAGAATGAGGGAGAGAGGGCGGAGAGAGAAATCTGAAAAAGTGAGAGAGAGAGAGAGGGGGGAGAGAGAGAGAGAAATATGAAAAAGTGAAGAGATAATAGAGAAATAGTAATAAAGTAATTAGTTTTTTTTAGTTTTTTGGAAAAAAAAATGATTTTGGGAAAAAAATATGTTTTGGGATGATGAATCTGAACGGTTGATTTTGTTTTATTTGACTGGTAACCACTTGATAGCGTTTTTTTTTTATTGTTTTGTGTTTTATTTTATAGATAAGCAAAATTAATCTGGATTGTTTCTAAATTAATCAAAAATGTATGTTGTATCCTGGGGCGGAATCACATATCTGGATCGATCATGCTTGGTTGGATATAACCAAATATTTTTACAAATCAAATTACGAGAAACTAGTCTATTGAGAAAACTAATTAAGAAAAAATTTATTGCAAAATGCAATGTGTAAAATGTATTTATTGTTCCTACTTTTAAAATTACCAAAAAAGAGAGAACGTTCCGCGTAAATGAAAAGCATGCATTGCTCACGTGAGCTCTCTTTTCAGCCGTTTCTATTCCATCACCACCTGTTTTCTTTTCTTATATACAATAAAAAAACTTTTTAAAATGTCAGTCTAAGCTTTGAACATATATTATAAATTATATTTTTTTGTTAATTTACTAGTATAATGTACGTGCAATACACGTCTAAAAGAAGAAAAGTCATCAAATTTAATGGTTATATATTGAATAAGAAAAAAATAGTTTATATTTGAATGTTTTGATTTGGACTACACGTGCGGTGCACATTTATATTTGTTGGATATAGTTTGAACGTGTATTATATGTGTTTATATCGTTACAAAGTTAAGATTTGTTTGTTACAAACCCCAACTCTTCAATTAAAATAAATATTCCAGATCCCTAGAGATTTCTAACAGTGTCATTTGAAATTTGTCTGAAAACATAAATAATCAATGAAAGCATGTAGTGTTAAATTTTCATTGTCATGATTAAATAGTTTAGAAATTCGTTGAGCATCATTATTCAAGTAGCTATCTTTGTTCAGACACGAGTCCACAATAGCAACCACAACTATCTTCTTTCCTATTTCTGAGGGAAACTTGAAAGTAACCAATTCCTTAAGGCTTGAACCATGGAAACCCTAATGAATTACAAACAGCTTTTCTCGATGTCTCTTTCTCTCTCTCTGTTAGAGGTGGCCAACTATTATCCGTACCGACCGATTGTGGTAGATGGTCCTAGATGGTCCATATTAGGTCGGATACCGACCTATGCCCACCCCTACTCTCTGCTGTATATTTATACATAAGAATCAAATATTTTATTCAAATCACTGGTCTCCCTGGATTGTGCAAGTTATAATTAATAAACCTTATCTTAATCAACAATTCTCGAGAAATTAATGTTGTTTTAGCTTGTGCTACTACCTTCTACTCATTGTTGGAAAGTTCTTCATATCATTAGTGTTATTTCTCATCCTTGTTACAGGCATGAGTTAATGGCCTGACTCCTTGTCTTTTACGATTCAGAACTTAATCTATACAGAGTCGTGTTCAAGTTCTGAAGCATATTCTTCTCGAAGTTCATAAAGATCATAAAGCAGACCTGCAATCTAAAGACACGGTAGTGCACATGCTTTGTAGGATGTTTTCTCCTCCTCTAATTTTGCAGTTATAAAGGCAAAGTGAAAGACAAAAGCAATGCCATCATCCTGTTTTGTTCTCATGTGTCATTGTGTCTTCTTCTTCTTCCATTTCCTGGAATTGGTTTCATCCATATGGTTTGTTGAATCTGAAAGATAGCTGGAAGCATAGAAACAGAGAGTTGTAGCACAAACGAAAAAGGAAACTTTAAGGATGTATTACTTCATACCTCAACATCTGTTTGTTTTGATTGTGGGAAGAATAATTTGGACACGGCACCGAGATACAAAGAACACATAGCTGTACACAATTTGGGTGTATTGTGTGTCCAGACTACAGCCTAGCTTGTAAAGAAATACAGTTGCAACAGTCTCAGATTAATGTTTATCATTCATTATGCATCAATTGATACTGCTTGGAAAATAAGGAACTTTGGTTGCCTTCAACAAAGGCACTAATCATAGATGAGGAAGGGCATCCCTAAAACACGTCACAACACTCAGAAGTAAAGGTTAGAGCATCTGTAGTCGTGGGCTTAAATACTCAAAATTTGGAAAAAATGGGAATAGAATCGTTGTAGTCGTCTTCCAAATACCCAAATTTTGGGTGTACGATGAACAGTGGACTGCCAAATATAGCAGACGATTTGGCAAAAGCCAAAATATAGCAATTGGAAAATTTTCTTTCGTCCCTGAAAAAAGACGAAAGATAATATCCCGTCGCTTTACTTTTTTTTTTCCCGGACGATAAATAATCGATCGTCCTATTCAATAAAAATAAAAAAAAAGCTGTTGGACGGTGTTTAATACACCGTCCCAACAATTTTGAATAAGACAAAATTGTGGGCCGGTGTATTATCCACCGTCTCAACAATTTTGAATGAGACAAAATTGTGGGCCAGTGTATTATCCACCGTCCCATAGGTACCTAGATTTTTTTTTTTGGTCTTTTAGTGCCCAAAAAAAAAATTGATTTTTTTTATAAAAAAAATTGGTTTTTTTTAAAAAAAAATTTGAGACGAGAGATAATCGATCGTCTGGCCATATTTTAACTTTCAACTACTACGGCGCGCAGCTATATTTCCTATTTCCAATTGCCAAATAACCAAAAAATGGGTTAGAACGACTACAGATGCTCTTGGAGAGCAAACTTCCATCAGTATTCAATAGATCAACATGATATCATTACAACAGAATTTGGAGAACACATTTCAGACCATCGGGAAAAGTTACACCTACATGCATAAGCAGCATAAATTCCAAAACTACAACCCACATCCATGCCTAGGACAATCATAATAAACAAGGAAATTACAATAAGGAAGCAAGTCATCAAAATCTTTTAATGTTCATCTGTACTATATTAATGGGAGAGTTGGGGTTGTAAACAAATAAACAATTTTTTATTATTTCTTAGTGTGTGTGTCAACATGTTATTAATGAGAGAGTTGGGGTTGTAAACAAATAAATAACTTTTATTATTTCTTAGTGTGTGTGTCAGCACGTGCAGCGCACATGTTGATAGATTTTTTTTGTCCTTTTCATTCCCCTCCCCATTTTTCCCACACACACGTGTATAATAGATTTTTTTTTTGTCCTTTTCATTCCCCTCCCCATTTTCCCCACGTGCAACGCACGTGTATAATACCTATTTTTTAAAAATGCATTGCACGTGTATTATACTAGTACTCTATAACTGAAGAGGTCTGCATCGTTGGCCAACTGGACCTCTTATAAATACCAATATTAGTGTGCGCCTGCCTCAAACTTCTCTGGGGCAGTTCTCTGGGTTTGTATCAAACCTCTTATAAATACCGATATTTGTGTGCACCTGCCTCAAACCTCAGAAGTATAGGTTAGAGAGCAAACTTCCATCAGCTTAATCTCTGGCGCAGTACTCTGAGTTTGTTTCATTAATTTCTTATTAATGAAACAGCAGTTCTCTGAATTTGTATCATTAATTTCTTAATGAAACAGGATGGCCATTCTTAACCTTTTCCTTAAAAAAAAGAGTCTCAGATTCAATATGCATCAATTGATACTGCTTGGAAAGTAAGGAAGTTCAGTTGCCTTCAACAAAAGGCACTAATCACAGATGAGGGAGGGCATGCCTAAAACACGTCACAACACTCTGAGGTACAGGTTACAGAGCAAACTTCCATCAGTATTCAATAGATCAACATGATATCATTACAATAGAATTTGGAGTACACATTTCAGACCATCGGGAAAAGTTACACCTACAAGCATAAGCAGCTTAAATTCCAAAACTACAACCCACATCCATGCCTAAGACAATCGTAATAAACAAGGTAAATACAATTAGGAAGCAAGTCATCAAAATC
The DNA here is from genome assembly GCA_017893485.1 of Hemerocallis citrina. Classification (NCBI taxonomy): domain Eukaryota; kingdom Viridiplantae; phylum Streptophyta; class Magnoliopsida; order Asparagales; family Asphodelaceae; genus Hemerocallis; species Hemerocallis citrina. The sequence goes on along the minus strand of CM030364.1, from coordinate 5,491,989 downwards.
TTTTAATGTTCATACTCTATAACTGAAGAGGTCTGTATCATTGGCCAACTTGACCTCTTATAAATACCGAGATTTGTGTGCACCTGCCTCAAACTTCTGTAAACAAATAAAGATCATAAACAGCACATTTAAAGTAAAAATAAAGGAGCCGGGGAGGCAGTTAAATAATCTTTCAGTTACAACGACTAAAAGAACATTTAACATACAAAAAATCACTCACTACTTATAATAAAATAAACTACGACCAAATTAGATATGAAGATTGAACAATAGGAACTGCAAAAACTCTACATCAAATTAGGTCTGATTGCACAACTAATAGTCGTAGCAATGTAGTTCTGATCAGAGCTAACCATTCAGATCTTCCCAAATCCTAGATCTTACATACAGCGGCAACAAGAATTAATCAAATCAAGGGGCATAGAATCCCAAATTGAAGAGTTTTCTAAAACATACATGATTCTGCAGAAGTCTGACCATGTTTCGCAAAACCACATCATATAAAAATAAATGGGTAATGCTACACCAAGTACCAATTATACTATCTTTCTTTCTACTACCAATTATAAATGGGTGACACTAACAATGATAGAGGTTATTGTAGTATAGGTGGTAAAAACATCCAATACTAATGTACCACTGAAGGTTGTAAAGGAAAATATAGTTGAATTGGTAGAAGGTGTAGCATTACCGTAAACAAATTGTTTTATCTTTATTTTATTTTTGAATTGTTCAGCTCAGACAAACAAGGGTTGGTCTTCAGATTCTGGTAAAAACCAGATCAGAAACTCTAGTCCACATATATTGCATCATCACAGCTTCAACAATGTTTAGAAAAAAATGTTAATTAATGTCCACTACAAACTAGAAAAAAGAAGATACAATTTACAAAAGATGTGTACGAATACAAAAGTATCCAATAAACTCTAGATTTAAATTTAGACAAAATATATAAAAAAAACTTCATTTAAGACCTTCCAACAAATTCGTTACTGCTCATACAGACTAAATATAAAGAATATAAAATAAAAATTGATTTTCTAATTTTTATTTTCAAATTGTTGAGCTCAGACAGCCAAGGGTTAGTCTTCAGATTCTGGTTAAAAACCAGATCAGAAACTCTAGTCCACATATATTGCATCATCACAGCTTCAACAATGTCAAACAATATTGATAATCACTGTCAATACAAACTATAAAAGATACATTTAGAAACCATATGTATGAATACCAACTCTTGATTTAACTGTGGACAAAAATAATCAGGCCACTTACAATATTCAACCCTGCATTATAAGTACATACTGCAATGAACTCAAAATGCATATAAAAAACTTGGTGTTGTTTACATGCACGATATATTGTCTACGTTCACCGATGTTATTCATGTACAATAAATAGAGAACCAAATTGACACACGCATAAGGTATCGATCACAAACATTGAAATATATGAAACAATCTAAGAAAGGAATAGCAAGGGAAAAGAATTCCTCGTCCTTGAAAGAATCATGCAAGGCAATGAATAAACACTGCCCATATGCTTAATATTAGCCCCCGTCTGAACCAAATGAAAATTGTACACTAATCATCTCGTTATTCGAGAGGCTATATTACTCATTAAAAAAAATAGATAAAATCCTATACATCGAACTGAAATGTGAAAATGTCCAAAGCTGCTTGGGGGACTACACATATTTTGATTACTCAAAACTAATGTAGCCCCCTCAAATAGACTTGAGGAGGTCAAAGAGACCAATTTCTATATGCCTCTTAACTAAGCCAAATGGTGTGATTTTGAGTTGCTACGTCAGCGGCAATTTTGAGTTGCTACGTCGGCGGCATTTCTAGCACCAAATGGCTACTCTTTTGAGGCATTTGCATATGAATTCTAGAAAATGCATAGACAAACAAACAAGAGGATTGTCACAGATGCATGAGATTCAACCCAATCTTACATCAGGGCCAGCCCCCACCTTGAGGCTGGTGAGGTCGCCTCAAGCACCCGATTTTTTTTTTGCAATCTTAGGGATCCTAAATTTGTATTTTTCTTGTATATATATTTAGGTACATATTTTGGGCGTAAAAAAATTATATTGTTATTTGGCGCACCTTGTGGGAGTTGTCTTTTAGTAATTGGTGGGTCCATTAATCACTAATCTCATGTATGTGTAACATTTTTCTCAATTTTTAATGTTAAGTATATAAAAGCCTAGATTTACGGCATAAATCATGATTTTTTTGTACATTTCTCATCTTCAATACTAATATATCGATTGAAATTTCATGAAACATAAGCATAATCTTGGATAATTAGTTTAAAATGTCAGAAATCTCGTGTGGAAAAATAATTTTTTACAACATCGCATCGGAAGATGCTATGTTACAACAAGATTTTCATCATTCACTCAACTCTGAAAAGATATCTTAAAAAAAACAACTTCTAGTTAAACAAAAAAATGGATCTGAATAATCTAATTCAACAACAAAGGAATAGAAAGTAAATGGAATCAGACAAATTACCAAATGGAAAACCCTAGAGATGAGCAAAAACCCTAATGGCGGCTAATGAGGAGAGATGGGTTGAGAAAGAATGAGATTTATAGAGAAGTAGAGGGTTTAAATGGGCCGTTAATGGGCTTCGGAACTAACTGGGCTGGGCTTGTATGGGCCTAACTGTAACTTTTCAGTATTTGTAACTCGGAGGATTACCGGCCTTAGGTCCGATTAAGTGTTAGCCCATTTGGCTGGGGGAGAGAAATGGAAGTATACAACTTAGCCCGTAGGGTTAGGATTGTTATGAGTTGGGCCTACTTTCAACCCAGTATTTCATATGAATATTTGATGAATCCTCCACATGTCCCAAAAAATGTAACTCTATTAGAGTCCTAGGTCTAATCTAATTTAACTAGCTACGACATCATATATGGGTGAAAACCTGATCGAATCAGCGCCACATGATTGTGGTGGGAATCTCAAAGCTTCTAATGGCAGAACGGTAAATTTACAGCAAATACTTGCATGTACGAAAAATATGGACCGCAAGCAGTACTATGCAGCCCAATAAGAGTAGGTACGGCTAACTAAAGGCTTTTGATCAAATCCTATTTTCAAAGTAGAGTTGTCAACGAAGTCTATCTCCTAACCATAAGAATCAGCAGTTTAAATTAAAAAAATATATTTTTTTCAAGCTAATCTTTTGTAGCTAACTCAAAACATATAAATACCCTCCACCCTTTTCATAGTCACTTGCGCATCGGAGGTTTTTTTCTAGAGAACATCCTGGTATTTAGACTTTGTGTAGGTTCGTCTGTGATATACCAGCAGTCAGATCCAAATCCAAGCGCTCTTAAATGTCCAAATTTAGCAACAATGAGTTATCAACCATATTTCCCTACCACGGCTGGCAGTTCGATAGTTTAGTTTGTCCTTAAAATCTAAGTTCATCATCTGATTGCTCCCACACCCAAAAAAAAAAAAAAAAAAAAAAACAGCAACAACATCTATTTATTTTTTACATGTAGAACTATTATTCGAGTTACAAAATCAACAATGATTACATTGATCTCAGCCAATTTGTTGAGTCCAAGTTGCATTTTGAGAGTGGATTGGTTAACCAAGCTTTTGCTGCTGCATTATGAGAGCACTCCTCCCATACAAACTAAATCACTTTCATTAGGATACTGTCAATCCTTGCTATCCTAATTAATGCCACTTTTTTGCCAATTAATTAGTCCAAAATCAATGTAAGAACACTTTCCATTTCAATTACTCAATTATAGAGTTCCCTGCAGACAAAGACACTGATTGTAGTTTTCATTCATCTCTCCTCTCACTTGAAAGCTGTACTGCTTACTCTTCTTATTTCAGTAGGTACAGGATGCAATCATTCATCAAATCAATATTTTGATGAATCTGATCAAAATTCTAAATCAGCCATAAATAGCTGAAGCCTGAAGTAGGTGTGTTGGACTCTCGATCGAGCAGAATCATGATCCGATCGAGAAATCGGATGGTCTTTACTAAATGTTCCAAGATCATGTAAACCAAAAAGGACCATAACCTTTCGAGGACTGAATACAAAATTTCTAGAAGCCTTTTGAATTCCACAAGAGAAGTGAGACTTGAGGTATGAATCTTGCATGTTTCTTGTAACAATCTCATGTATGACTTGTGTCATTTCTTTGCTCTTTTGGGAGTTTTGATTAGATTAATTAAACTTCATGCACTTAGCACTTGAATGAAAATGATCAATTGTAATGTTTGACAAGGAAATGGTAGGACAAAAGAATAAGGTAACTAACATATTGGGAACTTGTTGAAATTTTACATGAAAGAAGCATTTGACGAAAGAGAGAAAGAAGAGCTAACAAATTAGGGTTTTACCGACAAGAAATGACGTCCTCGATAGTAATTAGTTGAATATTATGTGGGGCAAATGCAAATCAGAATAAAACGTTTTCTTTCCACAAGGAATATTTATTAAGTCAATGCCTTAATTAGTGAAAATAAATTAACTTAAGTCACATAACCTTTCTTAATCAGGTTGCTTCCATGACTAGAGTACGTAATATGGAAAATATATTTGAAAAATTATTAGAGTGAAAAAAGTGAAGTAAAAGAAATAAAAACTTCAGAACCGTGGTTTTTATGTGTTATTTATTGTACTTTTTTTTTTTTTTTTTTTTTTTTTTTTTTTTTAGGGATGGAGTCAAAGACTCCAGCCAAATCTATTAAAAAGAAAAACAATATAGAATAACATACCATGTATCTTACAAAGAGTGATACCATGGTAAAGTAAAGAACATCAGAAATAGCATCCAACAAGTTTGCGGCATAGTTGTAAACAAAAGATTTCTTAAAAAGAGTAACAGAAAGAACCCTCCAACTAAGAAACTACTAAAGACTTCAAAAAGAGAGCAACTCAGGAGCCTCGGCAAAAACACCTCTTCAGAATTAAGCACAATAACTACTTATTAATGAAACATGGTAGTTATATTCTACATTTTTCTTTAAAAATTTTGAAAAAACAAACAAACAGATCGGCTAAACAAAAATATGTAGAGTAATGGCTTAGGAGTGCTTAGTTATTTTTGAAACGACAAAAAGTTAATTTATTAAATAATCATGCAGCCAATGAGATGTTTCTTCTAGTGAAGGTATTAGGTATATAAAAATTGCTATTGGTTATCCCTCATGATTAAATTGGCATGCACCATCACCATCAAAATATTCTTTGCTTTGCATCTATCTTTCCTTATAATTTTTATTGAAATGGGAAAATAGTAGGTAGGTAAAGAGATATATATATGTGTGTTTCTCTACAAAGGATGAGTTTTTAAGGATTCTTGCAATATATCAACCACAAACACAAAGCTCACGAAATCCATTATCCATAATCCATGCAATGTTGATGTTGTTCATGAAAAAAAAGTGGGAATGGGACCCAAATGCATACACTGCACATAAATATATAGAGTATATGTTTGTATTTTATGAGATATGCTTCTGAAAAGGGCAACCTTAGAAGGTTTGACACACAAAAGATATATCCCTGAAAGAAAAGAAAAGAAAAAAATATTAGTTTTGACCTATCATTAAATCTTAATTAGATGTAATAATAATTAGTTAATACAGAGAGAGAGAAGCCGAGAAGGTTTTCATGGTTTTGAATAGCTAGCCAAAACTAACACACTCATTTAACTATCAAATGCAGTTTGTGGTCCATTTTTTCCATTATCACCGCATCCAACCAATCATCCAAAAGGCCAACTTGGGGCCTTGACAAACATTCCAAAGGGAATACAACAGTTTCTTTCATTTATACTCAAACAAATAAATAATATATATATATATATATAAAATCTAATATTATAAGGAGAGAAGAGGTGTAGTATTGTAAATCTATATCTTACGTGTATTGCACGTGGAACTCCACCTCTCAATTTCATATATCTCAGTGACAGATACTTAATTTCATATAACTCATTTACAATATGAAATTCATTCCAAATAACCAATTTTGTTACCAGAATTTAATTTCATATAACTCACTCAACAGGAGAACTGGTATCGGGTCCTATCGGGTCGGATCCTCCACTACCCGGACCCGAACTCGGTACCTCACGGTTCCAAAAAATGGACCTGGACCCGGACTTGCAAGAATCGGGTCCGGGTCCTAGTTAGAAAAAATTACCCGTCGGGTCCGGTAGTAGAGAATCAATATTTACACTTAAGTATTTTTACACCAGATATCCTACAATTCTGATCATTTTTGCACTTAAGTACATAAATTAATATTATATTTACATATCTATCTTTAACAATTACTTTTATATGTATATTCCTATAAACCTATTATTCAAATTCTATATGTTTGGGGATTTTTTTTTAATGGGTCCGGGTCGATTCTATTTTGAGCAGATCCGGATCCGGACCCGAAAGTGCATCGGATCTTATTTTAGGACCCGGACCCGTATAAATCGGGTCGGTTCCGGTCCAATGCTAGGTTCGGATCGGGTCCGGATATCCGGTAAATGTGATAGTGCTCCTCAAAAGTACTTATATGAAATTAAATATTTGTGAATTAAGTATATGAAATTAATATATTTGTTAGTGACCCATATGGAAAAAAAACCCTATAATCAAATATAAAAATACTAACTTTAAAAAAAACACACAATTATTGCAACTTTTGACAAAACCCTCTTCAACTCCCACACGCAAACCCTTAAGGCTTTGACCATAATTTTGTTGAAGAAAAGGTAGAAGAAAACACACTGGTAATTTTTTTAACAGAAAAAGGCAAGTTTATAATGGGATGTTTTCGTAAATTGTAAGTGAGAAATGATATAAAGTTTTGGAAGATGTGTTCTCCTTAGTCCGTTATAAAGTGATTTTCAACGAGGCAAACACTTAACTTTGATTTATCTTCACTATTATAACTTCTAGAGTATACTTATATATTACCGAATACATGCATGATATTTTTTATGTATCAAGCAAAATGGATCTTCAAAATGAGTAATGCTTCATCCACTACCAATTTCACTATCATTTTGTTTACTAACTTATGTGACATATTCCTATCGAAGAGTTTTTTCACCTACTCTATCTTTTCTTACCTATTAGAGTGTGTCACCTAAGATAGTGAAGAGAAATGTAATAAAATTGGTAGTGGATGTCGCATTACTCCTTGAAAATTGATAACCATTATTGTATGTGAATTTTGCTTGACAATATTGAAATGGAGTAATGCTTTAGCCACTACCAATTTCGCTACCATTTCCTTCACTATCTTAGGTGGCATACTCCTATTGGAGAGTTCTCCCACCTACTATATCATTCCCTACCTATTGGAATGTGCCACATAAGGTAGTGAAGAGAAATGTAGTGAAATTGGTAGTGGCTCTAGCATTACTCTATTGAAATGTACAAATTATTACTGAGCGCACCTCAAGTTTTTTTTTTTTTCAGGAATTGAAATGTACTTACAAATGTTAGTCAAATTGGTAAATGAATAATCTAACACAAATCAAGGGCTTTTAGTAAATTTTGTTATCAAGGAAAAAATATGAAGCCGCAATTAAGATTTGGAAAACTTCTATTCCTTTCACTTTCCATGTTGCAAGTGGGGGATGTGAATTATGAAACTCTCATTATTTCTCACATCAAAATGTACATATAGTTTTCCCTTCTCTCTACGGAACCCCTACTCTTTTGTGATGGCTATATTTGCCCAAAGCTTGCCCACAGTTTTCCTATGGGGGCACAATTTTGTATTGCCCTAATTATTTTCATGAATTGGATTGACAATCTGCAATGGGACCCGATAATCCTATAACCCGAAACCAGATAACCCCATAACCGAAATTCTGGTTTCTACCCTAAGAAAAGGTTTTGGTTAGCTGCCCAGTTCCTCGAAAAGCTCTTTGTATTATGAACATGCACTGCACAAGAGATAGAATGGATCATAAAATATATGACTAAGTCATCGCTTCATTAAAGAGAATTTAACGAAACAGTCCATAAAATTATAAAAGCAGCTCGAAGGCGAGCAACATCAAAGATCACCCAACAAAGAAACTAAATTCTGAGCGAAGAACAGAATAAATCAAAATAGAAAAACATCAACTAAACCAAAGCTGTTCTGTCTCAATCGCTGGGAGATAGTAACCCACACTGCATGAGAACTACTCCTCCTCCTCTTCCAAGCGCATCTTCTTTCTGGACCTGAGAAGTTCTGTTCATTCATAACAACAGAAGTAAATTTTGTGCATCAGAAATGAAAGTCTATGATTAACGCTATTGAAACAATAGTCATTTAGATCTAGACAGAGGTTCCACATAATTGAAGTAACAGTAAAATTCCAGCCTAATTTTACTTTCTTTCTAATCCTGTTCAATCTAATGTCCCTCCAGACCTCAGCACTTCATTTAAAGTTAGGAACAAAATAACGCATCTTCATTTAATGTTAGGTATAGATTATGTGACCTCGTCCGTTGTATACATCAGTTATCTCTGCAGTCTCTAGTTACAATAAGGAAAATCACAAGTTGTGTACTGTCAATTTGTATCGAATTAACGAAGCAAAACTTTGCCTTTCACAAGTAGCCGGCGGTTTCGGATTCTTTCCACCAATTGGTTACAAGAGGATCCAAAAGTACTTGTGAAACTCTGTTTGATCAACCCGGCCAGTCTATTCATTAAGTCCACAAAATGTCACATAAACATCTATCTTTGATAAAGGGTCTTTCTGTAATTTGAAGATTACAATATGATTCCCTTATCATTTCTATTGGAATCTCAATCTCCAATAAATTTAGAGGGAAGATACCAGAAAATCTCACGTAAGGACAACCACACTTTGTCATTTACCCCCTCGTGCCTGTCGTTTTGTAAACAAGTAGGTCCTTTACTACATTGCAAACACAAATTACCAAAACACCCCCACTAGAATTGATGCTCCATCCTATTTTTACATTTAGATGTGTAAAATCTCAATCTTCACTACAACTATTGACAGTCTCTTAAATATAACACATATTCAATTTTTGTATGCATATTTTATGCAGAACTAACAAAATTAGTGCAAGTGTCGTCAACTCTTTGTCTATCAAAATGGATGTCTAACTGGTGAATTTGGTATGCTTTAATAGGATAAAAATTTGAAAAAAAAATCTAGTTGAAATAGAAATTCACATATCAGTTGATGAAGCTCCATTCTCACAGAAAAGAATTTGAAAGATTTGATGACAGTTCACTTCACAAGGCTTCCATTGTGGGAGAGGGGTAGCCCGGGCTTGATATATTGCTTGTTCTAGTTGACTCTTTCCGGTTCATAGGACCCACTTAAGAGCAATAATAAGGCCTTGCGCCAATGTCCGAGAACAACCCCAACAGGTTGTTCGAGAGAGAAGGTAAAGAGCAGTCGTCTTTAATGACCACCAATGAGTGAGAGAGAAAGTCAGAAGTCTGTGCAAACAACTAGACAGGAAGCGTGAGATCCAACAACACCACAGGATGGGCAGCACAGATCGGCAGGTTAAAGTAATTGCAACAGTTTGATGTCATTTTGCAATAATTGTAAATGTCAAGGGTTTTATTGAAACTACTTTATATGGGAATATTGACGCTGTTCAGATGTAAGCATTGCGTCACCATATAGCTGCTATATCCGTACGGCGGAAATTAAATGTCGAAAATACCCTTCCAAAATAATGGTATATTTCAAAAAGTTTCCTTAAAATCGAAGGTCATTTTCGGTATAAACAGAAAAGGTACTTTTTACAGATTACACCTTCTCAGGATTCTTTTCATACCTTTGAGACCATCCGTTTAACTAGAGTTTCAATTTTTTCCTACAAATTTAGTGCCTTTTTTTTCCCCCCTCTTTCTAAATAGTGAAAATGTTGGGTTCAATACATACAAAAATTTTCTATCATACTAGCATGAATTGTAATAAAGCATGTAAGTCACTTTCCAGAATCCTTCGATAGTCTATTCGATATCATTTGATTAGTGGGCGATCGAGAAGTATAATTCAGTTGATCGGGACATTCATGCGAACTAAAATGTAGTACTCACAAGAAAAAATGTAACAAAAAGTGGCATTTACAGCTGGGGAAAATCTTGTCACGATGTAGCCATTTTTTGAGAAAATCTTTCCGAAAAAGAGATGCATGAAAGAGAAGATAGTGTATCATAATTTGAGGGTTTATATAGGCCTCATATCAACATGTAAAATTGACTCCACGAGCATGAATTTGTTAATAGATTTTACATCTTTATTTCTTGTTGAACCAGACTAGTATAATAAAAATAATACAATTAGCATTACAAATCCCACAAAAATAACAGAAAGCAATATCACCAAGGTATTCACCTCCTATATCATCTCTCCGCAAAAGATCATATAGAAGATACTCATCTCAAAGCACCTCAACACGCATCCAACGGCTGCGAGTGAGTTTCATCCAAAGCCTCTCTCTCTCTCTCTCTCTCTCTCTCTCTCTCTCTCTCCACAAATTTAAATAGATTCAAAGTGTTACAAAAAGAGAAAAATGGGGTTGTTGAGTCTGGTTCACGCCACAATAGATAGGGTAGGGTCATCCTTTTAATTTCTTCCCGCAACATTACTATATAACTATCCCCTTTCTCTCTTTATATTCCCCACCCACATCATAAAATTGTATGTGCAACTCATTGATTCTTAGCTCAATTCCAACATCAAAACAGAGAGGAGAAGAGAAGAGAGTGAGCAGAAAACGTAAAATGGAACAAAACAAGACAAGCGTAGGCCTTGTGGGGAGGCTACCACCTGGCTTTAGATTCCACCCAACAGACGAAGAGCTCATAGTCCAGTACCTCATAAGGAAGGTCTTTTCATTCCCATTGCCTGCCTCCATTATCCCCGAAATCGACCTTGCAAAGCACGCCCCTTGGGATCTTCCCGGTGAGTACGAGTAGTTGTAGTTATTTGCAATCAAGATTTCACCTCAATCGCTTGCTTTGACTCAAAAAGATACTTATGGTTTACGTTTCTTGGGTTTTTTATAGGTGGATTTGGACAAGATAGATATTTGTTTGCACTTCGCGAAGGGAAGTACCCGAAGGGGAACAGAACAAACCGTGCAACGGTGGGAGTTGGGTATTGGAAGGCGACGGGGAAGGACCGTGTAGTGGTAGCTGCTTCGAGGAGCAACCAAGTGGTGGGAGTAAAGAAGTCTTTGGTTTTCTACCAAGGCAAGGCACCCAACGGGTCAAGAACCGATTGGATAATGCACGAGTACTGCCTGGCAGGCATCGGCAGCAGCCGGACATGTGCCTCCTTCCCTCAGACTCAGAGGAAAAACGTAACTCATGTAAGCAGCATCTCAACTCTTACTATCAAATCAAACCTTCCTAAAGTGTCGCTCATAGATTCTGCTCTGAATCGTTTAACAACTAACTTATTATGACATGTAAATATATTCTTGCAGAATCTTGGTATCCCACCAAGAGATTGGGTGCTCTGTCGAATTTTTAAGAAGAAAAGAGCAACTAAAATGGGTGAGGACAGGCAAGAGCATGCGGAAGAGAACAGAGCAACTACTGGCTTCATAGACTTTTTGGGTCGAAATAGAAGCCCTAATTCGCCATCCGGTTCGGAATCAAGCTGCGTCACAGAGGGTGCAGAAGAGCTTAGCAATGGAGAGAATACCTCATCATATACCACTATGATGTGATGATGATAAGGCATGAACAACAAAAAATGTTTCATTTGTATTAGTAGCATGAAACATAGTAAGAATAACAACCTTTAGGCTGCTTCTTTCTCTTTTTCTTCCTTTTTTCTTTTTTCCTTTCTATTGGCGGTTTTAACCTTTTTCTTTTTTTTTTAAGGACTTGTAAGTTTTGCTGCCCCTTGTAACCAGAGTTAGATGCAAGAGAGCAGTGTAGACATGCCGTGCAAATTTACAATCCTTAATTTCTCAATGTATCAAATTGTCTTCTCGTCTCTTCGCATAATGTCTCTTAATAATAGTAGTATTATAACTCAAAGAATTTGTGTGTGTAAATCTAGAATCAAATATAGTTTGTATGCGCATAGTCTTCCCCTTTACAAGAGTAAATATGTTAAAAGGTCTCACTGCACGTACTTGAAACTAATCGAGAAAACACAAGCAATGCATGTAGTACAACACCGAAAAACTTGTCATTGTCTACTCACGCAACATCACCAATAAGAGGAAGGCAAGGCGTTGAGAGTTGGAAAGGTACAACCAAAAAGAGTAGATGGCCTTTTTGTAAGGCTCAGAAAAGAAGACTTGAGGGAATCAAATTAGCAATATCTCAGTGCATGCCAGTAGAGTAGAGTTGTAGGAGGAAGGGATAACAAAAGAATATTTGCTCAAGATTGTGTTTTGACAAGTGGTAGGGTAACGATCGACATCAAGATTTGGACCCTGTGATTTCGATGTGAGCTAGTCTTCTTATAACTAGGTCAAGTGGTGAAAATCCCAACTAGTTACTCTAGATATGTATGACAGATGCTAATATATATTTGTCCTCACCACATATAATTGACAGGCATTCATTCTGGAGTAACAATAGTAGAGATGGGTGTTTTATGATAATGAGGAGGTGATCTACAACAAGTTAAAGAGACGCTTTCTTCGTAATAATGACATGATTCAATCAAACCTCATTTGTGAGTTCGCCCCTCACGTAAAATCCTTTTTTCTCCATTCAGCTCGGCAAAAATAAATATTAAACATCCCCATCTTAATAACTCGGAATGCCTTCTAGTCGCAGGTATTATTAGAAATTACAGCAACTAAATAGTTATATATTCATCAATAACTCCAACTCTTGGCTCCATCGGAAAAAACCAAAATTGTTGAAAAGCTATAATATGGTGATATTGGTTTTATAATGCACAATAGAGCCTAATAATACCTTGGTCATTATCACTAAGTTGGTGATAATACTAATAAAAGATAAACTAACAAAGCAAGATACAAACTGGGGATAAAGCATGTCCTACACAGTTGTTCTATTGAGAGAGAAGCCAATGCCAAAACAGTATTCCATTAACACTAAATGCAGCATTCATTAACATCCCCCACTTTCATACATAATACAACTTGGTTTGAGTTAAAACTCAAAAAACTCTTTCAACAAAATCTCAACTCAAATCCTCTCGGTTCCTACTTGCAAGTTATATATATATATATATAGATATAGAAAGAGACCTTCCGTTGTGCATCACTTTGGTATGTACTCGCCATTCTGGTCATCGCATCGCATGGATGATCCAAACTATTCACATTGATCTACAAGTCTAAAATAGTCAAAATATATAAAATTAAGTCATTTGAAATTTATTTACTCATGCATTGAAGTGTTACAAAATTATATGGCTAAATATCGATTTTTTCTTATAATAACATAATGGATGGACAAATGAATTTCAAATAACTTGATTTTACATATTTAGACTAATTTAGATATGTAGATCAATGTGAACGGTTTGGATTATCCATGTGATGATCAAAAGGGCGAGTGCACACGGGGTGCATACCAAAGTTGTGCACAACGGAAGGACTCTCTCTCTCTCTCTCTCTCTCTCTCTCTCTCTCTCTCTCTCTCTCTATATATATATATATATTGTGTTAGGATTGTGTCTTATATACTCGTTGTTCAGAATAAAAGAAGGTAAGATGAAGAACGGAGGTCGAAGCGTCGAAGTGAGTAGAAGGGAAAACAGCAGCAACAAGGTGCAGGTATAGTTGCGGTCGACTGTCCCATATTGCGATCGACCGCACCCCCCGACCGCGGCCCCCGACTGCTCGAAGTACAGAGAATGTCAGAGAGTGGTATGGTCGACCGGTCTTGTTGGATGGTCGACCGACCGCAGCGCTGTGTTCGTTTTTGCGCTTCGATTTGTTAGGTCGTTTCAGCTCAATCTTCAACTCCAAGTTAGATCGTGCGGCTCCTATTCAGTTACTTCTTTTTCAGGTTATATCCGACGACTGAGAATCAAGATTAGACCTAGATTTCTCTCTATTCTTCTATATATATTGTAAACTCCTCCTTTATGAGAGTGGAGTACTTCATAGATTCTTTTCTCCATTGCAAAGAAAGGCTCAAGAGAGAGATGGGAAACTTATAAATATTATTCCTACCGTAATTACTGATATCTTCATTATCATCTTCATATAAGTAGATGGTTTAGAGAATCACTATCAAATCATAATCTAATTGAATATTACTAAAGCTAAAAATGCAAGCAATGAAAAGATGTAAATTCAACTAATTTATGTTAACAAGTATATTATAACATCATTAACATTCAGTAAATATGTTATACATTATAAACCATGCAATATAGCACATGTTAAGGTAAATATGATAGACCAAAAAAATCATATAAAAATAATTTTATAAATGGTGTTTGCTTAAAAATCTAATTCTCAGTTAGGAGATGGGGTGGATTTGGGAAGAGACGTGAGATTTTGTGAAAATGAGAAAGTGGAAAGGTAAGAGTATATTTGAGGAATTGTAGTTTTTATTTTGTTTTTTTAGAAAAATCGGGCATAGTACACATGTTAGTTAAATAGGAATCCCAACTTTTCTTCTCCTTCCTCTATTTTAAAATAGAGAAAAGAGAGAGGAGGTAGACTCTCTCCCCTATTAGTATTATATATATATATATATATATTATTTGGCAAAATAATCAATCGAGTGTATGGTTTAGGTAAATATTTTATTGCTAATTTATCAGAAGATACCATAAAGTAAACAACATTTTACTGCAAAATACCATGATTTGCATTTTGTTATTTACTAATACCCTATAGCCTCTCTAACCCAGAGTGTGGAATTTTACGAGATGAAAGTATCTTAGTTTTCCGATCATCCAAAATCGCTTTTTTCTGATAAATTAGCCATAATTTATAAATCTTACCACTACAAAAGTAGAGAATATGCAAAACAGAGAATTAATTTTTTTTATAAGACATTTGTCGAAAATATTTGCAGAAAGATGACAGTTGTCCAAGTATTTGCGCTCATAGACTCAACAACTAAACACGCCGTTGGGAACAGCGAAACGGCGAGTTTAGTTGTTCAGTCCATGTGCGCAAATACTTGGCCAACTGTCCTCTTTCTGCAAATATTTTCGAAAGTGTCTTATAAAAAAAATTAATTCCAAAACAGAAGGTGTAAAAAATAATGCCAACAAGACAGGGAACTTTTAGGAAGAAGCAGTTCAGCAACTCTAAAATAACAGATACATTGATACCTATTTACTTTTTAAAAACCCAGGATGGAAATACCAAAGTATTTGCCAGAAACAATGATGACAAGCAGTACGAGCAGCAATACAATGGCATACATACAGCTATAAGATTTGAAATTAACTGCAAAGTTAGTAGTAGGTTAACAACCATACAAACGAATCATCATTATGTATTGATAATAACTCCCCAGTCTTATACTTGAAGAGTTGAAGTCCCATAGGAGTATAAAACTATTTGAGCTAGATACAGTATACAAGTGATCAAGATCAAGCATAATTCTGGATGTTGTAAATGAATATCAATTGAGGAGAAACACTTCAAAAGCAACTGATATCAACAAAAGATATATAATATGTACATGCCATCGAAAAATTATTTGTAAACAAAGCATTTCTACACATTGGCAAGATAGCACTACGGACTATATAAGCCAAGATAAGAGGATTATTAAACTAGCAGGAGGTGTTAATTAATAGTCCTTCTCTTAGTTTTGGCTCAATCTGTCTCTTAAACGAGTCACCATAGTACACATAAATAAATGTTTTAACAGCGGCGACAACGTATTTAAATTTATATAAGTATATTATGGTTAAGAAGGTGAACAAGGACGCATTTTGACTTTTGTCAAACTAAATAAAATTGTATCTGTAGAGTTAAGAAGGTGAAGTATGCGTAGGTTTCATTTTCTTTTGTATAAAATGTTACTATCACCGGAAATAAAAAAAATAAAAAAAATAATAAAACAGCCTACACGAAAGCAAAAGGCAGAAAATAACAGGTATAAAATTACTAATATATATGTAAAGCTTAGTTAAGCATCCATCACCCAATTACTAAAAGAAAATGCATGTATACACAAGGTACACAACATGTCAATCAAGTAATTGAGTACAGCACACTTTAGGTTCAGCCAATATATTCATATAATGTGGTTGACCTAGACTAACCGAAAGCGCGAGCAAAAAAGTTTCAAGTGACCCGAGGTTTCTAGCCCATATAATGTGGTGGCCGTAGTCTACTGACTGCCGTGTATGGACTAATGAAACCTAGTTCGTCGTCGAAAGACCTGATTCACCTGGTTCTTTCAACTCAGAAAACGAGCAAAAAGCACCGGCAAGCATCAATGTCAGACCCCAGAGGCACGTGCATGTTCGTGGGTGTGAAGACGGGTAGAAAGACAAGTGAATAAGGTGGGTGGGTCGGTGGGTGTAGCTCATAAGCTTATGCAAGGGTTACTTGCTTGTCATGGCATTGTGGGCAATAGAAGAGAATATGTGAATTGCCGACCAAAGTTTCTTGTTTCCATCTAAAGCTTTAGCTACTTCTTTCACGACACTGCCAATTGCCCTTTACTTATCATTCACTATTTTATTATTATTATTCAAATACCCTCTCCCTTTCTTTCTCTCCCTCAAGTAAACGAAATCAAAACACTATGGAAGTTGACACACTTGACTTATTTATTTGAGTTTGATTAGGTCTTTTCACTAAAAATAATTAACACCGTCGCTAATTGGTTTGTCCAATCAAAACTCTAATACATCACCATCATGTCGGGCATATAATATATATCTATACTATGACTAAGGAGATTATTAAAGAGCCTTGCTTGTGTTTTACTAATCAACCTTGCTAACCACATTACAATATCTAATCAATCAATAAATTAAACTCGGCATCCACATCATTAGTAACCTAACCTTGTATGCTTCATGATGATCATGCAGTATTCGAAAAAGGTGGAATCAGAATCCCCCATCTTTTCTACAAGCATACACTGCTCTATGAAGCAAGAACACTTCTCTTTTAAAGCCGTGCAGTTCTGGGTACCATACCCTACAAGTTGCATTCTATTTTTATGCAGTATCACAGTTTGTTATGAGGCATCATGTTCCTGTGTTGGCATGTTCGTGCTTCTGCTGGATACCAACTGACTAGGAAGTTTGTGGGGGCAAGAAGTATGAGAAAGTGAGATGAATAGAAAGAATGATACTCCTTGGGTAGTGACCATATTGCATGTGGACATCCCCCCATGAAGATAGATGCCTTTTCCAAATACAATCCAAACAAACAAGGAAAGAGAGAAGTGATAAACTTTACTGCCCACTTTATTCTATTACTTACCCCCCTCCCTCACTTCTTTTTCCATTAAAAGAAGAAAGAAGAAGCCCATATCAAGCATCACTTCTTATTTCTTAACTTCTTAACTTCCACCAAAGTAAGATATTCAATTCAAAGCAAACACACTTACAAACATAAGAGAACTACACTCATTTACTAAAAACCCTGTTACTACTATATATATATTCACAAAAAGCAATTAGAGTTGGGCACTTCTGTTTCTTCCTTTTTCATTTTTCTAGAATATAAACTAAGAAAGGTATTGTAGTCTCTTCCCTTTCCATATTCTAGAAGTTTGAATACATCTTTAGCAATCCAGGATCTTCAATACTTTCAGAACCATCTGAGCAAAGGGATATGCAACTGCTAAAATTATGGCGGTCGCTGACATGACAGCTAGCTGTGACGGAATGCTACAGTAAACTTCATAAACACTGTTGTATATATAAGATCGAATATGTAGTATCTATATCCATATCCAGTTATAATGTTTCGTTTACACAGTTGTCTAATTTGAATCAATATCAGTTGTCCTCTTATCTGTGAGATTTCTCATCTACGGATATCAGTGTTGATTTCCTAACTATATTTGTAGCAGTTGTAGTACTGTGTCTGATTAACAAATATGGATATTGTCTTTGCTCATAAACAACTCCTATATGAACTCAACTGCAATCGAATAAGTTGACTGTCAAGGCCACTTTAGCACAAAGACAACGCAGCCCTCTTTCCTAACCAAGATTCCTGCTCTCAATACCCAAATGTACATTTCATTAACTCCGAAGTTTCTGCAATTGAAATGGATGCAAAACTCCTAGAATGATGGAGATACAATGAAACAATTTTAACATAATACCACAAATGCATACTCTAATATAAGGGGGCTGTTCTGTACTTCTATCAGATGCAAGTGAAAATTAAAGGGAATTTTCTTTTTGTCAAAGATAAACTTGAACCCCCCCGGGGCCGGGGGCGTTTCATTAATCAGCTTTTAACAAAACAAAATACATATATTACAAAGGGAAAAATATAAAAAACACCCCAACATTTGAGACTTTGAGTTAGATACAGAAAACACCCACACACGTTACCTAAAAGTACAAAGTGGACTCAAACCATTAGTTTTCTCCGTTAACTCCACTCTCCACTTTCTCTCATCTGCCTCAGCTTCGACCCGTTTTGACCCTCACATTCTGGATGAAAAATATAAAAGTACTAAAATACCCTTCCCTAAAGGGTATCTAAAATGGTATTTTAGTAACTATATATATATCCACTCAGCAGGGTCAAAACGGATCAAAGCTGAGTTAAATGAGAGAGAATGAAGTTAACGAAGAAAATTAACGGTTTGGGTCCACTTTGTACTTTTAGGTAATGTGTGGGTGTTTTTTTATCTAACTCAAACCTTGGGGGTGTTTATTGTATATTTCCCTATTACAGAAAGGATAAACATGCAACTTGAGTTCCAACAACTTGTAAGTTGCAAGTATATCATAATTCATTTTGCAATTAACCAAACACCCCTTTTCAACCCAAATAAACAAGTAATTTACACGTGCGATGCACGTCTTTATAATTATATTTTTTTTAAGTAAAAAATTCAGATGCAGTCTGGGATTGAACCTAAGACCTTTATAATAGTTATGCACGTGTGTTGCACGCGTTTGTAGATTTACAAATGACACTAAGGCCTTCTCCCATTACAATATTAGAGATATTTTCAGATGTCAGGCATCTATGCCTCTTACCAAAATTACACCCACTAAATTTGAAATTTTCTTAACACAAATTAGCCAGAATTGTATAAGAGTTGAAACCTTGTATTTATGAACAAAAATAGCTCACCCATGGGGAAAGAAAGTAAAACATGTATTTAATATGGATGAATAGGGTAGTTGAAAGTTGAAACCTATCAATCATGATGCCTACATGACGAACTTGTGTATTAAGAATCTATACACCAAAAGATGGACTTGGGCAAAGGGTTGTTTAGATTAATCTTCGGATGATGATCATAATTTGCATTCATAATCAAATAACAGCACATCAATTAATGGTTAAAAAACATGGATCTATATGAGATACCCAGTCAATTTTAATCACTGTCCGTGCAATATTAACAATCTCATGAGAGGTCATCAGAACTAACCACCTTACAAGAACGCAATTGAGAAGGATATGTAAGCTATGCATACACAAGATCAGCATTACAAAGAACACTGTTTTAAGCTCGTAAAATGCAAAAATACTATAAACCATATACAATTTTATAGAAATAATATTAGGGGGGAAACGATACTCCAAAATCTAAGCATATTAACAAGCATAATGTCTTCCTACTAATTAAGTGAAGTGTTAAGTCACAAAACCAATATCATGCAATTTTACGCAGAACACCAATTACGGCAGCTTTATAATTAATATAGGTAGGAAGAGGTTAGGGGAACAACATGCGAAGTTTGCTAGATAGTACTACCAGGCAAAAAGGACTAAAAGGAGATACAGCCATCAACTTAGCTTATGATTTAATAGGAATAGGAAATTAATGGTACCAACAAATAACTGATGGGTCCCACAAAGCACGCAATCACAGCATGGTTTGTGGGCTAACTGGCGTCCCACTCCCTCTGCTCCAGAATCCAAACCACTAGATGAAGATGCTTTTGCTGGTGGTTCTTCTGCACAGGCCCTCAAAACTGCCTCATTCTGCAAACCAAATAGCTAGCTTAGAACTTAACGATCAGAATAAGTACAAAGAAACATAATGAACTTAGCAATGCCAGATGACTAAGAGACAGGTAAGTTATATCACAGTCAAAGTCAATAGAGAAATGGATGTGCAGCAGTGCAGATAATGTTTTTACTGAAATAATGTAGAGCAGCAGCTAATCATAGCACCTTCCAAAACATACTGCTTGAACTATAACAAAACTACATGCATGCATACACAATACACGAGTATTAAAGCATGACAATTACATAGCGTGATTGGAAAAACGTATAAAGTGCCTTGCAGATAAAAGTTGTGAACTGGCTGTACCTGCAACGGTGATAGGCACATGGGTCCCAAGTGGCCTGACCACATAAGGGCCTGCCAAAATGTACAGACTATTGGTACCTATAAGGTAGCAAATACTTCAAAATGGTAGGCTTGATTGCAAAAGAATAAATAGTGTATTCTAGAAAAGATGAAGGCATCGCGTGATCTAATATGGAAGCAGTGGCGGAGCCATATATTTCAAAATGGGGTCCCATTAATTTTTCAATGTCGACAAACCCGCAAACAATAAATTTCGAAACGAAAAATTGAAAAATAAAAAAAATAAATAATTTTTTTGAATCAGAATAAAAAATCTAACAACAAAACTTATCTATATAATAAAACACAAAGAAAGCTATCAAGTGGTTCTCCTTCAATCCCTTAAAAAATCAAAGGTCCAGATCTAACCTCACAAAACATATTTTTTCCCCCCAAAAGTTTCTCTCTAAAACTCAAATTCAAATTCCCCACCAAAAACAACTCCTATATTTATTTAATTTTTTTTCTCTCTCTCCCTCCCTGTTCTATTCAAAAAATTAAGAAAAAAAAATTTAAAATTTTTTTTTAAACCCACCCAAAACAACTCCTATATTTATTTAATTATTTTTTTTTTCTCTCTCTCCCTCCCTCTTCTATTCAAAAAATTAAGAAAATAAAATTTTAATTTTTTTTTTAAAATAAAAAATTTAAAAACTAAAAAAATTACAAATTTAAAAACTTTTAAAAAAATTCAAAAAAATCAAAAAAATCATATAATATGTTTTTTGCTGGACCCCCAAAAGTTTCTCATATAATATGTTTGCTACTTCAATTAATTTGCTCGACCTCCAAATTTTTTTATATGATCGAATAAAGTGCACCGTTCCGAAGACGTGCCGTAGGCACGTGTCAACGGGCAAACCTAGTATTTCTATAAATTAAGATGGAATTATATTTCAACAACTAGATTCAATCTTCCAAAGATAACAATCATCAAATCTATCTGTTTAAACAAAAGATGACAATGTTTATAGCCTACAACTCTAAAAGAGTGGATCAATGAGTAAAGAGTAATTGTCTAAATGAGAGGGTAGAGATGGGTGGATGGGCGAGTAAATAGTAAAGCTTAAGGTTTCTTTTACTTTTAGCCAATTTGAAATTTATTGAAAGAGTAGTTCTTACGAAAATATTTTAAAT
This sequence comes from Hemerocallis citrina, assembly GCA_017893485.1. Lineage (NCBI taxonomy): Eukaryota > Viridiplantae > Streptophyta > Magnoliopsida > Asparagales > Asphodelaceae > Hemerocallis > Hemerocallis citrina. The sequence goes on along the minus strand of CM030364.1, from coordinate 5,470,368 downwards.
ATCGGAGGTTTCAGTAAAAAAAAATCATATTTTCTAAATTGGAAACATAATAAAAAGAATTAGGGATTTAGTTTTTATTTTAATTTTTCTTTGGGGTCCAAAATATCTTAAATAGGGATTGGTACAAAAACTTACCATATACTAAGGAGTTTTAACAAATTTTTGAGGGGCCATTTGTCCCCGTTACCAACCTACTGACTCCACCCCTGTATGAAATAATTGGTTTCAGCAGATTTTGATGATTAGGACAATAAAAAGTACAAATTTCTACAACAACAAAAAAACACATCAATATTAGTGTTATACAGTACAAGGTATAAACACATAAGAACATCTATATAATGCCTAAAGAAACAAAATGGAATTTGAAGAATAAGATATTTGTATGAGATCTCAAGTAAGGAACAATAATGACATCAACATGTACTCTCCACATATGCGCCTGCGTTAAAGAAACAACAAAAACTCAACATAGTGACATCACTAGTCAGTTGTCATCTAGCTAGCAGTGTCATGAGTGGTAGTAGACTTGACATAAGCAAGTGATGGGAAGAAATGGGAAGACAGCGGCATAAAGGATGGAAAGGGAATGACAGGAGCATTGTAGTCGAAGCACTTGCTTAAGCAGGAGCAATGTCTTTGAAGTATTTATGTACACTGTATATGTTGCAAATAAACTATTATCAAAACTGTTATGGAGTAAAGATTCAGATTTGGCTGTAACTGAATTTAACGGCGAAAGTTCGGTGTTCACTTTTGAAATACATCTCCCATCAACAACAAAATAAATTGATCCGGTTATAAGGTATCAACCACCCTACTTGTGCTTAAAGATGCAAGGACAAGAGTTACAATATAATAATGGAAAACACTGGTACACAGACACATTTTTGTATAAGAATAATGCTTTAGCAAAAATAATTTCTGCTAAACATCAATTGTCTCTCTATAACATTGGGATCCTCAGAATGTTAGAACTGTAATTCAATACCAAATATCAATGCCTAGGTCAATTTCTAAACAAAATAAATGCCAACCTATTCACTAAAATGTACAAGGCCCACAAACTTATATCTTTACCCAAGTAACCCAGCAATAACAGGGCTTGCAGCAATTTTTAGCCCTACCAGTACCTAACTACACCTTAAATTCCCAGAAAAATTGATCTCAATGAAGCAAGTTAAATAACCACTAAGATTCATCCGGGCCAACAAGGGAACCTCACTTAAAACCAAGGGTTTCCCTAATTTTCAAAACAAACTGGAATCTAGGATTCCTCCAACAAACTTGCATGAGAGACCAAATAGGTATAGACCAGAACTTGATATTTCCCTTTATCTGGAGTCCTTGGGTGCGCGGAAACCTCATATGATCACAATGAATAGACCTCCTCCTCTTGCCTCCCTGTTTCAATATAACATCTGCTTGCACTCTATGACACAATATGTACCAAGGTAATTAGGTCATTAAAGTGTTGAAGTGTTGAACAATGGATACCAGGGAAGAAACAGAAAAAATTGGTAGGGTGGTGTTTCCGTTTAATCCCCTCTCTTTACCATGAATTAATCACCATTTTCTGAAATGGGTTGCTGACCATTTCCATTCAATCCCTTTTTTTCATATTTTAAAACATTGCCGGGGGGCATTACGAGAAACCTATAGGATCCCTAGCCATGTCAACCACAATACCAACTAGCCACCACTGTCTCGCACACTACCAGTAGACCCTCAACTGAAAACTCTTAGGATTTCATGCTCTAGTACTCTGCATTAAACCATTTTAACCAACTCACTTTAATTCTATGTGCAACATCCTCCTCAATCTCACCATTGTAACGAATTGTTGTTCCCAAACAACGAAATTAAGTACTCTTAGGTCATTCATGGTCCCCAATGCAATCGTCAGCTCTCCTAGTTTTACCAACCTTGCAATATGTATACTCTATTTTAGTCCTACTAGGGCTCTGTTTGGTATTACTCGTTGAAAAGTGTTGGTACCAAAAGTACTCTCACATAAAATTATGTTTAACTTCAAAATTTTCCTAGTAAGTAAAAACACTTTTTGAAAAGTGAAACTCACCACTATAAGTGATTTGAGAAAAATGCTTGAAATAGTAGTTTTGGGAAAAGTACTTTTGGCTAAACAAACTTTTAATTAAGTTTGTCAAACACCTATTTTGAGACTTCATATCCAAAAGCACTCTTCAAAAACAATGTCAAACTGAGCCTAATTCTAAACCCCTTACCTTATAATGCTTCTCTCAATCTATATAATCTAGAAGCTACGCCTTCTCCAGACGCATCAATCAAAACTAGGTCATGTGCAAACAACATGCACCATGGGACCTCATGCTCTAGTACACTCTATTCTAGTGAAATAGTTGAGCTAAGCTAATCTAACAACAAGAACTTTAAAATGCCCTAATCAAACCCAAACCCCCATCTTTCCATGATGAACTCAAAAATCTCTATTAGCTCCAATCAAATACAATCAAACCAAGAACCCTAATTTACCATATTACAAATTTTCAAGAACCCCAATTTGAGTTATACCTGCCAAACGCGGCGGAGTCGCTTCTTGGCGTTGTTCTTGCGGGTGGTGGTGAGCTTGATGCGCTTCCACAGCAAACCCGATGAGCCAGTCCTCCTCACGATCTCCATTACTCTCGTTCCACCGAATGCTCCCATAAACCCACTCATCTTCTTCCTCCTCCTTCCTTCTCTCTCTCTATCCCCAGTTGAGGGTTTAAGACTGAGTTGGGCTTGTATCTTACTTGATTCGTTTTGTCAAATGGGCTCGATTTGGGCTTTGTTGGGCTTTGATCTTACTTAAATGGGCTAGAGTTGGGCTTTGTTGGGCTTGGATCTTACTTGATTCGTTTTGTCAAATGGGCTGGATTTGGGTTTCGTCAGTTTTTTTAAGGGCCTTGGTGGTTCAGTTGGAGCATCCACAGTCGTTTGCTATTTTTTCATTTTATCCATTTCATAGCATTTTGATCCCGACAGTCGTTTGTTATTTATTCATATTTTGACGAATTCGCTACAGTACATTGTTCTATATGAGAGCGGTATGAGAATATGCATATTATAAGAGACGGATATTTCAAGATCCGTCCCAATTAAAAAATAAAATAAAATTTGAAGGGAAGTGCCTCGAAGTTTTGTCCGAGAAAAAAATTTCAGTTTTAATAGTAAAAAAATATTTTTAAATGAATATTTAAGTGGCGAAAAAAATTTTGGGGCTTGGACGAATCTTGAAGATCAGTCCATGAGAGAGAGATAGAGGGGGGGGGGGGGGGGGGGGGGGGGGGGGGGACCATTTCCACTAAAATATTCTTTTTAGTTGTTAAAAAAAACGCAGAATTTTTTTTTTAATCGCGGAACGGATCTTCACCGGATCTTGAAGATCCGTCCGATCATTAAAAAAAAAATTTGCTATATTATAGCATTTTACCACTGCAACAAACTCGCTTTGCTATATGTATACTATGAATTTAGCTATTTTTTAACAAATCACGACTGTGAGTGCTCTTATAGCCTGTTCGCCACTGAGCAAGAGGTTACAGCCTATTCACCGCCGAGCAAGAGGTTGGAAGATGGAGGCTCTCTTTAGCCAATCTATTATCTAGGATGAGAGTAAGCGGTAAATTAATAGTGTCTTGTGCCAATCCGTTATCTGGGATGAGAGTAAGCGGTAAATTAATAGTGCCTCAAAACTCAATGTGTGGCTTGCCCCCAAAAATTCAATCATTGTGGATATAGACTTTCACTCGTAAGAGATAAAGGTGGCTTGCAAATCGCAAACAACTACTTATTACTAGTATTATACACGTGTTGTGCACGTGAGGAAAATTGGGGGGGAATGAAAAGGACAAAAAAAAATCTACCAGCACACGCGTTGCACGGGTTGGGATATGGACAAATTACACTAAGGCCTTCTCCCATTATAGTAGTAGAGATGTGGCATCTCTCTCTCTCTGTAAAATGATCAGTTGGTTGAATATCATGGACATCCTGTACATCTCATTATAACTACTCAATCGAGTGTATAAGAAAATTATCACCACTACACAGTGAGTCCTCTTTATTAATGAAACGATGAGAACTACACATACCTCAAATTTTACTCCAAACATATCCCAACCACTAAAAGACAAGATTTGGGTAATATTTTAATCAATTTTTGTTAGTCTTTTAGTGGTTAGCATTTGTATAATGAAACAGGATGATCATACTTCGCCCTTTTCTTAAATTTTTTTTTAAAAAAAAAAAATCCACATTATACAGTGAGTCTTCAAGGATCTTGGAGAATGTAATATGAATCCATATGTTTGCCCACTTAAGCTATGTTTGTGAATGAAGTTTACTTAGGATAACTGAGGTAGGATAAAAATGAATTGGGGCCCAGGAAGGCTTTCGCTCCAAGTCAATCCGACTCGGTCCCGGACCACCACAGGCTCGACGCCGAGCCATAAGTTCACCACCACGAAACCACCCCCCCCCCCCCCGTCCCGACGACCCTCCGAGACCCTCGGTCTCCGATCCTCGACGGTCTCACGGGCCGTCCACTCAGCCGGGCAAGGGAGGGAGATGACCTGGCGCAGCCTGGGCCCTCTGATCCTCCCAAAGACACAGGACCCCTGCGATCTGCCATGCCAGCCCCAAAACCACTTGGGGCTCTTGCCAAGTCAGCCCTAAACCACTCTGGGCACTGCCACGTGTGCCCTAAACCACCTGGGCCTCTTGCCACGTCAGGCCCATGGGCTTTTCGGGTCCGGACCCGGCCCCTAAGCGGATCCAAACCCGATTGGGTTATCTATAAATACCAGACCCCCATTCACCTTCAAAGGTAATCAATCTTTCACTACCCAAAAACCCTAGTTACTGCTACTCTCTCACAGAGACTGACTAGATCGTCGGAGGGTCTGCCACTGGGATAAACCCCAGTGTTTCTAGACCGTCTGCAGGTACCCGAGGCGAGGCAATCCGAGCCGCTCCTCCAATGCCGAGGCGAGCCCACAGCTCACCGTCCGCTACCGAGCCCTTCCCCTCTTACAAATTGAGTCCGAACTCACACTTGGTGCATCCACACTCTATCCAAAAACAAACCGCATCAGGTTAGCACCGTCTGTGGGAACTCTACTTATTCGGTAGGGACGACAGTCCGAGCCTCGCCACCGACACTCACCCTCCAAATGCCACCCAGGGCCCGGAGATCGGCCTCTTCCTCCTACCGGAACGGGCCCCCTAATCAGGGTGCCCCCGTCGGAGGGCAAGGGTCCAATAACCCGGGGGCGAACCTCGGACCCCAGAAAGGCGAACCTCACGTCGAGCAACCCGACCTTCGTCGGGTCATTATGAACCGAAGGGCTAGTCAGGCCAGGGGAGGGACCGCTTCCAACTCGGCCGCGAACCATTCCAGGCCGTCGGCACTCAACCGCATCGGCCGAATACCTGTGCCCCGACCCGACCCTTCCGACCACAGAGCGGTCACAAGAGGCGAGTTCCGAAGCTTTCGGGAGGAAATCATGGAGGCGCTTCACGGAGCGCCAAGGTCCGCAACGCTCGACCGGTCCCACCAAGCAAGCGAAGGAATGAGCTACCCTCACGCGCCGTCTCCTCCCCCGGAGCGCGCAGACCAGGTACTCCGTCGCCTCACTGAAATGGAGAATCGCCTCGAGCGCATCGGCGACGGGAATCCGAACCCCGTCCCGGGCCGGGCGCCTTCCCGGCCGCCATTCTCCGTCAACATTTTAGAAGCGGAGATCCCCCGGAACTTCCAGCCTCCGCAATTCGAGACTTACAACGGCGAGGGTGATCCAGCTGATCACATGGAGGGCTTTAAGACCCTCATGATGATTCACAACGCTTCGGATCCCCTGCTGTGTCGAGCCTTCCCGGCTACCCTCCGGGGTCCGGCCAGGGAATGGTTCTCCAAACTCTCCCAAGGCTCAATCTTTTCGTTCAATCAGCTGGAAGCTAACTTCTTGGGCCACTTCGTCACTAGCCGGAGAGCCGAGAAGACGAGCGCCTCCCTGCTCGACCTCCGCCAGAGGGAGGGAGAGTCACTCCGCGACTTCGTCAACAGATTCACGACCGAGGCAAGGTCCGTCTCCGCCCTCGATGCCAGTGTCGCCTCTGCCGCCTTCCGGCACAATGTCCGCCACAACCAGCTGAAGGTGTCCCTGGCAAAGAAACCACCTCTAGACTTCCCCGACCTTCTCAGTCGGGTCGAGAAATACATTCGAGCTGAAGAAGCTCTAAACCCAGAGGGCAGCAAAGAAGTCGTAGGGAAAGGCAAACGCAGGGTCGATGAGATTGAACCAGCGAGGAAGGCAGCAAAAGAAGGGGTCGGCGGGAAGAGGGTCCCTCCGGTCCCTCGCTTCGAAAGATATACTCCCCTGACGCAGAATGTGTCCGCCATCCTCTTAGAAATCGAAGACAAAAGCCTGGTCTGGCTCCCCCCTCGACCAAGCAACAACAAGAAGCGGGACCAACGCTTCTACTGCCGTTTCCATAGAGATCATGGGCACGAAACTGACCAGTGTCGAGCCTTGAAAGACGAAATCGAGGCCCTCATTTCACGAGGATACCTCCAGGAGTTCACGAGAGAGAACCAACGGGATGGGCGAGATACCAGGAACCGAAGGCCTTCGCCTCCGAACCATACTCCGAACCTCATTCGGGGTCGGGATCCCGACCCCGAAGGAACCGGAACCCCGGCAATTCTGCATTGCGTCCACGGGGGGCCGATGGGGGGAGAGTCGAACACATCTAAGAAAGCCTTCGTCCGCGAAGTGAACGCTGTCCAAGATCTCCCCTCACCTCGGCTGCAAATGGTACCCGTCTCCTTCTCCGGAGAGGACCTCGAAGGCGTCCGCCTCCCCCATTGCGACGCCCTCGTCATTAGCCTTGTAACACCCCGTGTTACTTTCAAAAATATAATATATATGTATATAATATATGTATGGAAAAAGTTGTTGGCTGTGGATTTAATCCATGCATGGATTTGATATTAGAAAGGAATAGTAATAAAATGGAATGATTGTGGAGGGGGCCCATTGTGAATACACAGCATGCATATGGAATTAATGCTTGTGTAGGGAATTATAATGCTGCTGTGTGAAACTTGTGAAGTTGTTGACTTTGTCAACTGCTTATGTGGCTTCACATGTGGGGGGCCCACCTCACGGGGGAAGCTCTCGGATGAGATGATTTCGGTAGGTATGTGTAATGAAATGGTCCCATATCGGTTATAATATAAGATATAATATTATATAAATAATATTGCCAAGGATCAAGAGTCACCAATTCGGTTAACCACCTTTTGAGAGGCAGCCTGTGGTGGGCAGTTGTACTACATAGTATCTAATTTGTCTTATAAATTGTATAAATTGTCCGAGCTAGGGGCAGGGGCGTTACAAATGGTATCAGAGCCAGGTTTCGACACCGAATGTGGGTAAGAGTGGGTGAGATGTATGCCTGAGAGGGAGCGGGGTTGTGGCCAGGATGCCCGGTAAATCCACGGGGGTGGGCTAGGGGTCTGGACAACACGCAGAATCAGGGTACGCCCGGTAAATCCACGGGGGTGGGCTAGGGTACTCCACTCCACATCGGCTAGAAAGGAGATCCTGCACTATATTGTGCATGCCCCGTGCTCAGCGAGGACGCTGATTTCTGAAGGGGGGGTGTCTGTAACACCCCGTGTTACTTTCAAAAATATAATATATATGTATATAATATATGTATGGAAAAAGTTGTTGGCTGTGGATTTAATCCATGCATGGATTTGATATTAGAAAGGAATAGTAATAAAATGGAATGATTGTGGAGGGGGCCCATTGTGAATACACAGCATGCATATGGAATTAATGCTTGTGTAGGGAATTATAATGCTGCTGTGTGAAACTTGTGAAGTTGTTGACTTTGTCAACTGCTTATGTGGCTTCACATGTGGGGGGCCCACCTCACGGGGGAAGCTCTCGGATGAGATGATTTCGGTAGGTATGTGTAATGAAATGGTCCCATATCGGTTATAATATAAGATATAATATTATATAAATAATATTGCCAAGGATCAAGAGTCACCAATTCGGTTAACCACCTTTTGAGAGGCAGCCTGTGGTGGGCAGTTGTACTACATAGTATCTAATTTGTCTTATAAATTGTATAAATTGTCCGAGCTAGGGGCAGGGGCGTTACAAGCCTCCACATGGCTAATTGTGAAGTACGCCGGGTCCTCGTCGACAACGGCAGCTCAGTAAACATCCTCTTTCTCGAAGCCTTCGAGAATCTCAAACTGCCCAGAGGCAAGCTCAAACCGGCCGGATACACCTTGCACGGGTTCTTCGGCGTCCCTGTCGTCATAGAGGGGATCGTCACCCTCGATGTCACCGCAGGATCGGTTCCTGTTCAGCGGACCGAGTCTATGGACTTCATGGTGGTAAACGTCAAGGCGGCGTACAATGTTATACTTGGCCGACCGGGGCTGTGCTCCCTTCAAGCGGTACCATCGGCCTATCACTTAAAGCTAAAATTCCCCACCCCACAAGGGGTCGGTGTAGTCCGAGGCAACCAAGAGGCGGCGCAGTCCTGCTACATGACCGCCGTCGGAGGTGGTGTCTTCCCCCTCGACGCCGTCGAGCTCGGATCCGAGGGCAACGGCTCCAATCCGGAGCCAGCCGACGACCTGGAAGAGGTCCCGTTCGGGGCCGAAGATGAATCAAAGTGGTTCCGAGTGAGCCGCTCGCTATCCGAAGGTCTGAGGGCGAACATAGTTGACTGCATCCGCCGCAACGTCAATCTCTTCGCCTGGAAGCCCTCCGACATGCCAGGGATTTCCGAAGACCTGATCATGCACAGGCTGAGCGTCACTCCGGGCTCCAAGCCGGTTGCTCAGAAGAGGCGCAAGTTCGCCCCAGAGAGGCAGCAAGCTGTGAAAGCAGAGGTGGACAAACTCTTGTCCGCTCGGTTCATTCAGGAGGTCAGCTACCCCGAGTGGTTGGCCAACGTCGTCATGGTTAAAAAGGCGACCAGGGGATGGCGGATCTGTATAGACTTCACCGATCTAAACAAGGCATGCCCTAAAGATCCTTTCCCCCTCCCCAGCATCGATGCCCTGATCGACGCAACCTCAGGACACGAGCTGTTGTCCTTCATGGACGCATTCGCAGGGTATAATCAAATCCGGATGTTCCCGCCCGACATTGTGAACACCTCGTTCATCACCGACCAGGGTCTTTTTTGCTATCGTGTTATGCCCTTTGGGCTGAAAAACGCCGGAGCCACCTATCAACGGCTCGTGAACCGAATCTTCAAAGACCTAATCGGCCGCAACATGGAGGTCTATGTCGACGACATGCTCGTTAAGAGCCGGGCCGGGCCGGACCACGTCGCCGACCTCGAGGAAGCCTTCGGAATTCTCTGGCGCCACAACATGAGGCTCAACCCTGCCAAGTGCGTGTTCGGGGTCTCCTCCGGAAAGTTTCTGGGTTTCGTCATCAGCCAATGCGTCATCGAGGCGAACCCAGATAAGGTTCAGGCCATCATAGACATGGCCCCACCCCGGAACGTCAAGGAGGTGCAGAGACTCACGGGCCGGTTGGCGGCCATTAGCCGTTTCCTCTCCAAATCGGGGGAGAAATCTCTCCCCTTCTTCAAGGCTCTGCACGGCAAAGGGGGCTTCGAATGGGGGGCCCCTCAACAAGAACCCTTCGAGCAGCTGAAGCAATACCTCGCCAACCCCCCTCCCCTCAGCAAACCCGAGCAGGGCGAACCCCTGTGGCTCTACCTCTCTGCCTCGAACAGCGCCCTCGGTGCAGTCCTCGTCCGAGAAGAGGACGGGGTTCAGAAGCCGCTCTATTATGTGAGTAAGGTCCTACTCCCCGTCGAGACGAGGTACGCAAGAATCGAAAAGATGGCCTATGCTCTGGTCATGGCGGCCCGAAAGCTCCGCCCTTACTTTCAATCTCACTCCATCCAAGTGCTAACTGACCAGCCACTGAAAACTGTCCTCCACAAGCCGGAGAACTCTGGCCGCTTGGTCAAGTGGTCAATAGAGCTCAGCCAATACGACATCGGCTATCAGCCGAGGACGGCGATCAAAGGCCAGGCCCTCGCCGAGTTCATCACTGACTGCACGGCTTCTGAGCAGCCGAGCGTCCAAGAGTCGGACCCTATCTGGGATGTCTATGTCGACGGATCCTCCTGCGAAACCGGAAGTGGTGCCGGAATCATCCTTCGAGGCCCCGACCAATTCCTCCTTCAATACTCCCTTCGCCTTAACTTCCCGGCTTCTAACAACGAGGCGGAATACGAGGCCATGATTGCCGGACTGACCCTAGCACACCGAGCCGGAGCCAAGCAGATCCGCGCCTTCAGCAATTCTCAGCTCGTGGTCAATCAGATCACCGGGGAATACGAGGCTCGCGACGATCGGATGGTGCGATACTTGGCCGTGGTCCGGCAGCTCCTAGCATCCTTCTGCTGCTCCACAGTGGTGAGGGTCCCCAGAGAGCAGAACGCCCAAGCAGACGCCTTGTCAAAACTCGCATCCTCCTCCTTCGAGGGCCTCGACCAAACGGTACTCATCGAAATCCTTTTAAAGCCAAGTATCAATGACCAAGATCAGGAGGCAATGTGCGTACAAGGCGGCGTCGTTCCGGACGACTGGACCACCTCCACCCGAGGATTCCTAGTCCAAGGCGAGCTCCCTGAGGACCGGGCCGAGGCAAGACGGGTCAGAATCCGAGCCGAGAGGTTCATCATGATAGGCGACATCCTCTTCAAACGCTCGTACACACTGGCCGATGGTAAACCGTACCTCCGTTGTCTCACCAATGACGAAGCCAGATACGTACTGAAGGAACTTCATGAAGGGATCGGCGGATGCCATATGGGAAGCAGGTCCCTCGCTCGAAAAGCTCTGAATCAGGGCTACTACTGGCCCACCATGCTCCAAGACTCACAAGACCTGGTCAAGAGGTGCGGCCCCTATCAGAGGTTCTCCCCTATCAAGAGGCTTCCTCAAGCCAATCTCCGGTCCCTGGCTAGTCCTACGCCATTTGTCATGTGGGGCATGGATCTTGTGAGCCCCTTTCCCGAAGCAACGGGACAAAGAAAATTCCTGATAGTCACCATCGACTACTTCACAAAGTGCTTCGAGGCTGAGCCGCTGTCCAGCATTACCAAGCGCCAAATACAGCAGTTCTTCTGGAAGAATATCGTTTGTCAGTTCGGGATCCCCCAGGTCCTCGTTACAGACAACGGGACCCAGTTCGCAGGCCAAAACTTCCGAAAGTTCTGCGAAGACATCGGCACCCAACAACGCTTCTCCGCCATATGCCACCCTCAGTCTAACGGCCAAGCAGAAAATGCGAACAGGCAAATCCTCGACGGCCTCAAGAAGCGCCTCGACAGTTTCCCCAAGGGGCTATGGGTAGAGGAGCTGCCCAGCGTGCTGTGGGCACACCGAACCACCAAGAGGATCCCCACGGGAGAGACACCATTCAGTCTAACCTACGGGACCGAGGCAGTGATCCCCGTAGAGGTCGGCCTGCCCTCCCCTCGGATCATGGCCTTTGACGAAGCGGACAACTCATCCGGCCTAAGGGCCAACCTGGACCTCGTCGCCGAGGTTAGGGAAAAGTCATCCGTCCGAAGAAACATCTACCAACAGCGAATCGAGAGGTTCTACAACAAGAAGGTCCGCCCAACAGATATTAGGGCCGGGGACCTGGTGTTGCGCAAATTATCCATCTCCGATCCCACCAAGAAGAGGAAGCTGGCCCCCAACTGGGAGGGCCCATACAGGGTAGCCGAGGCCATACGGCCCGGCACTTATCGACTGATAGACATGGAGGGTCGAGCGATCAAGCGACCCTGGAACGCCGAGCACCTTATGAAGTTCCTAGAAGAACGGTCACAGGTCCCGGCTTAGCTAATGTAAATTATATCTTTTGTAAGCTTTCATGTGTAAATGGCCATTTTAGCGCCCACCCCTATCATATATGAAAAGATCATCTTTCTATCAACTTCAAACGCCTCGACAAGTCCGACCTAATAACAGACAATGGGATCGGCACCCGAGTCCCCACTCCGGTATCGTCCCCAAACGTCTCGGTAGGTCCGAATCGGCTTCGGGCCAGGGAGTCATCATAAGAGCCTCCCGCTGCACATGATGTCGAACCTCACCCCTACCGATCAATAGGCTATTAGCCGAGGCAATAAATGAAGAGGAATCCCTTATTTATACTCCCTTATTAAGTTCTGGAAAAACAAATAGAGACCGTTTTACAGGACCACTCCACTCATCTCGCAATAAAGGAATTCACTCTTAGGGCCCCTCGGGTCCGAGGGATGGCATCCCCACTCCCATCGAAAGACTTGGGCCTCCCTCCTCGTCACGATGGTCCTTAGAGTCGGCACAGTCGACACACCAGCAACGGAACTCTGGGCATCAGCCGGCCGGACTCGCTCCAGCTGCAGCAATGCCGAAGGAACTCCTTCCGCTCGCCGATCTCCCGAGGAAGATGCCATCCTCGTTCCGGACACACTTAGCATCGTCTTGTACCGGTGTATCTCCATTTCCTTCTCCACTATGACGTCGCGAAGAAGTCTTTCGGAAGAGGGCCTCTGCACCGACGCACTTGACATGGTGAACCCGAGGCCGGCACTTCCGAGGTCCCGGTCTACCATTGCCTTCTTCAGACGGTTCGCCTCGGCACTCAGAGCCTGAGACTTCTCTCGATAATAGTTGAAGGCGGCGTCCTGGTCACGAGCCCCCTTGCGATAACAGACCAACGTGGCCTCCAGAACTTTGATTCTACTTCGGAGCCACGCCACGTCGGAACGAAGAGGGTCCGGCTCGGAAAGGAGAGCCGCTACCTAAAAGAGAACCAACCACAGCTCAAAACACATCCACAAAAGGGGTCCGGAAAGATCCGAGTACAAAAGACTTGGCCAATCAAAAAATCCACTCTTATAAATTGAAATCTTCGTACAAAATTGCGGTGGCCAGTCTGCATTCGGCAAATACAATGGAAAGAAAAAGAAAAACAAAAGAACAGACAGCCTATATCTTCACCTCAGCATCAGTCGGGTTCACTGGAGGGTCGGCAGCCGCACCCACAACGGGAGGATCGGCGGGAGGGTCGGCGTCAGGTGTCTTCGGTGGCCCCTCGACCTCCATGTCGTAGTCAAAGCCCCTCAGGTCGATGTTCGGGTAGAAGTGCCGCACATGGCTGAGGGCCTTCGCGTAGACCGCGTCCTGGGCCGCAATCACCAGGTCCTGCCCCGTCACCGTCAGTTCCTCCTTCTCCTTCGCGAACTTCTTCTTTAAGGCGGAGACCTTCTTCCCCCACTCGGAATCCCTAGCATCGAGCTCCACCTTCAGCTGCTGCTCCCTCTTGTGCGAGCCGTCGAGCTCTATCCTCAACTCCTTCACCTCTTGCAATGCCTTGTCGGCCCGGACTCGCTCCCGTTCCAAGGCCGCCTCATAAATACCTCTCACGTGGGCCCCCTGCACGGTTGCCTGCGGTAACCAAGCACTACTAAGTAACCAAGCAAGTGGGGTCGGCGGACTTACCAGCACATTGGCCTGGGCGAGGCGCGTATACGCCTGCTCCAAGGTCTCCGCATTCATCTCCGCGCGATCCCGGGGAGTCGCCAGCTTCTCCGCCACCTCGACGGCCTGGGCCCCACGAGTTAGACAATCCCCCTTCCGGATCGCCCAGTCCGGCACCCAAGGCCGCCGCAGCTCCTCCGTCACCTTGTCTACCCCCTCGCCTTCGACCAGGGGATCCTTCCCCTCTCTGCGCTGGGAAACCTTGGCCTGATCCAAGCTACCCTGAGCTGCCACCTCCTTGCTCGTCTCCGAGCAAGTTCTCTTGCCCCTCGGCTGAAGCGTTGCCTCGGATGCAACCTGGGTCGGCCCCCTCGCCCTTTTCGCACCTCCCTCCTCCTCGGCCTTCTTCTGCTTCAATTCGAGCCTCCGAGCCTTGATTGATTCTGGATCCATACCTGCAAAAAGATCCATTAAGGACAATGAGCGTAAAAGAACAATAAGACCGAGAGAAAGAAACAACTACATACAAAGCACGGTCGGGCTCAGTCCAACGCTCGCCAGGTGACCCTCTGTCACCTTCGGCCAGCTGATACTGTGCGACAGACGGAGACGCTCAACAAACTTCCACTCCTCGGCCGTCAGGTCCTTCGGCCTCGGCGCTTTGAAGCCCGGCTTATAGTGATTCCATCGAGTAGGGATGTCCCAAGGCTCCTCACTCCGGATCACAAAATACTTTCTCTTCCACTCCTTGATGGAGTCCGGGTGACCATGGACGACCTTCCCCTTACTCCGAGGCGAGACATAATAAACCCCCTCCGACTCCCCCGACGAGCTGATCCCCAGCATCGCCCGAAACATGCCCAACCTAAGGGGCACCTTCTGCTCCTCGTACAGCAGCACGAAGCAGATGATCTGCTTCTAGGAATTCGGCCCATACTGCATCAGAGTCAGGGACGCCCAATTCAGTACCTCCCGAACAAACAGATGGACCGGCAACCTCAGTCCAGAGCCGAAGTAGTCCACAGGGAAGACGCAGTACCAAGCAGACAGGGGGTCGGTCGGGCGCAGGGTAGGGCTCGGCAACATGAGCTCGTAACCGAACCCTATGTGGTACGCCGACTGCGCAACCTCCAAGTCACCAACCTCCAAGATAGTCGGAAGCGCGTCCATCTTCACCATCTTCCGGCTCGGCGAGGACGGCTGAACCCCAAAAAGCTCCTTATCAGAGAGGTCGTCGAGGTACCGACGGAACGGCTTCGGTGGTACGGGCGACCCTGTCACCAAGTTTCGGAAGACGGGCGCCTGGCTCGAGCCACCGGTCTTCGACCCCTTCTTCCTCGGAACCCTCTTCTTCTTGGCTCTCTCCGGCGAGGAGGTGGATAATCGCCCCAGACCGGCCGGCGTGGAGGACGAACCCACACCCTGAACTGTAGATCCCCCCCCCCGCACCTCCTATCCGAGCCCCGACGGCTTCACCCTCGCCTTGGCCACCCTCCTCTTCGGAAACCGACTCTAGAATCTGGACCTCGTCCGAACTGTCGCTCCCCTCGTCGGACTCACTACTCTCAACCACAAACATCTTCCGGGAGCGCAAAGGCTTCACGTCATACACCGTCTCCTCTTCCCACGACTCCGAGTCTGAAAGCCTGGTGGCGGGGGGCCCTTCGCCTCTAGACGAAGACGCTGACGAACCTGACTGAGCCCGGAACATGCCTAACTAAATAAACTTACCAACTAACCTTGAGCGCTTCGGATGGACGAACCGGGTGCCGCAAACAGCAGTATCGAGCACCGAAGTGTTTGAAATTTTCGGGAAAGGAGCAAGAGAGAAGTGAGCAGTGCGAAAGGGGGGTGGGGGTATTTATAGAGGGAGAAACGACTCCTTGTTTTTCGCGAAACGACTCCTCGATTGGCGTGAAACTGCCACCTATAGAATCGCGCCACGTCACCCTAGAACGTGCGCCGCTGACGTCACCCACGTCACCTTGAGGCCAGACACAAGGGACGGTTCGGATCCGAACACCCCAGCATCTGCCCCCGGAAGCAGGGAAAAATTTAGATTGAAAGTGTTAAGGCACCCGCCCTCGGCGAGTGCCCCGGGCCCCAGCACTCGGTCGGTTCCCCTCTCACCCGCGAACAACTCGGGGCTTACGACCTCGGAAGCCGAAACCCCAAATAGTTCGAGGGTGGAAGAAAAACCACCATTGTCTGGGACCCTATCGGAAAGCAGATCAGCCCGCCTCCCATCTCTAACTCCCTCGGGCCGACCACCATCAGAAGCCGTCAGCCCAGAAGGAAAGACAGAGATCGGAGGAGACCCATCCGATCGAGGCAACCTGCCCCGGGTCCGAACCTCAATGGGCCTCCCTCCCGCCGTGATCTCTCCTGACTCTGACTACCACATCAGGGCCGTCACAGCCAGGAGAAGACCATGGCGGGAGAACAGCCCACCCCCCGGGGCCTGACATCATTGGTCATCCCTCACGCCGTGATCTCCCCTGATCCTGGCTACCACGTCAGGGCCGTCAGGATCGGGAGAAGAACAAGGCGCGAGCATAACCACTCGTCCGACCCTCTCAGGGTTAGAATTTTTCAAAGGAGCAGGCGTCCGCCCAAGGCAGAATCCTCCAGTGGTCGATCAACCACCGTTGCTGTGATCAAAGCTACAGGGGGGAGCAGGGTATTTATAGCCTCCCCCCAAGGACCAGCCACTATGCCTAGGGAGTCGAAGCGCCACACATTTATTATAGGAGCCATTTAATGGCCCCGGGAAGTTGGAACACCGCACAAATCCCACAGCGCCATTAATGCTCCTCGAAGTCAGCTAGCATCGGCTTAGCCTTCTCTCGAAGGCCCAACGGTTCGCCATCGCCCTTGCCGACCCGTAAAACCCTCGCCAGCTCGAGGTAGGGTCTCGCACCAGGGTAGCCTTCTCACGAAGGTCCAACGGTTCGCCAGCGCCCTTGCCGACCCGTAAAACCCTCGCCAGCTCGAGGTAGGGTCTCGCACCAGGGTAGCCTTCCCACGAAGGCCCAACGGTTCGCCATCGCCCTTGCCGACCCGTAAAACCCTCGCCAGCTCGAGGTAGGGTCTCGCACCTGGGTCGCCTTCTCACGAAGGCCCAACGGTCCGCCATCGCCCTTGCCGACCCGTAAAACCCTCACCTTCTCGAGGTAGGGTCTCGCACCAGGGTAGCCTTCTCACAAAGGCCCAACACGACCCGAAACTACTCCTCCACGGCCAACTCTCGCATCCCTGCAGGAATGGGGGGCTTATGAAGTAGGATAAAAATGAACTGGGGCCCAGGAAGGCTTTCGCTCCAAGTCAATCCGGCTCGGTCCCGGACCACCACAGGCTCGACGCCGAGCCATAAGTTCACCACCACGAAACCAGCCCCCCCCCCCCCCCGTCCCGACCACCCTCCGAGACCCTTGGTCTCCGATCCTCGACGATCTCACGGGCCGTCCACTCAGCCGGGCAAGGGAGGGAGATGACCTGGTGCAGCCTGGGCCCTCTGATCCTCCCAGAGACACAGGGCCCCTGCGATCTGCCATGCCAGCCCCAAAACCACTTGGGGCTCTTGCCAAGTTAGCCCTAAACCACTCTGGGCACTGCCACGTGTGCCCTAAACCACCTGGGCCTCTTGCCAAGTCAGGCCCATGGGCTTTTCGGGTCCGGACCCGGCCCCCAAGCGGATCCAAACCCGGTTGGGTTATCTATAAATACCAGACCCCCATTCACCTTCAAAGGTAATCAATCTTTCACTACCCAAAAATCCTAGTTACTGCTACTCTCTCACAGAGACTGACTAGATCGTCGGATGGTCTGCCACTGGGATAAACCCCAGTGTTTCTAGACCGTCTGCAGGTACCCGAGGCGAGGCAATCCGAGCCGCTCCTCCAATGCCGAGGCGAGCCCACAGCTCACCGTCCGCTACCGAGCCCTTCCCCTCTTACAAATTGAGTCCGAACTCACACCTGGTGCATTCAAACTCTATCCAAAAACAAACCGCATCAATAACTAAAGTTATATCTTTTTAAATCTCAACTTATTAACTCTGCATCGTAAGGGTTTATTTACATATATATCAACTTCTCCGAGCCCAAACGTTTGCCTTACCAATTTTTCATTTCTTTTATAGTGGAACTAGAAGAGAGTTAAGTTTAACATTTTAAGTATAAGTTATTTCTACCTCTTGTTAAAATTAAGCTAACTTTTTTTATTAAAAAAAAATTAACCTAACTTTATTGTCAAACACACACTTTCTTTGTTTGGCTTCAATCCTACGCGGATAGACAAATGAAAATTTTAACCCATAATATTTTTATGGAGAAATAAAATATACAATACGTAAATAACTAAGAGAAATATTATGAATACTTCTAGTTGTATACGCTAATGTAATTGTATGTATAATTCACTTAGCATAGGCAGTTATGGTACACTAGTAATTTTCACTTCTTAATAAATATATATTTTTTAAAGTAAAAAAAATTGACATAGTCTGGTTTCGAACCTGAGACATTTTTAATATTAATTATGTGCGGACATTACACGTCTTCATAATTTTTTAATAAAAAAAAAAACTCGGACGTAATGAGGACTTGAGCCTAAAACCTCCTTCATATTAGTTATGTACGTGCGTCATACGCGTTGATCGATTGACAAATGATACTAAGATCTTATCTCATTATAACATTAGAGATTAGAGATATAATTAAAGAAAATAATTGATTTTAGCAACATTTGATTAGGTGATAACATATATCAAAACTGTTCATTTCGGTTGACTTATACGTAGACATCAAACATATCAATTACACTAGTGTTACCTTGTGCAGATTGCACAGACTAAAATAAATTTAATAAACTCATAAAATTAAATTGATCTTTAAAAAAAGTGTGAGAGAATTAGGAGAAATTATTTCTTAAAGAGTATAGTTTAGTGAAATTTACCATTAAAAATACGCTCACAGCTTTGTATACATCCTGACTGGCAATGCTCAGGTTTTGGCCCACCTCATCTCGACCCTTCCCTCTTTTCCCTCCCACTCCAAAATCCACACCCTATCTGACATCTTCTCTTTCCTATCCCTTGTCTCCGCCGTCGTCGACTTCAACAACGTCCCCTTTTCCAACATCCATTTTCACCTTTCCGTCTGCCACACCATGCTCTCCGCTACCCACCTCCTTGCCAAATCTCATTCTTGAACCCGATACCGTAGTCATCCCCATCTTTAACTCGTACTCTTCCCCAAATCTAAATTTCGGGATTTCAAAAACACAAATAAAAAATTGAAAATAACATGAGGTAGTAAATTAGGGTTTCAAAAATTAATACATACACCACATACAGATACAATTGATTTAGTTAAGCAAAATTTCTCAAAAACGATTTTTCACAAACACCTTGCATGCTACATAGGCATTTCATCGAATACTTAATGAACAAAACATAGTTCTATCAATTAAGTATCATATTTATAGGTTTGGGGCTTTTATTTTTTATTTTTTATTTTTTTATAAAAATTTGCATATTGCACCTTTTTGCTCTATTTCTAAGAGAGGGGATAGACAATCTCTTTCCTATTTGTATAATATATAGATACTAGATTTTCCCATGGCCACGTGTCTACTGCACGTCTTCAGAACGATACATCATATGAAAATTCTTGTAAACAGTAAATCTATAATTATGTAGCTGAAGTTTGAATATTATGACAATAATTAGTTGTAGATAAAAGTCAATGTTTCCATTAGTATATGGTAAAAAATAATTATAAATTGGGGTATAAAAGTCCATATTTCCACACACACACACACACACACACAGAGAGAAAATTAAATAAATAAATGAGTTGTTTTAGGGGGATTTGAATTTCAGTTTTGGAGGAAAAATGTGTTTTGCAAGGTTAGATCTGGGTCTTTGATTTTGGGGGGATTGAAGGAGAGCCATTTGATAGCTTTCTTTGTGTTTAATTATATAGATAATATAATTAGTAGGGACTACAATTAAGTACACTAGTATTTTTCACGTGTGAGGCACGTTTTGATAAGAATTGGAGAATTGTCACGTGCGATTTATTTGTTAAAAAATAGTTTTGGAGTTGGACGTGCATTACACGTAAGTGATAAAAATATTTTGAAGAAAAAACTACAATTTGTACGTGCAATGAACGTGTTTATAGGTAGATTTGAGTTGTATGTGCAACATATGTGTATGTTTAGTGTTAAAAAAAATATTGTAGCATTGTTTTGCACGTGCATTGCACGTTTTAAATGTGGAATTTTTTTTATTTATTTGTTTTTGTTGTAATTAATGGGAGAGTTGGAGTTGTACGTGCAACACACGAGTTTGTATGTTGACAACATTACAACTCTGATGCGGTTTGTTTCTGGGAGACGTGTGGATGCACCAGGTGTGAGTTCGGACTCGATTTGTATTGAAGGAGAAAGCTGCTTGTCTGCCGACCCTCGGTTGACCGGGCGGTACCTGCGACGGGCTCGGAATGAGGTGGATGTCTGGGCTCGGATTAGAGGGTTCGGATCCGAGGTCTTGTGTACCTGCAGACGGTCCTGAAACACCGGGGTTTATCCCGGTGGCGGACCCTCCGACGATCTAGTCAGTCTCTGTGAGAGAGTAGCAATAACTAGGTGAATTTAAGTGGCAAAAGATTGGTTACCTGAAAAGGTGGGTGAGGGTCTTGTATTTATAGGAAATCCCAACCGGGTATGGATCCACTTGGGGGCCGGGTCTGGACCCGAAAGCCCATGGGCCTGACGTGGCAGGAGGCCCAAGGGGTTTAGGGCGGATGTGGCAGTGCCCAGAGTGGTATAGGGCTGACGTGGCAACGCCCTAAGTGGTATTTGGAGCTGACATGGCTGATCATGGGTCTCCTGTGCCTTTGGAAGAATCGGAGGGCCTAGGCTGTGCCAGGTCATCCTCATGCCTCGCCAGGATGGGGGGACGGCCCGTGGGGCTGTCATGGATCAGAGGCCGAGGACCATTGAGGCTCGTCGGATACGAGAAGACCAGTTCTGTGGGGGTGAACTTGAGGCTCGGCGCCGACCCTGTAGTGGCTCGAAGCCGAACTAGATTTCCGTTTTTACCATATTTGAGTGAGAGTTGTATTGGGCCCTGGTTGGGCCACAAGCCATTTTTACCCTACCACACAAGCCCCCCACTCCTGCGGGGGTGCAGGAGCTAGCCGTGGAGGAGTGTTTATGATTGGAGAAATGGGATGGCAAATCACTGGGCCTTCATGAGGGGGTTGTCCTGATGTTAGAGCGATCCTCGAGCCGGCGAGGGTCTATGGGTCGGCAAGGGCGATGGCGAGCTGTTGAAACTTTCTGAGAAGATTACCTGGTGCTAGACCTGACCTCGAGCTGGCAAGGGATTACGGGTCAACAAGGGCGATAACGAGCTGTGGAGCCTTCCTGAGAAGACTACCCTGGTGCTAGACCTGACCTCGAGCTGGCGAGGGATTACGGGTCAACAAGGGTGATGGCGAGCCGTTGGGCCTTCCTGAGAAGTCCACCCTGGTGCCAGACCTGACCTCGAGCTGGCGAGGGATTACGGGTCGGCAAGGGCGATGGCGAGCCGTGGAGCCTTCCTGAGAAGGCTACCCTGGTGCTAGACCTGACCTCGAGCTGGCGAGGGATTACGGGTCAACAAGGGTGATGGCGAGCCGTTGGGCCTTCCTGAGAAGACCACCCTGGTGCCAGACCTGACCTCAAGCTGGCGAGGGATTACGGGTCGGTAAGGGCGATGGCGAGCCGTGGAGCCTTCCTGAGAAGACTACCCTGGTGCTAGACCTGACCTCGAGCTGGCGAGGGATTACGGGTCAACAAGGGTGATGGCGAGCCGTTGGGCCTTCCTGAGAAGACCACCCTGGTGCCAGACCTGACCTCGAGCTGGCGAGGGATTACGGGTCGGTAAGGGCGATGGCGAGCCGTGGAGTCTTCCTGAGAAGACTACCCTGGTGCTAGACCTGACCTCGAGCTGGCGAGGGATTACGGGTCAACAAGGGTGATGGCGAGCCGTTGAGCCTTCCTGAGAAGACTACCCTGGTGCCAGACCTGACCTCGAGCTGGCGAGGGATTACGGGTCGGCAAGGGCGATGGCGAGCAGTGGAGCCTTCCTGAGAAGACTACCCTGGTGCTGGACCTGACCTCGAGCTGGCGAGAGATTACGGGTCGGCAAGGGTGAGGGTGAACCGTTGTGCCTTAGAATGTTTGAGCGGGGTAGCCCGTTGTTTTTGCGGAGCATTGAAGGCGTTCCGGGATCTGTGTGATGTTCCAATTTCCCAGGGGCCTTAATTGCGCCGCCTAATAAATGCATGGCGCATGGGCTTCTGCCGTTTGGCTTTCCCCATGTCATAAAGGCCGGCCTATGGGGGAGGCTATAAGTACCCCTCCCCCCACAGCGGGTTGGATCACAGCAAGGGTGGTCCATTGGCCATCAGAGGTGTCTGCTCTGGCGGACGTCTGTCTCTTGCAAAATTTTACCCCCGGTCGTGTCGGAGAGGTGGTTACTCTGCCGCCCGGATCTTCTCTTAGATCTGATGGCTCTGATACGGTAGCCAGATCCAGGGGAGATCAGGGCGAGAGGGGTAACGACCGAAATCCGGACCGGTAGATAAGGGGCCTCGGATTGGTGGTGGCTCTGCCGTCTGGATCTTTTTTCGGGTCAGACGACCCTGACAAGGTTGTTTGGCCCGAGAAAGATCCAGACGGGAGGGGCATCAACCGTATTCCGGACTTGGGGCTGAAGAGCCTCGGATAGATGGGTCGTCTCCGATCGGAGGTTGGCCAATCTGCCTTTCGATAGGGCTCCAGGCGATGGTGGTTTCTGTCCCACCCTCGAACAGTTCGGGGTTTCGGCTTGCCGAGGCCGTAAGCCCCGAGCTGCTCGCGGGTGAGAGGGGAACCGACCGAGCCCTGGAGCTCAGGGCGTCTGTCGAAGGACGGCGCCTTAAATCTTAAGTAAAATGTTTTCTCCGCCGAATACTCCATCCGAACCGACCCCTGCGTCTGGCTGCCAGCCTGGCCCTGGATGACGTCAGCAGCGCACGTTTCGAGGACGTGGTGCGATTTTCCAGGCGGCAGTTGTACGTCAATCAATGAACAGTAATTGCGGAAATCGAGGAGTCGTTTTCATCTTCTATAAATATTCCCCCCTCTTCTTCTTTCTTGCTGCTTTCCTTTTCAAAAAATCTTCCAACACTTCAGCGCTCGTCCCTGCAGTTTGCTGTACTAGGCTCGTCCTTCCGAAGCGACCCCAGGTTAGTTGGTAAGTCTGTTTAGTTTAAGCACAGATGGATAGGGCTCAGTCTGGCTCGTCAGCGTCGACGTCTAGGGGGAAGTGAAACCTACATCCAAATCGACGTCGTGGGAGGAGCCCGTGCTTGAGGAGGAGTCAGTACACACTGCGGAGCCTTCCGATTCGGTTTCGTGGGAGGAACCAGTAGGTGAGGCAGGGGTGGTACACAATGTGAGGCCGTTACGCCCCCGAAATCCCTTCGTGGTGGAGAGTAGCGAGTCAGAAGAAGTAAGTGATGGTTCGGACGGTGTCCGTGTTCTAGAGTTGACTTCCGAGGAGGAGGAAGGCGAGGGCGACACAGTAAGGAGGTCCACAGTTCAGGGTGCGGGTTCGAGTTCCATGCCGACTGGTCTGGGGCCATTATCTACCCCCTCGTCGGAGCAAACCAAGAAGAGGAAGAGGGCTCCGAGGAAGGCAGGGTCAAGGACTGGTGGTCCGAGCCAGGCGCCTGTTTACCACAATTTGATGACAGGTTCGCCCGTACAGCCGAAGTCTTTCCGTCAGTATCCCGACGACCTCTCTGACAAGGAGCTCTTTGGCGTGCAGCCTTCTTCGCCGAGTCGGAAGAGGGTGATGATGGACGCGATTCCGACCGTCTTGGAGGGCGGGGACTTCGAGGTTTTGCAGCTGGCGTACCACATAGGGCCCGGCTACGAATTGATGTTGCCGAGCTCTACTCTGCGCCCAACTGATCCCCTTTCTGCTTGGTATTGCGTCTTCCCAGTGGACGCCTTCATCTCCGGACTGAGGCTGCCAGTCCACCCGTTTGTTCGGGATGTGCTGAACTGGGCCTCCTTGGCGCCGATGCAGTACGGGCCGAACTCTTGGAAGCAGATTATCTGCTTCGTGCTGATGTGCGAGGAACAAAGGGTACCCATGCGGCTGAATGTGTTCCGAGCGATGTTGATGATCAGCTCGGCGGCTGAGGGTGTTTACTACATCTCGCCTCGGAGTAAGGGGAAGGTCGTTCACAGCCACCCGGACTCCATCAAGGATTGGAAGAAAAAATATCTGGTGATCCGAAGTGAAGAGCCCTGGGACATTCCCACTCGATGGAACCACTCCAAGCCGAGCTATCATCCGCCGAGGCCGAGGGATTTGACGGCCGAGGAGTGGGGGTTTGTCGAGCGCCTCCGTCTGTCACATAGTATCGATTGGACGAAGGTGACGGAGGCCCACCTGGCGAGCGTTGGACTGAGCCCAGCCGTTCTGTGTATGTAGTTGTTTCTTTTCTCTCGATCTTTTCGTACTTTCTTGCTCATTGCTCTTAATGGAATTTTCTGTAGATATGGATGAAGCATCGATCAAGGCAAAGAGGCTCGCCCTGAAGAAGGAGAAGGCCGAGAAGAAGGGGGAGGCGATGAAGAGGTCGAGGGAGGCATCTCTAGCCATCGCGGAGGCCCAGCTCGAGCCGAGGACCAAGAGGACTCGCTCGGAGACGGGCAAGGGGGTGGCTACTTCGAGGGGCCAGGGCCAAGCGAAGGCATCCGATCTTGACAAGGGGAAAGGTCCCTTGGTCGAGGTCGAGGAAGAGGACCCGGTGGTGGAGATGTTGCGGCAACGGTGGGCACCGGATTGGTCGGTTCGGATAGGGGACTGCTGACCGAGGATGCCCAGGCCGTGGAGGTGGCGGAGAAGTTGGCAACCCCTCGCGACCGTAAGGAGATGGAGAGCGAGCCCGTGGAGGTGGCGTTCACGTGCCTGGCGCAGGCCACCGTGCTGGTAAGCTCGTCGACCCTATCCCCTTTGTTAATTTTGCTGCGGGAGTCTTTTTCTTATCTGCGCTTGTCGGTCACAGGCTTGTATGCAGGGGACTAACGTAAAGAACCTCTACGAGGCGTCCCTGGCACAAGAGCGAGCTCGGGCGGATAAGAGCGAGCGGGAGATGAAGGAGATGCGGATCGAGCTCGAGGGCTCGCACAAGAGGGAGCAGCAGATGAAGCTTGAGCTCGAGGCCAAGGATACGGAGTGGGGGAAGAGGGTGGTCTCCTTGAAGAAGAAGTTCGCCAAGGAGAAGGAGGAGTTGACGGCAGCGTTCGCCAAGGAGAGGGAAGAGCTGACGAATGCGGGTCAGCTGATGGTGATCAAGGCCCAGGACGAGTGTTACGCAAAGGCCCTCAGTCATGTGAGGCACTTCTACCCGACCGTCGACCTGTCCAACTTTGAGTATGACATGGAGATCGAGGGGACACCGAAGACCCCTGGCGAAGAAGGGCCCGTTGATAACCCGGCTGTCGACCCTCCTGCAAACCCGACCGATGCCGAGGTGGGAAAACGAGTTGTATAGTTTTATCTTTCTTTTTCCCTCTCTCGATTGTATTTGCCTTTCGCGGACTGGCCACCGCATTTTTTGTAAGAAGCAACTCAATTTATAAAAAAGGATTTTTGACCGGCCAAGTGTTTTGACCTCAGATATTTCCGAACCTTCTTGCTTATGTGTGTTGAGTTGGCTGGTTCTCTTGTAGGTTGCGGCTCCCCTTCCCGAGGTGGACCCCCGTCGTTCCGACGTGGCGTGGCTCCGGAGCAAAGTTGAGGCCCTGGAGGCTACGTTGGTTCGCTACCGAAAGGGGGCCCGTGACACCGATGCAGCCTTTCATTATTATCGGAATAAGTCTGAAGCCTTAAGTGAGGAGGCGAGCCGGCTGAGGAGGGCGATGGTGGATCGGGAACTTGGCGATGCAGGTCTTGGACAGGCCATGTCTAGTGCCTCGGAGAAGAGGCCCTCTTCTGAGAGGTTACTTTGTGACGTCCTAGTGGAGAAGGAGATGGAGATACACCGTTACAAGATGATGCTGGGTGTCTCGACATCTTTCTCAGTGGGTCGGCGAGCGGAGGGGGTTCCCTCTGTGCTGCTGCTGTTGGAGCGTATGCGACCAGTTGACGCCCAGAGCTCCGTGGCTGGTGCGTCGACCGTGGTTGAGCCTAAGGACCATTATGACGAGGAGATGGCTCCTAGTCGCTCGGTCGGAATAATCCCGCCCTTCGTCGGACCCGAGGGACCCTAAGATGGCGACTTCCTTCAGTTTGAGATGAGTGGAGTGTTTCTGTAACGGTCTTTGTTTGTTTTCTCAGAACCCAATAAAGGAGTATGAATAAGGAATTCTTTTTACTCTTTGCTCTGGTTGATGGTGTAATGAATGATGAAGGTGGTGTGGTTTGGCCCTGTCAATCCGCAGGGGATCGGCGTGGGGTGTTGTGAAGTCTCCCTGGCCTGAGGCCGAGTCGGACCTACCGAGGCGCTGGGGATGATACCGGAGTGAAAACTCGGGTGCCGATCCCATTGTCCGGTGTTAGGTCGGATCTGCCGAGGCGTTTGGAGTTCGACAAAAAGAGATTTCTTTCGTATAAGATAGGGAGGGCCGCTAAGACGGCCCTTTACATATGAGCGCTTACACAAAAACATATTTACATTTAGCCAGGCTAGAACCTATGTTCGTCCCTCAAGGAACTTCATTAGGTGCTCGGCGTCGACTGGGACCTCCTCCAGCTTGACGATAGGTTCGGGAGCAGGGCCGTCCTTCTCAGGTTCGAGTTCGACGGCGTCGAGGGGGAACACACCTCCCCCGACAGTGGTCATGTAGCACGATCGCGCTGCTTCTTGGCTGCCTCGGACGGTGTCGACTCCTTGCGGGGTGGGAAATTTAAGTTTCAGATGGTAAGCCGAAGGCACCGCTTGGAGGGAGCATAGTCCGAGTCGGCCGAATATGGCGTTGTAAGCCGCCTTGACGTTGACCACCATGAAGTCCATGGATTCGGTCCTCTTGACAGGAGCCGATCCTGCGGTAACGTCGAGGGTAACAATCCCTTCTATCACGACAGGGACGCCGGAGAACCCATGCAAGGTGTATCCGGCCGGCTTGAGTTTTCCTCTAGGTAACTTGAGGTTCTCGAAGGCTTCGAGGAAAAGAATATTAACCGAGCTGCCGTTGTCGATGAAGATTCGGCGAACTTCACAATTAGCCATGTGGAGGCTAATGACGAGGGCATCGCAGTGGGATAGGCGAACGCCTTCGAGGTCCTCTCCTAAGAAGGAGACCGTCATCGGTTGTAGCTTGGGCGAGGGGTTGTCTTGGACAGCATTCACCTCTCGGATGAAGGCTTTTCGGGAAGTATTTGATTCTCCCCCCATTGGCCCTTCGTGGACACAGTGCAAGATGAATGGCGTATCCGTGGCTCCCTCGGACTCGGAATCCCGACCCTGGATGCGGTTCGGAGTAGGGTTCGGAGGCGAGAGCCTCCGATTCTTAGCATCTCGCCGATCCCGTGGGCCTTCTCGGGTGAATTCTCGGAGGTACCCTCTTGAGATGAGTTCCTCGATTTCGTCTTTCAGGGCCCGGCATTGGTCAGTTTTCGTGTTCGTGATCTCTGTGGAAGCGGCAGTAGAAGCGCTGATCTCGATTCTTGTTGTTATTAGATCAGGGAGGTAGTCGGACAATGCCTTTGTCTTCGATTTCTAATAGGATGGCGGATACGTTATGTGTCAAGGGAGTATACCTCTCGAAGCGGGGGACCGGTAGGACCTTCTTCATGGCCCCCGCGTCCCTCGGAGCCTTCTTTGATGGTTCGACTTCTTCGGCCTTCCGTTTTCCCTTCCCGGTGGCCTCCCTGGCATCTTCGGGGTTAAGGGCCTCTTCTGCCCTAATGTATTTCTCGACCCTGTTGAGGAGGTCGGGAAAGTCAACGAGGGGTTTCTTCGCCAGAGAAGCCTTCAGCTGTCCATGACGGACGTTGTGCCGAAATGCAGCGGAGGCGACGCCTGGATCAAGGGAGGAGACCGACCTTGCCTCTGTGGTAAACCTCCGGACGAACACTCTGAGTGACTCCCCCTCTATCTGTCTGAGCCCAAGTAAAGAGGCGCTGGTCCTTTCGGCCTTCCGGCTGGTGACAAAGTGGGCAAGAAAATTGCCCTCTAGTTGGTCGAAGGAGTAAATGGAGCCGGGGGTGAGCTTTGAGAACCATTCACGAGCCGGACCCCGAAGGGTGGCAGGGAAGGCTCGGCACAGCAGGGGATCCGAGGCGCTGTGAATCATCATGAGGGTTTTGAAACCCTCCATGTGATCAGCAGGATCTCCCTCGCCGTCGTAGGTCTCGAATTGAGGTGGTCGGAAATTCCTGAGTATTTCCGCTTGGAGGATGGGGGCGGAGAAGGGAGGACGGACAGGTCTGTACCCCTGAGCTGCTCGTTGGTCGCCGTCTCCTATGTGATCGAGGTGATCCTCCATTTCTTGGAGGCGTCTTAGGAGCACGCCATCGTCTTCTGGCTGGATTGTTGATGGGCGGGACACGCTGGCCTCGGCGTCCGACCCGGTTTGGAAATGGAGGGCTTCCTCCCTGGGGCCCGTCGGAGAGCCCCAAGAATTTCTCTTCGGAAGTCCTGGAACTCCTTGTGAGTGACGGGGGCTCTCTCGACCCTGTTTGGTCGGTCTGAAGGTTGCCTTCCAACGCGGCTGAGCGCTGGCCTCCGTCCCTCGGGCGGCGGTCTTGGATGGTTCGGGGCCGGGTTGGAAGCGGCCGTTTCCCTGCTGCGGCTAACCTGTCGGTTGACGATTATCCCCCGTAGGTCGGGCTGGACTTGACGGGTGACGCTCCTTTGGGACCCCTGATGGGGAGCCCTGTGTTTTGAAATGCGTGGCCCGGCGTTAGCAGATGGTGGGGGCGAGTCCCGTCGGTTGACGGAGGAAGCAGCCCCCTTGCCCTTGGAGGCCATGAGAGTTCGGCTGTCGAGGTCCCTTGATGGTCGGGCTCGGGTCGGCTTCTGAAGCAGTGTTCCCACAGACGGCGCCAACCTGATGCGGTTTGTTTCTGGGAGATGTGTGGATGCACCAGGTGTGAGTTCGGACTCGATTTGTATTGAAGGAGAAAGCTGCTTGTCTGCCGACCCTCGGTTGACCGGGCAGTACCTGCGACGGGCTCGGAATGAGGTGGATGTCTGGGCTCGGATCAGAGGGTTCGGATCCGAGGTCTTGTGTACCTGCAGACGGTCCTGAAACACTGGGGGTTATCCCGGTGGCGGACCCTCCGACGATCTAGTCAGTCTCTGTGAGAGAGTAGCAATAACTAGGTGAGTTTAAGTGGCAAAAGATTGGTTACCTGAAAAGGTGGGTGAGGGTCTTGTATTTATAGGGAATCCCAACCGGGTATGGATCCACTTGGGGGCCGGGTCTGGACCCGAAAGCCCATGGGCCCGACGTGGCAGGAGGCCCAAGGGGTTTAGGGCGGACGTGGCAGTGCCCAGAGTGGTATAGGGCTGACGTGGCAACGCCCTAAGTGGTATTTGGAGCTGACATGGCTGATCATGGGTCTCCTGTGCCTTTGGGAGAATCGGAGGGCCTAGGCTGTGCCAGGTCATCCTCATGCCTCTCCAGGATGGGGGGACGGCCCGTGGGGCTGTCATGGATCGGAGGCCGAGGACCATTGAGGCTCGTCGGATACGAGAAGACCAGTTCTGTAGGGGTGAACTTGAGGCTCGGTGCCGACCCTGTAGTGGCTCGAAGCCGAACTAGATTTCCGTTTTTACCATATTTGAGTGAGAGTTGTATTGGGCCCTAGTTGGGCCACAAGCCATTTTTACCCTACCACAAACTCCAACTCTCCTATTATAATATTAGAGATTAGAGATTTAATCAGTCTTTGGTAAATAATTAAGTACATTTTTTAAAAAAAATATTGTTGCCAAAACAGCAGAAATGAGAAAAGGCCAAGGTGAAAATGGAGGAGGAAGAAGGCAACAGTGAAATCCTAGTTCGCAGTTTCGGGTTACTAGATTGCCCTACACGGTCTGAAGATCTATGGGGCTATTGGCAGGATAAATGGGATAGATCGAATTTTAGGGAGTTGTGGGATGTTACAGTAGCAGCTACGTGTTGGACCCTATGGCTAGATAGGAACAATATTTGTTTTCGTTAACACTAGATGTTCTTTTAATAGTATGCTGTACAATATTATGAGTTAAATTTCCGCTTGGTCAGGTAAGACAGGTGCTAGGAGGAGGTTGCAACCGGATCTTCATGAGTAGCCACTTCGGGACTTGTTCTAGGTGCTTCTGGACAGTGTAGGCAGTCGAGTATGGATGACCTATTATGTATGAGGGGGTTACATTTTGATGTACTTCGTTGTACCTTAGCTTGATGTATTTTGAGATATTTTGATGTATTTTGTGTCTTGACCGGGGTGGTCTAGTTAGACTATGGAGTAGAGGAAACAAGGGTGTGTAATATTTCTGTTCTTGATGTTTCCTTAATGTCTCATTAATGAAACTGGTAACTAGTTGGTCACTATTTTTCAAACAAAAAAAAAAAAAAAAAACCGGAAGACTGCAGTAAGATCATCATCTTCCTTGTATTGTGTTCATTCATGTCTTCCTTCATTCATCATATTCAACCCCCCTCCCCTCCCTTTTTTTTGTTACGGGTACTGAGACAAGAGCAAAGAAGAGAAGGAAAACAGAGCAAGGTTTTAGGTTTATACAAAGGAGGAGAAATCCGAAGAAGCTCATACCCACATTGAGAGTATAAGAAGGGAGAGGTTCTACATTGGGAGAGAAGAGAAGAACCCTTTAGCCCAAATTGTTCGTAGGACTGTTAATTATCTTTCTGATGAGCTGTACAGCAAAGATGTCCACTTTCTCATCGAACTCATTCAGGTCCATTTCCTCAAAATTTTGCATTTTTTTCCTTTTTTTTAAGTGGGGTTGATTGATTTTGTGTGCAAAAAACTTGGATTGTAGAGAAACCCCAACAGTAAAAACCATGTTTCCATTTGTGGGGTTTTGAATTAAGGTGTAGGGTTTTGGATTTTTTCGTTTCTTCTAATTTTGCAAACCCATTTTTCCATTTGTGGGTTTGATTAAATTTAAGTAGAAATAGTGCACATAGAGGGATTGGAGCAAAAAAGGTTACTTACTTTATTTGTTAATATTGCATACCTAAATTGATTATTATTGGGTTCCTATAATTAAGTATTACTACATCAGTCCCTCTTCGTAATAACCCAGAAAATTTGGAAGATTTGGGAGGACTCGGCTAAGAGGACCAGGAACAGTGCAGGGGAGTAGCAAGTTGGAAAATTTGGGAGAGTGGCCCAGATGGGCGAGACTTGGGGGCTATGGAGGGGGGCAAGAGATTCAAGAACAACGTGGGAGCTTAGCAAGAGCGGTGGTCTTGGGTGGGGGGGCCCTGGCTCGGTGGTTATGGGCGGTTAGCCCCACTTGTTGCTTTCTTTTGTTCTAGGGTTGGTCCGACTACTTTTGTTGTTTTTGTTGTTTCGTGTAGCCGGTTGCTCACGTGTTGTTATTTCTGTTGTTGTCGTTTACTTTTGATCTCGGGTAGGTCCGAGTCCTTTTGATGTATCGTGTAGCTTGTTGCGCACGAGTTCTTATCTATGCTGTACTACTTTGTTTCGTTATTTCTTATTAATGGAATGATGACGAGCGTCATCTTTTATTCAAAAAAAACCTAGAAAATTTATTAATGGTACTAGTAATCTGCACGTTAATCAATTTTTTAATTTATTTTATCAAGATAATAATAATACGTAATCTGACCTCGAAACCGAGACCTCCATTTACT